>CM050168.1:17579461-18141822 GCA_027410445.1 Discoglossus pictus
TTGCAGCAGCAGCAGCAGCAGCAGGATGGGGGAGGCTTGCTTCACATTCCTTATTTAGGGTGCCCCCTGATCACAACACTCACTCAAACTCCTTGCAGCAGATGGCATCTTGCTGGACTGTTCTTCTCCCCCAGAAGGATCTCCTTCCACCAATCAGAGGTGCCAGCCCCACTGCTGCTGAGTCCCAGCTTCTGTAGCAACAGTGAGAGATGAATGACTGCAGACAATGAATAAGCACTGGGAAGTGGGACAGCCCCCCACCAACACTCAGGGCCCTCCCAGGCCTCAGTCAGGGCTGTGTGTGTAATGCAAACAAGGGGGGAGTGAGGGGCCATCCAGAAAAAATACCTCCACCCTAAACTTGTTTGGCTTTTTTTCCCCCCATGCAGCATGGTGTATGAGCACAGATGATTTTACAAAGTATATAGTGACACCAAAACAATCATTGGGGGTCATCATGTTTATGAGTTGGGACTGCATGATACATATTATAATTAGTCCTCAACTAATCTAATTAAAGAGAATCTGCAGTCCTGTATTTTCATTGTTCTGTTTTAAAGAACTAGAATTATAATTGGATAAAATATTTTTGGACACTAAAAAACATAAAAACAGTCTTTATCACTTATTGTATGTAAACTTGGCCTATTTGTCATGTCGGGTTCTCTGGTGGTCCAGTGGTTAGGCTTCGGTGCTGTCACCACTGCGACCTGGGTTTAAATCCAGTCAGGGAACCAAGATGTCACAACACCCTGAAGCTATGCAGGTTTGGGCTTGGTCAGTACTTGGATGGGAGACTACCTAGGAATACCTGTATGCTGTGGCCCACTGTAGAAGGACCAGGCAACCCACTCCAGTATCTCTGCCATGAACACCAAGTGAGGTCACGGAGTGACAGACACAACTGAACAGCGTAAACATTGGTCATGTATCAACTTCTAAGTCTACCTACAAAGTTAATAGACTATGGCAGGAGTAGTCAATTTTTGTTTTTAATCTTTCCTTTTATATGCCTGCCACTACTCTAAGCCTACTCCTAACCTGGATCGCTCTTGTTATCTGACACTGACCTAAACCTAACCATAACAACAACGTGTCTGGCAGATAATAGGAAAGCTCCATTTTAAATTCACAAAGGTCCTAATGTCAGATACATATACAAGTATTTAAATTTAATAGCATACAGGAGGGCACATTTAGGAGGTTTACATAGTGAATGGTACTTAGCTGACAGCTTATTTAAGTGTTTAGAAGCTTCATTTAAGATATATGGTCAATTTAATAATGCAATAGAGGTCCGGAAGAAAGAGGCCCTGATTTAGACCCCTGGTCTGTTGTATAAAAGTGCATGTGGGCCTACAAATGTGGGCCACTAAATGGCTCCTATAATAGCTCTGGTCCCTTGCGCTGTCTTTCACAAACGAATACAGTCTTAAAGCAATTTTTTGAGCTCCAAAAGTACTGACAGAACCACAAAATGTCTCCTATAGATCACCTCAGCCCTTGCCTGGCACTACAGTCATTCTAACTAATTCAGTCATGTAACCAACCCCACTGCGCCCCAAAAGTACTGAGAGAACTCCAGAATCACAAAATGGCTCCTGTGTAACATAACATCCCTTGCTCTACACCACAGTCATTCCTAAACTTATACAATCATGTAAAGCTTGTCAGGCTTCAAAAGTGTTCAGAGATTCCAAGAACTGCAAAATGGCTCCTATGGATCCTCACATCACTTAACCTGAGGCACAAAATGGATCCCTAACAATCCAAGACAACTCCCTATGCCCCAAAGTGGTAGAGACTGATTTGTATTGATATTTCTGCATCTATATTATCCTCCTCCAAAAGCATTTTAAGTATTATTTAAACCAAACTCTCTCTCATAAAAATGTGGAATATAAAACAGCGGCATATAATTCTGTGGTAAAATCTAAGGTTTAATTACATTATTATACATTATTCAATTTAAACCGGTCTTATGCAAAAAACGGCTAACATGCAAAACCAGAACACAGAAATCTAGGTATGTTGTGGTCTACAGTAACATAAACAACCTTTGCTGTTGTTTAGTCGTTCAGTCATGTCTGACTCTCTGTGACCCTATGGACCACAGCTCGCCAGGCACATCTTTCAGCCCTTACCCCCCTTGATCTCCATCAAGATGTCTGGTACAGGAGAGTGAAGTGAGATGGGCCCTAAAAAGCCTTCCTTATAACAGTGCTGGAGGTTTTGATGGAACCTACAAGATGATGTTACTTGCCTCATGCCCACACATTTGGAAAAGTCAACAGTGGCCAATAGACTGAAAAAGGTCAGAGTTAATACCAATACTCAAAAAGGTAGTGCCAAAGAGTGCTCCAATTATAAAACAATTGCACTCATTTCACATGACATCAAGGTCATGCTTAAGATCCTACAAGCTCGACTCCAACAATATATGGACCAGATGTGCAAGCCGGGTTCCGCAGAGAAGTGATCAAATTGCCAATGTCTACTGGATAAAACACAATATCCAGAAAAGTGTTTACTTTCGCTTCATAGACTATTCTAAAGCCTTTGACTGAGTGGATCACAACACAAGGGGACATGTTCTTAAAGAGATGGGAGTCCCAGATCATCTCATCCTCCTTCTGAGGAATCGGTATGTGGACCAAGAAGCCACGGTCAGACCCGAACATGGGACAACAGAATGGTTCAATATCGAGAAAGGAGTATGGCCCTTTAATTATTCAACTTATACGGAACTCATCATGCGGACTGGATGAATCCAAAGCTGGAAGTATTATTGCTGGGGGAAATATCAACCACCTCAGATATGCCGATGATACTACTCTGATGGATAAAAAGACCCATTGCTGAGGGTAAAAGAAGCGAGTACAAAAGCTGGCCTGCAGCTCAACGGATAATTCTAATTAATGAGTTATTGGAAATTGTCTTAAGTCTCTGAAATGCATAGCACTGTTTAACATACACTTTAGTTGATCAGTATTCATGACTATTACGTAGTGAAGATCAGTATAAACAACTTTTTAGGGTATGGTGATTACATAAAAATTATATTTTGTGAGAAAACTGACACTGATTAATTGGTTATTCCCACATCTTTAGGCTGACACCCCTTCAATTTTTTCACTTAATGGCATAGCTTTTAGCCGATTTCGATGCAGCTCCCTATTACTACACAGCTTTACTGACACAGCCTGGGGAAATGTGATGCACTTTTTGTGTTTAGACTCATCTTTATTACTTAAAAAATAATGAATGCTGGACTATTACATTAAGATGATGAAGCAAAATGCTGAAATATGTTTTATCTATCGACTAAATATGAATTTCACATTGGTAACCATAGAGATTTAGAAAAAAAAACATTGATTTTGACAGATTCCCAAATCTATTTGGTCATTTTATCTTGCTTTAATATAAATCCCTCAAAATAGCATGAACAATTTTATAATCAGGATAGTCTTATGTTTATCTCAAGAACTTTTTGAAGCAACATAACCGTCACATTTAAGCATAATAGATTATTTTTTGAAAGAAGCAAAGTAGGGGAAAAGTTTGAAGTTTGTAACTAGCATTAGCTGCTATGTAAACCCTGGGCAAAAAGCATTTTTAGGTAAATAAATGAGACTTACATATATCTTTGTAGCATTGGTGGAGCTAGATGGAGGGCCCTGATGCAAAAAAAAAGTTTGGGCCCCCGGGAGTTGTAAAAACTGCTCCCCTCCCCAAGACCTTTAATATAATAGCAAACCTTCCCAAGAGCTTTACCTATTGCTGCTCCACCTCCAAAACCCTTTCCATAGCCGTTCCCTTACCCTTACCTTCTGCCTGTGTGAAGCTCTGCTGCCTGCAGCAGAGCTCCATGATGCATGCACTCCATTATTCTGTGACATCCTCTACGGATATATATGTATCATCCCCACAGAGCACCCACCCCTCTTAGCATCCATCTTTATATAGCACCCTTGTCAGCATCCATCCACCCACAGCACCCAAACCCTCTCACCACCCACCTCACATAGCACCCATCCTATCTACTTTGCTCCTCCATCACATAACCCATCCCCTTTACTTTGGGTCCCAGGTAGGTAGCAAGTAGACTGTGGCAGGTAAAGCCAGGGTGGGGGGCACCAGGTGACCCCTACACTACAGAAAAAAAAATGCAAAACAAAAAAAATTACACTGCACCACCTGCACCACTGGAAGATCTGCCTCTGCTTAGCAGATACCATGCTAATATTTCTTAAACAATGGTAACCTTGGATAGCCTCAACCTAAAGTGTTACCTTAACTAGACCCCACAAACACATCACACCTAAAATAATTATAAGAGTGAACAGGCCATGGAGACTAAGGACCGAGGCACCAGACCCTGTGGATGGAAATGGAGGTAAGAAACAAAAATAAACACAAATATGAAAACAAGGAAAAGTTGTTTCCCCTATTATATGTACCTTTTCCTTAATTTGTTTGGGGTTCTTTTGTATATATATTCCTAGATCTCATACCTAATATACTACCCAAACAGCTTAATATATTCATGAATCTGCAATCTAATACCTTCATTCTTGTTCCCAACATACCTCCTTTTAATTTCCCAACTGAAGGGATAGACGATAACAACCAGATCAGAAATATGTTGTATAATATCACTGTATCCCCTGTAAAAGAATCATTAAGTCTTAAGGACTTTTCTCAAACTCCCAACATCCGTTATCTACTATTTATAAATATTCATAAATAATTTCCATATTATTGCCAAAATTCACCCTAATACTCCAACATAGCTTGGAGACGTGAGGATAGAGGTGGAGGAAAAAATTATGAATACGTTTGGATAGCGAAAAAGGGCAAAGAAAAAAAGAAATTAGAAGACATTTTTTTTTATTAGAATTGTTGTTAATCTTATTGGCAAATATATCGAGCAAATTTTTTTTAATAATGTATACCTTTATATACTAAGCTCTCTAAGATAATTTATATACATGTAACAACAAATATTACAACTGTATGTTTTCACAAATATTTTTTTCTAATATAAAAATGGAATGAGAATGTTATTATTATTCACACATCCTCAGTGGCAGAACTGGAGAATGAAGGACCCCAGTGCAAAAATATGTTTTGGGCCCCTTCCCTTTAATTTTTTGCACTGGTCCCTTCTGGTACCTACTCACTCAGATAAGAAACACAGGGTAGGAAAAGGATGAGGGAAAGGGGGGAAGAGACACAGGGGAGGGAGGGGGAAGAGACACATGGGAGGGAGGTGGGGGAAAGACACAAGGGAAAGAGACACAGGGGAGGGAGCGGGGGGAGGAGACACAGGGGAGGGAGAGGGGGGAAAGAGACATGGGAGGGAGAGGGGGAGAAGAGACACAGCGGAGGGAGAGAGGGAAAAGAGACGGGAGGGAGAGACAGAAGGGAAGAAGAGACACAGCGGAGGGAGAGGGGGAAGAGACAGGGGCAAAGAGACACTGGGGAGGGAGAGGGGGGAGATACATAGGGGAGGGAGAGTGGGAAAGAGAAACAGGGGACGGAGAGGGGGGAAAGAGACACCGGGGAGGGAGAGGGGGAAGAGACACAGGGGAGGGGGAGGGTTTAGAAAGATAGGGGAGGCAGAGGGGGAAAGAGACACAGGGGAGGGGGGAGAGACACAGGGGAAAGAGACACAGGGGAGGGAGAGGGGGGAGACACAGGGGAGGAAGAGGGTTAAGAAACATAGGGGAGGGAGAGGGGGAAAGAGACACAGGGGAGGGGGGAGAGACACAGGGTAAAGAAACATAGGGGAGGGAGAGGAGGAAAGAGACACAGGGGAGGGGGAGAGACACAGGGGAAAGAGACACAGGGGAGGGAGAGGGGGAGGATACTAAGGGATTGTAGAGGGGGAGAAGAGACACAGGGGAGGGAAGGAGGAAGGGAAGAGACACATCACATATGAATAGTCCTAAATATAATAAATAGACTTTCTGCCCCTGAATGTTCTACAAAACAACAGTGCATGTTCCCAGGACTATGTCATTTATACAGGGATCGGGGATGGGGAACATTTATTAACAAAAGTACAATGTAGTACAATAACTTGAGCAAATACAAAGAAACTTTGAATTTCCTTCTTAAACAGGAAGCGGCTAAATTAGAAACAAGCCTACATCAGCAGGTCTGTGATTAGTCAGGTAGAGGACTACAGGCAGAGGGAGGTTAGAAACGTGAATCAAATGATCTGACTTGAATGGACGGGCCTATGACATGTTTGCCGATGTTTTGTCATCTCTTATTGGCTTTGTATTTCCACAGAGTGACCAATCATGGATTGAGCTTGAAGCCTGGCTAATTTAATCAACCCTGGCATATCAAGGACTACTGAGGATTAGTGGGACAATGGGGTGGGAGACAAACATCCTTGCAATGTAATTATAGGGACAACCAGTGTGACAATTAGGCAGGGATTAGTAAGATTAGTGGATGCCCCTCTGCCTACCTATGGTAAAGGGAGGCAAAGGGGTAAGAAAATGATTATAGCCCAACAAGTCCATCCCAGGGTTGTGGCATTAGTCATTCCTATCTTCCATAAACCAGGGTGGACAGGTTCAGCCAGTCCATGTTGTCTCAGCCATCCTCTCTCAAGTCTGCTTTCCCCTTCTGTGAGAGGATGTTCATGCAGGTATTATATTCCAATAGCATGTTTACATTTCCCTTTCATTGGTAGTTCTGCCAATCCCTGTTTCGCCTACTCATGGTTTATCCCATTGGCTATCCCTTAGCCAATGGGGTATCCTCACAATGGCTACTTTAAAATTCTCTCCCAAGTTCAAGAGAACCAATAAGAGCGTCGCCTAGGCAGAACCTTTCCTATTGGTTGCAGTTTTGACTTGCATGGCCAATCAGTTCTGAGACGACAAACCTGGGTCGTTTAAACAAGCCAATAGAAAGAAGGCCTATGACAATAAAACTTCCCCCACCGTAGAGTATACTTGTAAGACTTACTTGTCCCTGTCACTTGGAATCTTGTAAAGAAAAAATTAAGATTTTCTCTAAAAAATACTGATGATCTACATATTTGCTCATGTTAGTTTGTTATGACATTTTTTTTGCTAATCTACAGTGTTCCTGTAAGCATTTTTGCATGAATACTGTATAGTGAAAGGATAGTCATCTGATTGTGTGTGTTACTTTATAAAGAAGGTGTATCTTTGAAAGTCAGTGAGCTGTCCATTACTGCTACTGAAAGCTCTGGTACTAATAGATGCCACATTCACAATATGTAGAAATATAAATTAACAGAAATCATAGGTGGGTGAAAGGGCAAGTTATAGGAGTCTACTATGTAAATATAAATATATATATATATATATATATATATATATATATATATATATATATATATATAGTATTTAAACAGTACATTTGTCTTCACATTTGAATGTCTAAAACAAGTTAAACAACTTGTTTCCTGCTCAGAATACCAACAAATACAGTTATTGCTCTGCTCATGGCAGGCCTTACAATTGTTGCCTTTCAGGGTCTCTCTAAGGGTCATCTGTCTTGTCATAGTTGTTATTTGCCCGAGGACGCTCCACCGATGAAGGATGGAAACAGATTGAAGGCACTCATGGCGATGCCCGCGATCACCGAGCCGAAGGCCGCAGGACTTTGGCGCTGATCGCCAGGCACGCCTGACATTTTTTAAAGCCCATAACTCAGAAGCCGTCGGAAGACAACCAAAAGACGCCAATTAATAAAAAAAAACTAACTTACAACCTCACACACTGCACAGACAGAGAGGCAGGGAGCCTGTGAGTGAAGTTGCAGGCTATTTTGAGGCTTAATTGGCTTTTTCGGAGATTGAAAATCGTGGAAAAAAATGGCGGACAAAAATGTTTTTCAAAAAGGCTCAAAACAAGGATGAAGCCTGTAACACTTCCTAGCCCATCAACGCGAGCCCCGCAAGTCTTTGAAAATACAAGCAAAGGCGCTCATCCCAAGGCACACAAGGCTTGAACAGAGACAGAGGAGAAAGACATGGGGGAGAGAGAGGGTGGAAAGAGACACAGGGGGGAGAGAGGGGGGAAAAGAGACACAGGGGATGGATATAAGGAGAAAAAACACAGGGCGGGGAGAAGGGGGGAGGGAGAGACGGGAAAACAGATACATTGAAAGGAGAGGGGGAAACAGACACAGGGGTCAGAGTGGCGAGAGGTTCGCAATGAGCGCCAAAGGCGCTCAGCGCAAGGCACGAAAGTGGCAGGTTGGACGACGTTTGCAATGACCGCTCATTGAAGGGCTCGCAATAAGCGCCAAAGGTGCTCATTGCAAGGCACGAAAGTGGCGGATTGGACGACATCTGCAATGAGCGCTCATTGCGAGGCATGAAAGTGGCAGGTTGGCTGAGGCCTGCAATGAGTGGCAAAGCCGCTCATTGCGGGGCTTGCGATGAGATAAAAAACACACACCTCATACTCAAGCTTTCATTAAGTAATAAAACAAAGACAAGATGGATTCTTCTATACATAAACAGAGTCTTTAAACGTTCTGGTATTATGGCTTACGCAGCTGTTGATGGTATTAGTTTTTCCCACACATCACATTTTCTCGAACTGCAGTGATCTTTTAAAATAAACTTGGATTTAAAGTCTGTTAAATCAACTTTTTCCATTATTTATCTGTTAATATGATTTATACAGCTGATACTACCAGGCAATAAAAGTTGGAAAAGCTCTTGAAAATTCCAGGATTGCAAGACACAGATGTGATGTATCAGGAGAGGCAGGGGTTAACCTGACGGGCATTAGCCAAGCACTATCCAGTAATAGGTTTGATTTAATCCAGCTTTGCTCTGCCAGAGTCTCTTAGCATCATAATACATAAGTGTAAGATTTTTCCTTTAACGTATAACCTCTCTGGTCCTTGGCCGTACACCTGTCATTTCCTGTATAAGTCATTTATATCTGCCCCAAGAAATTCTTCTTCACATTATAGTGCTGTAAATCCTATCAAACAAGACAACTGACCTTTTGCAGCTCTGTGGCAGTCTCACCCAACAGAAGGCAAAGGGTCAGTTGTTGCAGGAATGATTAGCCTGTTTGACTAACCCTATAGAATTCACTCTCCCCCCCAATAAAATACCTGTCAGTGAGGAAATAGTGTGGAATTATTGGTTACATTGGAAGAGGAATTACCAGCAGGAAAATATACTTTTTAGACCGAGAGCTCCAACAGGATGTTAATACATTGGGAAGATTTTAAAGGAGGAATTAAAGAAGACTTCTTAACTCCCCTGTCCTCCCTTTCTCTTCTTCCCCTTATCTTCCTCTTCTTCCTTTTCCCCACTCTTCTCTCTAACCCTTTTTCTTTTTCGTTCCCCCATTCTTTTCTCTATTCCTATACTCCTCTCTCTCCCTCCTCCCCTTATCCATCTTTTCTCCCACACATCCCTTTCCCTCCTTGTTCACACTCATCTCTCTCCCTTCTCTCTATCTCCATTTTTCTCTTTTTCTGTTTTGCACTCTTTGTTTTTCCATTAAATGCCCCTTTTCTCCTCCTCCTTTCTCCCCTTTTATTTCCCTCTCCCCTTTTATTTTCCTCTTCTCTTTTCCCATCATCTATTTTCCCCTTCTCTCTCTATCTTCTCTCTATCCCTCATCTTTCCCTTACCGATCCCTATTCCTTTCACCCCCATTTTCTTGCACTATCTACTTTCCCCTTCTCTCTCTCCATTTCTCCATTCTCTACCATTTTTTCTTCCTTTTTTTCTGTCTCTCCTTCTCTTATTCTCCCTTATTCTCACCCACTTCTCATTCTCCTCTCTCTCAGCCCTACTATCTCCCACTCATCTCTCACTTCTCCTTTCCTTCTTTTTTTCTCACCCTGTACCCATTCCTTCTCCCATTCCCCCACTCTCGCTGCCTCCCCCTTCTCTTACCCTCATTTCTCTATCACCCTTCTTTCTTTCCCATCCCACTCTCATCACTTTACACTGTTTAACCCCTCTCCATTACCACACCTCTCTCTACCTCTCTACAAGCCTTCTCTCTCCATTCCACTTTTTTCTATTTCTTTCATTTCTCTCATCCCCTATCTCTCCCCTTTTCTCTCCTCCTTTTCTCCCATCTCATCTTTCCCCACCCGTCTTCAGCTCCTCTCTATCTCCTTCCCACTTCTCTCTCCCCTTCTCTCTCTTCATTTACTTTCTCACTCCTGCTGCTATTTCTCTCTCCTTCCTTCCCTCTCCCCCTTACTCTCCCTATACTCTCTCCCCACCTCAATCCCTTTTATCTCTCTACCTTTCTTCTCTGTCTCACCCCTTCCCCTTATATGCTGAGCACTGTGTAAACCACAATGTCTGTTGTTTTAACACATTTTTCAGTGGGATCACTGTTCATATTCTCTACCTAAACTGTTAAATTTGGGCTTCCTGTAAGCATGATTTTAATTATTTTTATTATGAGAAAAAAAATTGCAATTTATCCATGTACACATTGAAAAAGGTAAGACATAACATGGTATAGTGGCATATTACAACCTGTAATAAACATATTTTTGCAAAATGTTCTCATTGTTTTTTTTTTTTTTTTTTTTTTTACACTATCTATAACCTCATGTCATTTTTCCACTGTAAATGTTAACAGAAAAAAATAGAAATATCATAAATTAAAAGAAGAAAAGGGAAATGAAAAAGGGAGATTATTATCGTTTATTTGTAACGCGCCTACATATTCCGTAGCGCTGAAGATAATCAATCCCTGAAAAACTTTCTCACCAACCTCAGCTGCCAGCTCTCAAAGTCCAGATATCCCAACAGGAGACCCATCTTCTGCATCAATAAGTCAATAAGACACTCATGGAATGAATACATTGAATTTTTCATAATCCTTCCTCGTGTGTTGGAATGGTCAACTTCCAGTGTTTTGCAATTATGCTTCTAGTTGCTAGGAATATTTGGGCTGATTTCCGTAAATCTGGAATTGACAATCCCAATAACGCTTCCTCTGGTTTTTGAGCGATATTCATATCCCATAGTGTCTCTAGTAAAATATAAGTTGCATTCCAGAGATGTTTAATTTTGGAGCATTCCCATAGCATATGTTTGAGGGTCCCTAGAGCAGTTCACATCTAATAAATGATTTGTGAGTCAAAGTCTAGCTGGGGTAAGATACCATCTCATGATAGTTTTATATGTATTTTCCTTCAATGTCACATTTATGGAGGAGTTAGTAGCGATTTTTAAGATTTGAGTCCCATTGCTCTTCATCTAAGGTGATATAAGGTTCTGTTTCCCAGGATGATCTATAGGACGCTTGGTTAGGAGTGGCCTGATCATTTAAGTAGTTGTAAATGACTGTAATGCTTTTCTTACCCTTCGAATTGTGTAGACAATGACGTTTGAAAGGGGTTTTACTGGCTAGTTTGTAATTTTTTTGCAATATGGCCTAGTTTGGTATTAATCATCATTAGATTTAACCATTATTTTGGACCTATTAAATTTCCTCATGTTGAAAACTGTAGGCCGTAACGTAGCCCGCAAGACTTACGGCTATTAAATTGGCCCTGTAAAGCAACTCGCTGACGATCTATGGGTGAAGAGAGAGAAAACCCTACGGGATGTGAGATTTCCACCTGCACCCCACAACTCATTTGATCTGTCAAGCCCGTAACTGTTTTTTCCAATCATGCTATTAAATTGCAACAAATTCTCTGGCGTTCAAGCCCGTAACCCGCAACTGGAGCCAAAAGGCCAACGGGGACTAGAGAAGACCTGCAAGGGGGGTAAAGACCTATCCATAGCTCTGTAAATGCAAATATAAACACACTACTGTACATATAATAAAAGGGAAAGTAATGCTAGGTATCTAGGTATTAGGTAATCTCAAGCTTGCAAATCGGCAATATAAAATACTTTATTTTCAGTTTCATTTCCGTGTTATATCGATCTCGGCAATCAATGTGTTAATACATATAATGGAACTTGCATGTAATAGAATATCATATTTACGGTTTTAGCAATTTTGCATCATATCTGGAATGTGGATACGATCGAAACTCATAAATGAAGCCCGTAAGACTTTGAAATCCCACCTCCATTTTTCAGTGACTTAATTATGACGATCATTTCCATAACATATGAAGCTCTATATATTTTTCTAATATATTTAGAGCTCTATTATTTGCTATAATGTGCTTTCCTATAGCGATTGACACTAGGGAGACATTCTAGTCTTGTTTCCGGGATGGCTTTGGGCCAAATATACTAAAAATTAAGTGTTGGCTAACTCTTTGCGGTGTCAAACCTTAAGGCATGGGGAGGTTTATCCTTTATTACTTCTGACCCCTGGTGTTCCATGACCTTTGCAATATAATGAAATAAAGGTTTAGAGCATTAATTATTAGTACGTCATAAAGGAATTAAAATATGTAAACAACAGGTGGTGCTACGGCTGGTGCATGAGGTGCAATGTACTGGGGCCCTCCTCTGGGTGCTCAGTCCATGTCCCACTGAGATCCCGGGTTCCCCCTGTACCCCTCAGCCTTACTGCACCCCTCTTTTGATGGTGCAGGGAATCCCTAATGGAGCCGAGTGTGTGTGTATATATGTATAAATAGTTCATTGCTGGTTTAGCGTAACTACTTTACATTATATATATATATATATATATATATATATATGTACTACAGCAATCATTAAGATCTCCACCGTGCCATAGTATAGAGGGATTATAAACATCCCCAAACTTTATTAGAGCTACTTCTTTTAACTAGCGACGGAAAGATGGATGAAATGCAATAATAAATGAAAACAATCTGAGCAGCACAACACACCTGCTTTTTGCCACAGCTGCACCTATCTGAAAAAGAAATGCAAGTCACTGAGCCACCCACTGCAGATATCTGCATGAAGACTGCTGAAGATTATACAGTAGATTAACATTCAGAAATTCTTGGAATTCCAGCTAATGTAAGTTTACAGTATGCGGGGGATGCTCATTAACCTTATACATAATCCTACTTTCTGCATAGCTTCTATCCAGTTAAATGTGATGCTTTTTTGCTGTATTTGTGAAATTATTTTTCTGTATTTATGAAATTAGCAAAAGTATCTAAGAATAGAGGTTGTAGTGTATTCCTAAAGATCACTTAGAATGTAATTTCTCACCAAAACTGTCCACAGCCAGGTGAGAATCCCGTCCCATCTCATTCACAAGACATATAAAGATTTGTTTTTTTTCCCCTCCATGAACTGTTATAATTGGGTGAACTAACAACACTATATAGATGAGAACCAGCAGGAGAAGAGCAAGTGTTTGATCCTGGCTTCTTTGTTGCATTTTCAACATTTTTAAATTTTGCTTAATCTGTTTATTTAAATACTTCTGTACCTACATATTTATAATTACTCATTTGCTTTGCCACAAGCAACTTTTTAAGAGGTTAAAAACTGGCTACTGTTATTACGGGTTACAAATCTTTGTCAACTGCTTGTTTTCAGTGAAAAAGTAATGTTAGAGTGTTATCAGGGAGTGCCTAATGCTCTTAAATACACATGCATATTGGAGTCAATCTTTGGTATGACTTGTGACTGTCCACCTGTCCCATATCAGCTGGGTTGACAGCCTCCTAGAAATAAGAGATAGTCAAGTATAGGGAGTCAAAGTAGACAAGGCTAGGGAGCAAAAGTAATAAAGACAATGAAGGAGAGGCAGTCAAACAAGAGAAGAGAGTTAGTCAAGTTTAGAGAGGACAGTCAGGTCAAGGGAGAAGAGGGAATCAAGTTTAGGCAGTAGAAGTTGTAAGATCTTTGGAAGATGCATAGTCAAGTCAAGAGTGAAGAGGAAGGAAGTGACAGAAAGAGAGGTACACTAAATTTGGCAGATGATTACAAGTATAATAACCTATACTTAGTGAAACGTTGCCCCGCTGTCATTTTAAGGTTTCATTATGAAAGAGTAATATTTAAAATATAGGCCTTTTCTTTCTTCATATGTGTAATTAATATTATTATGCCAGACTTTGTGCTCACTTCTGACATTTAGATCCATATATGGATTTTATTGCTAACAGAATAGTCATACTTACAATCAGATAATTTGTTCTAAATTATAGCATCATTATTTTAGTGCTTATTATGGAATAGGTCAGTTCTTTTTTTATTTCTGTATGGAAAGAGAGGTAGTCAAGGAAAAGGATGAGAAAAGTAAGTCATGTATAGGAAACAGCAGCACTCAAGTCTAGATAGAAGAGGTAGTTAATTATGGATAGACAAGTCTAGTGTGGAGAAGCAATCAAGCAAGGGAAGAGAGATAGTCAAGTCTAGGCAAGAGAGGCAGTAAAATCTATGAAAGACTTGTTGTCAAAACAAAGGAGGATTGTTAATTAATACTAAGTTTAGGGAGTAAATTTAGTCAAGTCTAGGGAGGAGTGGTAGCCGATTCTTTATAGAAATATATGTAGCCAAGTCGAGGGATGTGAGGTAGTCAAGTCTAAGCACAACGGGTTTCTAACCTTTGGGACTCAATTAAAGGGTAGGAGAGTTAGACAAGGTAAGGGTGCAGAAGCAATGAGAGCTATGCAGAAGAGGGGTAGATGAGAAAAGGGTCAAATTTAGAGAGTGGATGTAGCTGAGGCATAAAATGTGAGGTAGCTAAGCAACTGAAAAGTCGTACATAGCCAGAAGTGCGGGAGGCGAAGAAGTAAACGGTTGGAGGAAAGGTAATCAAGGCAAAGGAGGAGAAATAGTTACATAGTATTTAAGGTTGAAAAAAGACTTTCAGCCCACCAAGTTCAACCTTTTAAGATATCCTCTGATCTGCAATATGCGGATTAACTATTAATTAATTAGTTGTATAAAAAAAAAACAAAAAAAAAACAATACCCTCCTGATCCCAGACACCGGCGACCGGACTTCTCCCTGGATCAATACTGCCTCTCTAATTATCCATGATAACCCTGAATTCCCATCTTAATTAGAAATAAATCCAGTCCCCTTTTAAAGTTATTTATCGAACCTGCTGTCACCACCTCCTCTGGTAGAGAATTCCACAGATTAACCACCCTTACTGTGAAGAACCCTTTTCTTTCTATAAGGTTGAATCTTTTTACTTCTAACCTCAAGGGATGTCCTCTTGTCAGTTGAAAACCTCTTGGCACAAAAAGCTCTGGATGTACTGACCCTGGATGTATTTATATAAGGTAATCATATCTCCTCTTAGACGCCTTTTTTCTAGAGAAAACAAGTTTAATTTGTTAGTCTTTCTTCATAACTTCGCCCCTCCATTCACCTTATTAGTTTTTTGCCCTACTCTGTACCTTTTACATCTCTAAAATTTTCTTTTTATGAAGTGGTGCCCAAAATTGTACTCCATATTTCAAATGAAGGCGTACCAGAGATTTGTATAGTGGCACAATTATATTTGCTTCCCTGGCTTCTATACCCTTCTTAATACATGCTAATATTTTATTTGCCTTTGCAGCTGCTGCTTGGCTTTGAGCACTGTTACCTAGGTGGTTGTCCACAAGCACTCTCAAATCCCTTTCAATATCTGATACACCTAGATTTGCTCCATTAAGATTATAAATTGCATGGCTATTTTTCCTTCCCAGATGCATAACTTTACATTTATTCATATTAAATTTCATCTGCCATTTAGATGCCCATTCCTCAATTTTATGTAAATCCCTTTGGAGGGAAAGCACATCACTATCTGATTTAATTACCTTGCACAACTTCGTGTCATCAGCGAAAATGGAGACACCACACTCCAATCCTACCTCTAAGTCATTAATAAATATGTTAAAAAGGAGAGGACCTAATACTGAACACTGAGGAACCCCACTTACCACATTAGTCCAATCGGAGTATGTTCCATTTACAACAACCCTTTGCTTCCTGTCTTTTAGCCAGCTCTCAATCCATGAGCAGATATTTACTGCAACTCCTGTATCTCTTAGTTTGCACAATAGTCTCCCATGTGGCACTGTATCAAAAGCCTTAGCAAAATCCAAAAAGACTACATCCACTAAGTTGCCTTGATCCAGGTTCATACTAACCTCCTCATAGAAACTAATTAGATTTGTTTGACATGACCTATCCCTCATAAATCCATGTTGACTCCTACTTATAATCCTGTTCAAATAGACATATTCTTGTATATTATCCCTTATTAACCCTTGTAAAAGCTTCCCCACTACAGAAGTGAGGCTCACTGGTCTTTAATTTCCCGGATTTGCTCTTGCTCCCTTTTTAAATATAGTTATCAAATCAGCTTTTCTCCAGTCAACCTATTTAGCTCATCTGCCTTTTCTTGGTCACTAATTATCAGACGGCCTGTGTCACATTGTAATGTTCCTATAGCTTCCTTCCTCGCCTACTTCCCATTAATATACTTAAAAAATGTTTTCGGGTTAGTCTTACTCTCTTTTGCAATTAATTTTTCATTTTCTATTTTAGCCAGTCTAATTGCGCTTTTGCAAGCCTTGTTGATTTCCTTGTATTCCTGTAAAGCAGTCTCTGTCCCCTCTTGTTTGTATAATTTAAATGCCTGTTTTTTACTCCATATCTTGATCTTTAAATCATTGTTAAGCCACATTGGATGGGATTTACTCCTTTTACTTTTATTCCCACGCGGTATATGCCGATGTGTATGTATATTTAGTAAGGATTTAAATGTTGTCCATTTATGTTCAGTGTTTTTACCTGCCAGTTCTCTGTCTCAGTCTATACTTTGTATTGCTGCCCTTAGACCGTTAAAATCTGCCCTTTTAAAATTAAGAGTTTTTGTTGGCCCCTTAAAATTTTGTTTTTTTAATTCAATCTCAAATGAGACTGTGTTGTGATCACTGTTTCCCAATAATACTGTTTTCTCAATATTATTTGTGATGAGTAAATCTAAGATAGCTTCATTTCTAGTAGGCTCTTGTACAACCTGGGCCATATAATGATCCCTGAGTGTACTCAAGAACCTGCTCCCCTTAGATGAACTGCTGGTCTCATTTATCCAGTTTATTTCAGGGTAATTAAAATCTCCCATTATTGGAACTTGACCATGCTTAGCTGCTACTATACTACCCCTCCCCCATCTCCTCCCCTATGAGTTGTTAATTCATCCCTTATACCATCTACACTTTCTACCCCATTACTTATATCTAGTCCCTCCCCCCACCTACTAGTTTAAAAACTCCTCCAGCCTTTCTACCATCTTATCCCCTAGTACAAAAGCTCCCTCATCATTAAGGTGCAATCCATCCCTACTATAGAGATTTGTACCGAAGTGAGAAGTCAGCCCAGTGCTCTAAAAACCCAAACCCCTCCTTAGTGCACCGCATCTTTAGCCACGCATTAACCTCCCTAAGCTCCTTCTGCCTCCCTTGGCTAGCACGTGGCACTTGTAGTATCGCAGAAAAAACTACCTTGGAGGTCCTTGCCTTCAGCTTATTACCTAGTTCTTTAGGACACTCCATCTTCCACTAACTTTGTCATTGGTACCAATATGTACCAAGACCGCCGGTTCATTTCCAGCCCCTCCCAATAATTTGTCTACCCAATCCACAACATGACAAACCCGAGCACCCGGGCTAGATTGCTGGGATCTGGGTGACAAATCACCCTGTCTACCTTCCTAATAATAGAGTCCCCTACAACCAAAACCTGTCTGTTGCTCTGCCTATTCTGCCCTCCCTCTCCTCCAGTAGAGCGGTTCTCCTGGCTGTTAGAGGAAACAGCTCTATCTAGCATTGCCATTCCTGAATGGACATCCCCAACAGTTTTACTCAATCTGGCAAATCTGTTGGTGTTTGCCAACTCAGAACTGGCCTGCCTCCTCCTGTTCTCCCTGCTTCCCCTTGTAACTGTAACCCAGCTACCTCCCTGGACATCCTCATTAGCCCCAGCTCCACCCTCCATGCTAGGCCCAGCTAAACTGTGCTCAGTGAGCACCAACCCCCTTTCCAGTGGAGCAATATCACTAAGTGCTGCAATTCTCCGCTCCAGATCTCCAATTTGAGCTTCCAGAGAGGCAACATGCTCACACCTCTCACAGAGGTATGGACCCTGGATCATCTGTTCCAGTATTTCATACATATGACAGGATGTACACTGAGTGAGGTTGCCACTGGACTGACTCATAATTATTATTATTGTCTACAAAATTTCAGTGGGAAAAATAAAGAATATAAAATAATATATTTGTATAAAGTTTTCCTCCTTTGCACTATAAAGCTGCCCTCCCTTTTGTTTGAAGTCCCTCCTTTTATTTAAACTCCTCCACTTTTACTAGAATTGCACTTGATACTGAAAATGTTCGCAAGCTCACAAGTTCGCCCCTTCTCCTGTTTATATTAACTTCTGCCTTCTCACCTGGACACAAATAGTGCAATTTATCAGCCTTTACTTGTAAGGAAAATCCATTTGCGAACAGCCCCAAAACAGCTCACAAACCTTTTATACTAGTTTAGCAGTCAAGCCACACCCCTCTCACCTGGGCACAATTAGTGCACTCTGCAATTTATCAGCCTTTACTTGTAAGGTAAATCCACTTGTGCAAGGAAGAAAACATTGCTAAATACTGAAGAGGAGATACACTGCCAAGGCAAGAAAGGAGAGTTAGCCAAGGAAACGGGATACATAGTAAAGGAAGGAAAAAGAGAAAGAAGAAAGAGATAAATAATCAAGGCATGGAGAGAGAGATTGTCTAGCCTCAGGAGGAGAGATTAAGAAGTATATACAGAAGAGGTAGTCAAGACAAAGAAGGATATGTAGTCAGGTCTAAGGAGAGATAGCTAAGGAAGGGTGAATAAGTACTTTGTCAAGTCAAGCTATGATATGTAGTAAATTCAAGGGATGAGAGATAGTCAAGACAATGAAGCAGTGGTAGCCAGGTCTATGGAAGAGGGATAGTAAAGTCTAAAGAAGAGAAGTAGGTAAATTGAGGGAGCAAAAAATGTCAGGTCTAGAGAGGAGAGGTAGTCAAATTTAGGGAGATCAGATGAGTGAGTCAAGCCAAGGGTGGAGAGGTACACAAATCAAGGGAGAAGAGGTAGTCAAGTCTCAGGAAGTGAGGGCAAGAGAGAAGAGATAGACAGGGCAAGGTAGGAGATGTACCCATGTCTAAGAAGGAGAGCTAGTCATGTCATGGGAGGAGAGGCAGCCAAGACAAGGGACGTAGGGTGTTGAAGCATTACTGCGGCCCTTTAACTAGAACTATGAATCCTTAGGACGACACATACCATATTTTTCGAAATCACACAATAGGACCACTGGGTATGTCCAATTTATACTTCTTCAAGTGAACTCTGTCATATACAAGCAGCTTTCTGTATTACAAGACCCCAGGCAGTCCTTAAAAGGTCACTGGTTTCCATTAATATAGATAACATTCACTAATATGACTCATGAGCTCTGCAAACTGTACTGAAAGATAGAGAATATCATTAAATTCCTATTTTATTTCTTTCTTGGGTTTAACCTTTACACGAACATCTGCCCATCATCCATTTTATTACTCCCTAACCCTTTCTAAAAATGATGTCCCCCTGAATTCTAGCCCTTAACTCCTAACATAGGACATAAGATTGAAAATGTATAATAAAGTAAAAAGTGACTTTTAGGACATCGGGAGTACCAATAAAACAGAGATGTATTTGTTTATTGAATATTTATTAGCAAAAAATTAAGTATTTGAAATTAAGGTTTTAACCTTTGAATTCAGCCTTCAGCAGATAAGCTTCTCTCTAAAATTATCAGGTGCCCAGGGAGTGGGAGAGGATCTACCTAGGACACAGTCCTGATAGGAGTCTTTATCAGGACAGCCTCCGGGGCAGATAAAGTACAAGAAAAGTGCTTGGAAAGTTTAGAAAGCACATGGTTCAGCCTAATCTTCAAACACTAAAGTTCAACAAATGAAGCCCTGTGGTACGAACATATGCCACTGATGGATGCAGAAGGCAAATGTAGTCAATTAAATAATGTGAAGATGTGAAGGACGGTTAAATGGCAAATCATGACTTCTAACTGCTTATCCCCCAGATCATGAGCTTTCTGGACACCGTGTATCTATAGTATAGGTAAGAAAAATCACAGTAGCAGTTGTGGAGCCAACTCATTATATATATATTCAGTATATATGTTCTCACTGGTGCAAGGATTCCCTGCCCAGGAAAGAGGATGTGCTGCCAGAGAAATCAAGAGGGGGATGCAGTGAGGCTGAGGGGGCACAGGGATGACCTGGGGTGGGGGAGGGCAACACCTGCACCGGCAGTAGCTTCGCCTGTGCACAGTAGCTCTAAAACACTAACAGCCCTATTAAATTCGAAGCCTGTAGCGGCATCGGCATACCCGCAAAGGCTGCAGGCTTGAAATTTGGCTGCGTTACAGAGCTATTAAATGTGACCATGCCGCGAGTTACGGGCCGTAGATGCAAGCCCGTAAACTATTCTTGTGCACGTTGGATGTACGCCCGTGAACATGATCAATTAGTCAAACGGGTATAGACGGAGCTAACGGCAAATAAGATCGTCATCATTACGTCACTGAAAAATGGAGGTTAGATTTCAAAGCATTACAGGCTTCAATTACGAGTTTCGATCGGACCCGCATTCCAGAAATAATGCAATATTAATAAATCAGTAAATATGATATTCTAGTCGATGTGAGTTCCATTATATGTATTAACACATTGATTGCCGGGATCGATATAACACAGAAATTAAACAGAATTGTTTTTATTTTATATTGCAGATTTGCGAGCTTGAGAATGTTGTGCTATTAATTTTAATACCTAACATCACTTTCCCTTTAATTATTAGTACAGTAGTGTGTTTATATTTGCATTTACATTCCTACGGAAAGGACTTTAACCCCCCTTGTGGGTCCTCTCTACTACCCGTTTGCTTTTTGGCTCCCTTTGCGGGTTACAGGTTGGAACTCCAGTGGATTCGTAGCAATTTAATAGCTATTTTCAAACGTAACAGTTACGGGCTTGACAGAACAAAGGATTTGTGGCCGTGTCATTGGCGGTTGCTTTGACGGGGCCAACTTAATAGCCGCCAGTCTTACGGGCTACGTTACGAACTACGGTTTGACACGTTCAGGGAATTAAATAGGGTTGTAATGCTCTGTGATTATATTGATTTAACCAACTGGGCATTCCTGTTTATTACCTCCTACTTAGAGAAGGTTAATAGAAGTGAGTGAGGGTCTTTTCAGATAATTATGTAATCCCTAGCCTTCAAGCTTAATTATCAAACACTTCTGCTAAAAAAAAGTAATATTATCCAATTGCAATTCTATTTATTTATATGTATACTTTGCTTTAATGTAATAACTGGGACCTTGGTCACTTTATTTTGTAGTATACACTCATTTATAAATATGTCATGCTTGAGGAATTGATGTACTGTCAGCAGTGGAAGCTTTTAAATTATATTTGCATGATTGAAAAGACAGCAACAGCATGACACCTATAGATAAAATTATAAGCAAATGGAGACGAAGCACTCACTGAAAAAAAATTGATTATTCAAAAAACTGAAAATGACAAGAGACCACCGTAAGAAAATTGTAGGGTAAACATTAGATTTGCATGCATTAGGGTACCGATGCAACCCACTCACTTAATAACACAAGTATTTCTGTTTGGAGTGATAGGGGACTCCCAAATGTCTATCATTAAATAAAAAATAACAGGTTTTAAGCATATGACATTTTTTGAATGAAATTCTATTTGTCTGAAGTCTTGTAAAATTCAATCTCCGTGTTATATCTTAGCTAAATTACTTTACTGCAAGATTTCATCCAAGGAAACAAGATGATGCTAATGCTACCCGAGCTGCTGTTGTATCAAAGATAGAAAACACACAACAAATAATGTTAAACAATGTATTGATACATTTTTAAAACTACACAACTTAATTTAGAATTTATACTGATAAAAATGATCCTTAATATTGTGAAACTTTAGTTTAAAGTTAACTTAATAAAGGACCACTGAAGGCTAAGAAAAAAGACACTTGTTTGCTGCCAGATGCCCATTTAGGGAGGAGACTGGGGGACTTGGGTTTTTGTGATGGCTTAAAAGGCCATTTACCTCACTGTAAGTGCTCTTCATGATGTGAAAGAGCACAAGGTTGTATGTTAATATGATCTATTTCTTTTTTAAACTATACTAATAAAGTAACAGCAAAAAATCTAAACACACTTCCTGACTGTTCCATGATTAACAACATCTGCTGACACCTTGCGGTGAAGGCTCCCGTGAGCACAACGATTTGTAGTTCGTCCCTGAACTTCAGGAATATAGCAGGAGATGTTAACCCCCAACTGTCATTGTTATCTGATTTCAGCAGTCTCTGCCCTGCACAGATGGATTTGTGAATTGTGCATTTCTGCTTAAGCTCTCTGCATGCAGCTGTTGCTGTCTGTCTGTCTGGGGGCTTGTCAGAGTCTCATGTAAACAGACATTTCATTTATAAGCTTCTCTGTGAAAAAAAAAGCATTTCAAAAACGCAAAAAGTATTTCAACATGGTTTTATGAGAACATTACATTGGTGTGCTCCAAGTTGTACTGAATTAACTGTCCCTTTAAGTACCCACCCTTGTTGAACTAAACTCCGTCTCTTTCAAGTTAGTCCTAAGGGTGGGGACATCCCGACCGCAACAGCTCTGGAGCCTGAACCCTGTAAATTGGTCATGTGACATATGGATGGATGGTTTGTCATGTTAACAAAAATGTTTAATAAAGTGACTGTGGCTTAATGTCTTCAAGTGATGGTCCATGTCATCTATTGGTGGGAGGTTTAAGTGTGTGGTAAATGAGCAGTGGTGTGGTTCAGAGCCAACAACCTTACAACAATGCCAGAACAAGCGGTCCGGGAGGAGGGAGATAGAGTGATGGGATCATGACCAGAGTAGGAAGGGTGAGAAAGGAGTTGAGAGGAGCTGGGAGATGCTATAAGACAGTGGTGGCGAACCTATGGCACGCGTGCCACAGGTGGCACGCCGTGCCCCTTCTGTGGGCACGCGGCCATAGGTCGCCGGCAGCATGCTGGGTCTGCTCATCGTGCGCGAGCACGGCGCCTGAGCGCTCTCCCGTCACTTAAAAAAGGAAGGGCTGTGCTAGAGTGCGCGCGGCGCAGGCGAACAGACTCTCCTCGAGATCCGCAGGGGGAGAGGCAAGGGGAAGGTAAGAAGTAATGGGGCAGGGGAGAGACAAGGGAGAGGGGGAGAGAGAAGAGGGTTGAGACAAGGGAGAGGGAGAAGGGGAGAGACAAGAGTGGAGGGAGAGACAATGGTGTAGGGAGCCAATGGGGAGTTGGACAGATAAGGGAGAAGGGGAGAGACAATGGAGAAGGGGGAGACAAGGGGAAGTGGAGAGACAAGAGGGGAAAGAGAAGGGTGGGGGATACAAGTTAGAAGGGGAGAGAGAAGGGGGAAGACAGTGGAGAATGGGAAAGAGAAGTGTGGGAGAGAGATAGAAGGGTGTGGGAGACAAGGGAGAATGGGAGAGACAAGGTTGGGTGAAACAAGGGGGTAGAGAGAGCAGGGTGGGAGAGACCAGGGGGAGAGACAAGGGTAATGGGAGACACAAGGGGAAGGGGAGAGACAAGGGGGGAGACAATGGGGAGGGGAGAGACAAGGGGGAGAGAGAGTGAATGGTGGGAGAGACAATAGTGAAGTACAAGGAGAGACAAGGGTGGGGGTAGAGACAAGAGTGAAGGAGATACAAGGGTGGGGGAGAGATAAGCAGAGAAAGAGGGAGGGAGGGAGGGAGGAAGAAAGGAGAGCAGAGAGAAGGGAGGATGGAGAGAAAGAAAATAGGGAGAGGCAGAAGGGAAAGGAAGAAGTAAGAGAGTGAGATGGGAGAGAAGGTAGAGGCACATGAGAGGAAGGGAGAGGAGAGAGAAAGGAAGAGGGAGATGCAAAAGGGAGAGGTAGAGAAGGGAGAGTGAGAGAAGGGAGGAGTGAGAGAGAGGGGAGAGGCAAAAGGGAGAGGTAGAGAATGGAAAGAAAGGAGGAGGGAGAGACACAGGGAAGGAAAGAGACAAGGGGGGGTAGAGGCAAGGGAGAAAACAGAGACAATTGTGAGCGGTACAAGAGAGGAGAAATAAGGGTGGGAGAGAGAGAAGGATGGAGGAAAGAGACAAGGGAGAAGGGGAGATACAGGGGTGGTGGGAGACCAGGAGGAAGGGGAGAGACAAGGGGAGGGGAGAGAGAAGGGTGTATGATCCAAGGGGGGGGGGAGACAAGGGAGAAAGGAAGAGACAAGGCTGGAGGGAGAGACAAGAGGGAGGGGAGAGACAAGAGGCGAGAGAGGAGGGTGGGGGGAGAGGGAAAAATGGGGGAAGAGACAAGAGGGGAGGGGGAGATACAAGGGTGGGGGAGAGACAAGGGGGAAGGGGAGACATAAGGGGCAGGGGAGAGACAAGGGAGAATGGGAGAGAGAGAAGGGTGTAAGAGACAAGGGGGAGGGAGAAAGTGAGAGACAAGAGTGGAGGGAGAGACAAGAGGGAGTGGTAGTCAAGAGAGAAGGGGAGAGACAAGGGAGAAGGGGGCGACAAGGGGAAGCGGGCATATGCATTAAGGGAGCAATGTATAAAATTGCTATTTTTGGATTAAAAGAGTGAGGTGCATTGTATTCTCATTTGCATGGCCCTGCCTTTTAGACATGTGAATGGGCTTATTAATGTAATATTAATTTCCTCTCTCTAAAAATGTATATATATATATATACATACAGTGGGGGGGGGGGGGGGGGGGTAGTATTTGATCCCCTTCGGATTTTTTTTGTCCATGACAAAGAAATGATCAGTCTATAATTTTATCAAAAATGACGGGAATACAATTGTAAGGCTGGCAATGCTGTTTGCCACATAATGTGAGGCTTTTGCTCCTCTGAGCACCATTTGCGTGGCGCGCACTAACTGCCATTTGTTTTATTTTCAACGTTCTGCGTTCCTGTCGTTGTTCGTCTAATACTCAGTATTCAGGTTTAATTGCCGTGTTGGCACTTAGAGGGAAAAAAAGTTGGCATGTATTGCGGTTTGGGCACTCGGGCTCAAAAAGGTTCGCCATCACTGCTATAAGAGGACCCCAGCCTTCTCCCTCAATTCCTTTCATGATCTGCTCTCTTCCAGACCTCATCACTTCGGATTCAGAAGAAGGTGGCAGCAACAGAGTCGGCTGTTGGCCCTAGACGGTGGAGACCACAGGTTACATAGTTACATAGTAATTGAGGTTGAAAAAAGACTTTCAGTCCATCAAGTTCAACCTTTTAAGATCTCCTCTGATCTGCAATGTGCGGATTAGTTATTAATTAATTAGTTGTTAATTAATTATTAATAGTATAGTATTTGAGGATGAATAAATAGTCCATCAAGTTCAACCTTTTTAGATCTCTCTTGATCTTTTTAATATGTGGACTATTTATAATTAATTGTTAATTGATCCATCTGAGAAGCTTGGGACCATAGCAGGTCCATCAGATCTGCCACGGGATTAACTGTGGAGGGTGGAGGGGTCCATAACACAGGTAGGTCCACTCACTGTCTTCTTCTTTTGGGAGCAGGGTCTGGAGAGGAGTTGTGTTTTATATTGCTGTGGGAGCTTATGGGTGTTTTAGATCAACTGATACATTATTTGGAGGTTGAAGAACTACAAATCCCAGAATTGTGAGGAAAAGAAGTACGTTTGATGCTGATCTTCTCTCAAACAGGAAAGTTTAACACTTTTAAATGACCACTGTAATTCTACAAATACATCCATCTTTCCTGGTATTCTGGAAGCTTGAAGTCTGAAGGCATGTACTAATATACTGAACAGTGAATGGAGAGTGTGGGGAAGAGGGGTTAGTTTGTTAAATGATTGGAGCTTTTATAATTTGACACCTTCTCACTTCCCAAGCCTATGCCCATAAGCAGGCAGCACACAACAAACACACAACCTTCACAAAATATATTGGATGCCTACAGGGAGTAGCAGCGGCATAAACATTTATTGTTTTCTAATTATAAACTAGCTTTATGGCATTTTCCCTGCCTAATTATGTTCTTAGACTCAATTTGTCCCACCCATAAGTATAATTTCATTATACAGTGTTTGTTTTTAAATTGAGACCTTTCCAGATGTAAGAACGTGACTCCAAAATCAATTTCAGCCAGCGAGTTTCTGTTGAAAACACGCGTTTCGCAAAACCGTTCACCTACACAAATATCACTTCTTGAGTCAGTAAGTTGGATATTAGCTGCAGGAGGATGAAACATGTGGAATTAGAGTGGAAATGATAGATGGTGCTTATAGTAATGGTGTCTCGGCGCCTTCAAATTTCTGCCCCCAAAAACAATCAAAAGCTCAAACGATTCAACTCAACAGTGCATTCCAGTGCAGATTAGATTGGTGAAGCGTGCGCTCAAACATTTATCACATAGTCATTGAGGAATTAAACAGTGAATATTGCATTATTGAGATCATTGCAGAACCACTGTGGTCAAATATTTTCTATATCTAATTATAAAGCAAATACATGAATATTTAAATAAAAAGTACGTTTACAATTTTAACATTTGCATGTAATTATTCTTTTTTGTATTGTCTCAGCTGGTTCTGATAATCAGCTGAGACAAGGAGAGTGTGTTCTTATAAGCTTATTAGTTTCTCTTCCACTTGAAATCACTGGCATTTTTACATTCCACATTCCCATTGCTCTGACAGAAACTTCTTCTCCATTCAAAGTCTCCTCTCCAAAATAGTAGATTCTCTGCAGCATATTTACATATAAAAGTTAATCATTTAGAGACTGTGTTCCTGTAATGTTGGATAGGCAAACATTATTTGTCCTTGGTCAGAGTGATGAGATGTTCTTCTGTCCAAATAATAATTGCATTTTCTCACAAATATTAATAAAATGAACAAGCACCATTATGTATTCTCAGGTGTGGGTACTATATACACAAGCAAGGTGATGATTTGGAAGAGGAGTAAAGTGCACGATTAAATTCAATATATTTATTTTTTTTATTATTCAGGATAACCATAAATCAAGGAAAAGAACAAAACAAAACAATAAGTTATTTCAATCAAAAGTGTCAATGTAAAAGAGCAAATATTACACAATTTTGCCAAAGAAACATTACCAAAGTGCATGATTAAAGTGACTCTGAACTCAATGAGTAAAAATGAATCTTGTTTATATTTTTTATAAACATTTTTAGTGAAATATATGCAATATTGCTAATATATTTGCTTTATTTTAGCCTCCTGTCTGCTGTTTAAATCTTAATTTTCTTCAATTTAAATAATGTGTTTTTTATGGGGAAAAAAATGTTTGAAAAGTATACAGCATACACTACAGAAATTAAAACAAAACTAATACAAAATAAATTAGACAGCATTGAAGGCCCTTAACCAGCGGTAGCTCTGCCCCTGCCTATCGGTCCCTGATGCTTAGATTGAAATAACTTTGACTAAGCAACATTGGGCAATCTAGGCATATTTTCAAATTGCTCTATGTGCTTACTTAGATCAGTAGCACATTAATAGTACCTCAGAGGTCTTGTGGTGCAGGGAGCTTGCCTGGCATTCTAGAGCTGGTCTGTCTTTGTGTGGACAATCAGACTGACATGTTACAGAATATTTCCCATCTGTATTGTCATAAATCAGCCTAAATTCTAGAGGCTGAATCATGAATGAGTATTATCACATAAAACTGGCTATTTAGTACTGATTGTGCATATATTATGCATTTTTTGTGTGTTATAAACACAGTTCCGGTACATCACAATCTTAATTATTTACTTGCACTGTCATACTGTTAGAAAAGACCATTCTTTAAACACCAGAAAGAAAAATTTCCATGCAAATACACAAATTCCTGTAATTGTATCTTTTGTCCTGCATTACAGCTCCACTTTCAGCAATTTGAAAAAAAATGTGTGAGATGTTGGGTTTATTGTGGTTTAGCCAGTCAGAAGCTTCATAGTCCTAGGTCTAGGACTTTTTAAAATCTTGAGGCTGTACCTGCAACTGATAGAAGACTGTGGCCCCTAGGAAACATTTGAAAATGTGTTTTCCATTTTAAAATGGCTGCTAAATTAGTTTAGTTATGAGCATTTAAAATGCGTGGTATGCTGGTTGTAGTAAGAAATGTTATATTTGTATAATATATATATATATATATATATATATATATATATATGTATATATATATATATATATATATATATATATATATATATATGTATATATATATATATATATAGACATATACTGTATGTATATATATATATGTTTGTATATATACATTTACCCCCTTGACTTTTTACCTATTTTGTTACATTACAGCCTTAAGTTTAATGTTTTGTTAATCTGAATTTTATGTGATGGATCAGAGCACAATAGTCTAATTTGGTGAAGTGAAATTAGAAAAATATATACATAAAACTATTTTTTAGAAATAGAAAACAGAACATTGGCATGTGTGTATGCATTCACCCCTTTTGTTATGAAGCCCATAAAAAGCTCTGGTGCAACCAATTACCTTCAGAAGTCACATAATTAGTGAAATGATGTCCACCTGTGTGAAATCTAAGTGTCACATGATCTGTCATTACATATACACATCTTTTTTGAAAGGCCCCAGAGGCTGCAACACCTAAGCAAGAGGCATCACTAACCAAACACTGCCATGAAGACCAAGGAACTCTCCAAACAAGTAAGGGACAATGTTGTTGAGAAGTACAATTCAGGGTTATGTTATAAAAAAATATCCAAATCTTTGATGATCCCCAGGAGCACCATCAAATCTATCATAACCAAATGGAAAGAACATGGCAAGAGACGGCCGCCAACCAAAACTCACGGACCGGGCAAGGAGGCATTAATCAGAAAGGCAGTACAGAGACCTAAGATAACCCTGGAGGAGCTGCAGAGATCCACAGCAGGGACTGGAGTATCTGTACATAGGACGACAATAAGCCGTACGCTCCACAGAGTTGTGCTTTATGGCCGAGTGGCCAGAAGAAAGCCATTACTTTCAGCAAAAAACAAAATGGCACGTTTTGAGTTTGCGAAAAGGCATGTGGGAGTCTCCCAAAATGTATGGAGGAAGGCGCTGTGGTCTGGTGAGAATAAAATTGAACTTTTCGGCCATCAAAGAAAATGCTATGTTCTGGTGAGAATAAAATTTAACTTTTTGGCCATCAAAGAAAACGCTATGTCTGGTGCAAACCCAACACATCACATCACCCAAAGAACACCACCCCCATAGTGAAACATGGTGGTGGCAGCATCATGCTGTGGGTAGGTTTTTCAGCAGCCGAGACTGGGAAACTGGTCAGAGTTGAGAGAAAGATGGATGGTGCTAAATACAGGGATATTCTTGAGCAAAACCTGTACCACTTTGTGCGTGATTTGAGGCTAGGATGGAGGTTCACCTTCCAGCAGGACAATGACCCCAAACACACTGCTAAAGCAACACTTGAGTGGTTTAAGGGGATACATGTAAATGTGTTGGAATGGCCTAGTCAAAGCCCAGACCTCAATCCAATAGAAAATCTGTGGTCAGACTGAAAGATTGCTGTTCACAAGTTTTGCAAGGAGGAATGGGCAAAAATCCCAGTGGTAAGATGTGGAGCTGTGATTGCCGTAAAAGGTGGCTCTACAAAGTATTGACTTTAGGGGGGTGAATAGTTATGCACATTGACTTTTTATGTTACAAAACACGAAAAATAACAAGGGGGTGAATACTTTTGCAAGGCACTGTATATATATGTACAGTTGTGCTCAAAAGTTTGCATACCCTTGGAATTGGTAATATATGTACCATTTTTAGAGAGAACATGAGTGAGTAGCAAAACACATTTCTTTTATTTCTTATGGGATTCATATTCAACTGTAGGTTATAATAGAATGGCACAATCATAAAATAAACATGGCAGCAAAGAAAAAAATGGAATGACTCTGTTTAAAAGTTTACATACCCTTAGTTCCTAATACTGTGTATTGCCCCCTTTACCATCGTGCAGTATTTTGTAATAGTTGTCTATGAGGCCCCTAATTCTTGCAGGTGGTATAGCTGCCCATTCGTCTTGTCAAAATGCATCCATGTCATGCAAAGTCTTTGGTCGTCTTCCATGAAACTCACGTTTGAGATCTCCCCAGAGTGGCTTGATGATATTAAGGTCAGGAGACTGTAATGGCCACTCCACAACCTTCACCCTTTTCTGCTGTAACCACTGGAGGGGCAACTTGGCCTTGTGCTTAGGGTCATTGTCATACTGGAAAGTCCAAGAGCGTTCCATGCGCAGCCTTTGTGGAGAAGAATGCAAATTGACTGCCAGTAATTTCTGATAATATGCTGCATTCACCTTGCCATCAATTTTCACAAGATTCCCCGTGCCTTTAGAGCTCACAGCACCCAAACATCAGTAAGCCACCACCATGCTTCACAGTGGGGGTGGTATTCTTTTCACTATAGGATTTGTTGACCCCGCTCCAAACATAGAGCTTATGGTTGTGACCATAAAGCTCTATTTTGGTCTCGTCACTCCAAATTACAGTGTGCCAAAAGCTGTGAGGCGTGTCAGTGTGTTGTCGGGCATATTGTAACCGGCTTTTTTGTGGCATTGGTGCAGTAAAGGCTTCTTTCTGGCATCTCGACCATGCAGCCTATTTTTGTTCAAGTATTGTTGTATTGTGCTCCTTGAAACCACCACGCCGTCATTTTCCAGAGGAGCCTGTATTTCTCTTGAGGTTACCGGTGGGTTTTTCTTTGTATTATGAAACAATTCTTCTGACAGTTGTGGCTGAAATCTTTCTTGGTCTTTCTTGGTATCAAGAGATCCCCAAATTTTACAGTTCTTAATAAGTGATTGAACAGTACTGACTGGTATTTGCAAGGCTTTGTATATCTTGTTATATCCTTTTTCATCTTTATGAAGTTCCATTATCTTGTTACCCAGGTCTTTTGACAGTTATTTTCTGCTCCCCATGGCTCAGTATCTAGCCTGCTCTGTGCATCCATATGAGAGCTAGCAAACTCATTGGAAAATTAACCTTTATTTCCAGTTTAACCTGTGTGTGTCACATTGTGTGTCTGTAACAAGGCCAAACATTCAAGGGTATGTAAACTTTTGATCAGGGCCATTTTCTGTCATTATGATTTAAAAAGGAGCCAAACAACTAAGTGATAATAAATGATCTCTATCCTTCAATAAAAGACATTTTATTTTTGCATGATCAGTCATATTTTCAAAATAAATGGCAAAGGGAGCAAAATGCCAAGCACAGGAGTAACCACAATCCCCAATCATATGTTTCAACCTTGCAGCTTACCATTGTTTTTATTTGTTCTTTGCCATGCTGATAAAGACTTCTATCAGGACAGCCTTAGTTGCAGGTAAAGTAACCAGTGCAGAAAATGGTCAGAAAAAATAATTACTGTCATCTGGTTAGACAAGCAGCTCTGTTAGTGGCAGAAGAGAACAGTTCAAATGCAAGTTTTAAAAGCTACATTGAATTTTTTTTTTACCTAATGTTTACGTTACTCGTAATTAAAGGTTTCCCTGTTTTTACCTTTTTCTAATCTAACACACGCTGCCTATATCAGATACACACATTATGTTGAGTCATTCTATACACATTTATTTTATTTACAAAAATATATATTTTCCACACCCCAGAGCTGCTTACATAGGCACAGTGTACCTACCAATAGAAACACTACATTCAAGTATGGATTTTAACTCTTTACTAACCTTCAAGCCAGCAGCAGCTCAATGCAGATCTACAGATCAGTGTCTAACTCTTCCTGCTTCCCTCTGCAATGGCACTACACATCCCATGATTCCTTCCTGCAAAAACTGCCATCACAGTATGTTACATTGTATTAAAATGTATTAGCTGCCTGTGATTGGTCAAAAACGCATTATGAATTCTATGCTAATTTTAGCAGGGATTTTCAGGTTGTTAACTAAAAAAAAGCTACTGCTTGTAAACTTACAAAATTTAGCAAACAGGGTGAGATTGTTAATGTTTATTTTGTATTTTGTATTTTCTCATGCAAAAAATGTTTTCATGCACTACTAATACTCCCCTATCAGATGCTTTCATAATCCAGGAAACTTAGATATGCCTTTAAATTACTAAATAAAGAATAGATTTGAGATCTGAGAGTAAAGACATCCACCATACAAATGTTTATATAAGTATTTCTTCATACACTCCATCATTCCTGTTTGTATTGCTCTTTTTCAGGGTTTTTAAAGAATTTAGCCCTTGTCAAAATTCTACAAAAATGAAGTTTAAACAACTCCAGACAGATTAGTTTGTGTGTTGCTATTAAGAATACAAAGTGTTTTTCACTGAATTGCCTTGAATATATTTCTCAACTTATCAAAAAAGTTGTTTACTAAAATGGCAAAATTTCTACCGTTTCAATAAAAGGAAAGCTTTTTGTTTATATATATTAAGTAAAGTACATTTTCTGCTGAGATGTTCTGGCAGATTGAAGGTAGAACGTATTAACCGACACATCCTTCAACGGAACAGATAAAACTCTCTGTATATCAGTGCCGTACACACTTGGGTATAATTAAATAAAAAAAAAATGATAGATAAAAAATAATATAAACTTAAAAACGGAATAAGAAAGAAGTAAAAAAATAAATAAAAAAACAACTTTTGTTTAGATTAGCATTGGAATTGACTGATTTCTTTAATGGGATTTGAAAGTTTTACTAGATATATAATATACCTGTGTATCCATTTATTTTTATGTACTTTATTTTATTAAGAAGAGTTTATCAGTCCTGTTTTTGCTGCCTAAAGTCAAATGGATAGTTCCTGTAAGGATCTGCCCACCACAGCTCTCAAAGACACAAACTCTGCTGTACTTGCAGTGTCTCATACTAACCAATCAGTGACCATCAATCTAACCCTGCATACGCTAAAGAGAGCAGACCCATACAGGGACTATTTGTTTGATTTTAGCTAGCAAAAACAGGACGTATAAGCTTGTCTTAATAAAACAAAATAAATAAATACAAATATATATTATATACCTAGTAAAATCAAGGGATCGCCTATGTCCCTTTAACATCCTTCTAAGAAGACCACCTTTTTTTTTTTTTTAAATGTATAATTGAGTTTGATAAAAGACAAAATGCTTTTAGAAAGTAAAAATATAAAACATACTCTATGCATTTTGTAACTTTTCTATGCAACTGACTTGCCCGTCAAAAAATGACTGCATGATGTTTTTTTTTTTTTTAAATTCTCCCCTCTCTTCCCTGTGTTTCTTTGCCCTCTCTCCCTCCCCTGTCTCTCTTTGCCCCCTCTCTCCCTCCCCTGTCTCTCTTTGCCCCCTCTCTCCCTCCCCTGTCTCTCTTTGCCCTCTCTCTCCCTCCCTTGTCTCTCTTCCCCCTCTCCCTCCCCTGTGTCTCTTTCCCCCCTCTTCCTCCCCTGTGTCTCTTCCCCCACTCCTTACCCTGTATCTCTTCCCACTCTCCCTCCCCTGTTTCTCTTTCCCCCCTCTCCCTCCCCTATGTATCTTCCCCCCTCTCCCTCCCCTGTAGCAGAGGAGAAGACAGTGAGTGCTGCGGGCCTCTGAATGGAGGAGGAAGGGGAGAGACATGGGAGAGGCGCTCATCGCGAGGGGCGCAATGCTTTGCCGCTCATTGCAGTGGCGAAGAGAGAGATAGTGCTGCGTTCTAGGGGCTTCGCACGCTCATTGCAGCTAACTTCCGCGGACCTGGCGATGAGCACCTTTGGTGCTCATTGCAGTCTCAAAGTCCCACGGGCCTCGCAATGAGCACCTTTGGCGCTCATCGCGAGGCCCACAACGGGACTACAACTCACAGTACAACAACTATGTAGGTGATTATTCTTTACTGCAGGGTTCCATTTTCTTCTTTCACCTGTTTATGCCTGCTACTTTCTCAGTGTATCCTTGTAAACAAATTAACTCCTCATTAAGCTTGTTAAACGCACTGGCAGTTATAGATGCCTATGAAGAGTGCAGCTTTCTGTGCATTCCAACAGCCCTATTAAATTCCCTTAACATGTAAAACCGTAGCCTGTAACGTAACCCACAAGACTTACGGCTATTAAATTGGCCCCATAAAGCAACCCGCTAACGATTTGCCGGGTTAAAGGCAAAAAAACCCTACGGGATGTCAAAATCTGTTATGTTCGAAAATCGCTATTAAAAGAATGCACTGTTGTTCAAACCCGTAATCCGCAAATTGAGCAAAAAAGCCAATGGGTACTAGACACTACACGCTAGGAGGTTAAAGTCCTATCCGTAGCACTGTAAATGCAATTATACACACACTACTGTACATATAGGTAAAGGGAAAGTGATGTTAGGTATTAAAATTGATAGCGCAACATTCTCAAGCGTGCAAATCTGCAATATAAAATACATTATTTTATGTTTAATTTCCTCCCGATCTATCATCTCCAATTCCCCTTTAAATCCCTCACAACTCTCTATTAGACTTGGCCACTGTTCCAACCCTCACCACATACAGTATATAGTAGCCACACTCTTAATTCACCCCCATCGTTCTTTCCTTATATGAACCCACCCTCACTTCATCTTTAGACATTCCCCTTTATCACTTGGACACAACTCATGCTATGTGCATTAGAAGATGCAATATGGAGATTTATTTATTTCCTCCTGCTGAACTCATACATTCAAATTTTTTGGTTTTTGAGAGATGGGAGGAGTGAGAGAGGCTAAAATGTCTGTACCCTAAAGGTGGTCAGGGGGAAATAAAATAAATTGATAACTTTATATAATTCTTCTCTGGTGCTTTCATAATACTGAATGGAAATGACCAAGACTAAAGTGTCCCTTACAACCCATGTTACATTTTGACCCTTATAACCCATCTGCAGCACTGTCAGCCTGCCCACCTTTCTAGCCCATGTTACCATAAACATGACAGCCTGCATCACAATCTATGTTCAATTAATGCGTTATAATGTTATACATTCATTTAAAGTAGGACCAGCTACTCTGTAATTCCTTGGGTGTCTTCATGTAAAATATACTTATATTATCATCTAATTGTTTTGTACTTTGTCTCTGTAAATCTCTGTGCGCATTGATTGCACTATTCAAAAAAAAATACCATACAGTATAATTTGAATATGGAGATAACATATCTACTATCAAAACACATCTCAAAACACTTGTATTGTCCTAAAAATTTCCAGCACAATGTAGCATATAATTAAATCTCAAAAACACTAGGACACTACGTATTTTAGTTTTTACATAAGCAGACATTTTTGCAATGAAAACTAAAATTCATACAGTATACTTATTTTTGTTTTACATTTTTGTGTTGCTATGGCAAAATGCAGGAGATGAAGTGCTAATTTGAATAAAAATAGTATTTATTAAAAAAATACAATTTCTTCTACAAGGAAAACAACAAATATGAGATGTTTTATAAATAATATTGTTCACATGTAAGGGGCAATTACTTTCCTTCATGTAACTAAAGGTGCACAAGCCAGATATATTAAAGGGTGAAGTGCTATGGTATGGGATATATGTACTATAATTTGACGTCTCCCACTACATATGACCCTATGGTTTTGTCTTTTAAAAAATGTAAAGGTGTTTTACGAGAAAAGTAAAGTTACATATTATCATGCATGTTACAAAGAGGTTAAAACACCACTGCTGCTGGGTAGTTAAGATATACACATTCCACTCTGTTTTCAGTGGTCAAGGAATGTTAGGAGGTGCTAAAAAAATATTTTTACGTGTTTTGAGTCCAATCTGCACTATGATTTAGGGCCACCTGATATGTCAGGCTGTTCTCAGCTAGCAAAGAAACAGTGAAAGAGAAAGTGATGTCAAGGGAATGAAGGGGGAATATACCCTCAAATATTACAAAAAGAATCAGCATTTGTATCGCTTAGATGCAAGTGTGTGGAGTGCTTGACCATATCATGACCTGGAAATTCATCTGTTCCACATTCTGATAACAATGCCTAAAGTTTAGGAGTTTCTGTGATTTTATCCCTGTTTTATTTTAATAATAACTGGTTGTAATTAAGGAGGGTTCATTGTCATTGTATGTTTCCATCATACATGTATTTGCAATATTTGAGCAGGCATTGTCCTATCTTCTCCACTCTATAAATGTTTTTTAAAAAGGCCATTCCATCACTGTTTTTAGCAGGATAATCAATAAATCTATAAATCCAGATTGACTAGACACAACTGTAGCCTATCATAAATATTTTCTAGGATTCAGATCATTCATATGCAATAAATAATATAAAGCTCATAGCTTACTTTTAGGGGGCGTGCAAAATATTTCACTTAAGGGTGCAAATATTTTTTTTTTTTTTGCTCATATGGGAAAAACAAAGCTTGATGTGAATATTTAGAAATACTAGTGCAAAGTTCAGATAAAATCCAGCACTTCAGGGCCAAGAACTTCTCCAGAAATGCATATTAATTATATTAACTGCTCAGTGGATCTACCCAGCTAATGTGAAGCTGCATTTTCAACGTTTTAAAAGTGTGTTTTTAACGTTTGCTACACTTATTTTGTGCAAACTTTTATGCTCTTTTAAAAACATGCAAGCAAATTTCTGACTTGAGAAAAGTCCCAGAAACTAGCAGCCCTATTAAATTCCCTCAATGTGTATAACCGTAGCCCGTAACATATCCCGCAAGACTCACGGCTATTAAATTGGCCCTGTAAAGCATGTGGGTTACAGACGGAAAAACCCTAAGGGACGACGAAATTTGAACTCTGCGGCCGCAAAGCCTTTGATCGGTCAAGCCCGTAATTGTTATGTTCGAAAATTGCAATTAAATTGCTACGAATCCACTGTTGTTCAAAAACGTAACCCGCAAATGGAGCCAAAAAGCAAACTGGGACTAGAGAGGATCCGCAAGAGGGTTAATGTCCTATCCGTAGCACTGTAAATGCAAATATGGTCCAATCGGAACCCGTAATTGAAACCCGCCAGTGACATCATGATGACGATCTCATTTGCCATTGGCTCCGTCTAACTGATCATGTTCACGGCCGCACATCCAACGAGCGCAAGAATGGTTTCAGTATTTTCGTCGACGGCCGGTAACTCGCGGGATGGTTCAATTTAATAGCTCTATAACGCAGCCAAATTTCCAGCAGGTGTGCCGATGCTGCTACGGGCTTCGAATTTAATGGGGCTGTAGGTGACATAAATAATTTTTCTCTCTTCTATTTAATTGTCATATACAATTTTCATTTAACTTACTTGTAATAAGCTCAGGGAGTAATACATTCTCACCTTCTGGAACCTCCCACTTTCTTTCAGTTCTCTCTCATGTAGGGTGCCATGTTTCTCAGCTTTGACCTATAGCCACACCCCCATGGAGCAGGCTTCATATTTCTAGTTTCCCATATTGCTATAAGCAGTGACATGGTACGTGTCTAAGCATCATGAGACAATAGGAATGTGAAGCCCCTCCCCCTTGTGTGTATCGTTTGGTTGCAACTGTAAAACAAGGCACCCTACATGAGAGAAAACAGGAAGAAAGGGACCTGAGGAGGGGGGTTTAGGATGAGGTGGGGGGTTTATGGTGAGGAGGGTGGTTTAGGATAAGGGGGGTTTAGGATGAGGATTGGGGGTTGAGGATGGGGGGTTGAGGATGGAGGGGTTGAGGATGAGGGGGTTGAGGATGAGGATGGGGGGGTTGAGGATGGGGGGGTTGAGGATGAGGATGGGGGGTTGAGGATGATAAGGGAGGGGGAGGGAAAGAGCCACGGGAGGGAAAGAGAGCCACAGGGGGAAACAGAGCCATGGGGGGGGATAGAGACACGGGGGGAAAGAGAGACATGGGGGTGGTGACTCAAGTATAAGCCGAGGGGGCCCTTTTCAGCCTTAAAAAAAGGCTGAAAAACTCGGCTTATACTCGCGTACAGTATTTCATATTCCATAGAGACAAAATGTGTCCTTTAAAGTGCTGGTGCTGCAGGCGCAAAGCACTGGGACCCACAAGAAGGTAGGGCCCTTTGTTATCTAGAGTAAAGGGCCCTTTGCTATCTAGACTTCCTTAATTGAATAGAGGAATTCCTTTTTTTTTTCCAGAAAGGCAATATGTTTGGGTGATCGGCCCACCTATATATTTTATTCGCTTTGTACTGAGAAGTTGCAAGAGGCCCCAAATTATTTTGCACCAGGGCCCTCCATTTACTAGCTCCGCCGCTTGTCCTTTAATAATGCTGGAGCATTTCCTTACAGTTACTTTCCTCCTTCTTATTTGCAATATCTATTTTATAAGATGCTGCCGTCTATTAGCCCAGGTACATATATAATTTATATCTGTCTGTATCTGACGTCTTTGTTCTTTAGAATTTAATGACCTTCCTAATTTATAACTGAGCTGCAAGTTTAACGGGAGATCGGTGCCTTTATCTGACAAATGGGAAGAGGCCAGACAGCCAAGCCAGTTATCCAAAAATGGAGGAAAGCTAGGCTTTTGATCAAAATTCACCATTAGAATAAGACAGCTGCCTGTTTTCATAAGTAACTAATCTCTAAGATGTAACAGATTTGCTATAGAGTAGGTTTTATGCATACAAAAATTACGTGGAAAATAGTTGCTATAAAGGTTAAAAAAAAAAAAAATGGAAGCACTCTGCGTCCCTTTCCAGGGTTTGGGAAATTAAGAGTACACATATAAATAAAATAGAAATAGCTGGTTGTTAAAGGGAAATTTACCTCACTGTAAGTGTTTTCCCCTCTTCTGGTTCGCTACTTTGATGTAGTGAAGGGGCTTGTGTAACTCAATGAAGCTGTGAGCTATACCATGTAGGGACACTTAAAATGGACATGTCATAGCCGAGAGGTCAAATCACAGTCCACTGGAGAAGGAACTGGCAACCCACTCCAGTATCTTTGCCATGAAAACCTTATGGATTAGCACACTCAGACACAAGATGTGCCTGGCATTCTGCGGTTCATAGGGTCACGGAGAGTCAGAGACAATTGAACGACTGAACAACAACAAAGTGCTCTTCATGGTGTGAAAGAGCACAAGATTGTACGTTAAAATTATTTTTTTATGTTACACTAATAACAGCTAAAATGTTTAAGTCTGTGTACAAACACAGTCTATCCTTCCTACCGACTGTTGCCTGATTAATAACAGACAGATGAGCCATGCAGTGAAGATAGCAGTTTTCCCTGAACTGAGGACTCCATTAAAAAGTTAAACCATAACTGACCTGTTTAGGTGATTCCAGCATTCCATAATCTGTACATATGGATTTGTTGAGGGTTAACTCTTTTTTCTTTTGCTCACTATGCGGAGCTGGAGCTGCAGGTCTGGCAGAGGGCAGTCAGTGACTCATGAAAACACAGATTTTACTTTATAACTATCTCAGTGAAGAATGCACATATTAAAACAATTAAAAAAGTATTTCAACATGTTTTAGGAGATCTTTACTGTGACGTGGTCCAAGTTGTGCTGAATTAAGTGGGCTTTAAAGATTTTGAGTATATGTTTCAGATAATAGAGATTGTACATTAGGCATTTAAGAATAAATTATCCATACAGGAACTACCTCTATCTAAGTCCTCTTATCAGTGGCTATAAATTAACTCAGTGTTAAAGGTTGTAGTCACAGAGATGTTTACTTATTAAAGCCTGTGTCATTATACATATCTATTCTAACTAGGCATGCTTATCAAAAACTATCAATAGCTATATCTGAGATTGGATTTAAAGAAGATATCTACTGTACATACATAGAGCCCCATTCAATTGAGCTTCCGGGAGATCCGGAAGCCGGTAAGTGAGGTCGCAAGCTATTTTGCTATTCAATTGGCGTCTTTTTGCTGGCTCATATCGGCTTCCAAGTTACGGGCTTGAAAAAATGTCGATGGCTAAACTCGTAGCTTACAGCCTCCAGAAGCCTTTGATCTGTCACTTTCGCAAACAAAAATCGCAAATCGCTATTCAATTGAGAAAATCCTACGAGTGTTAGAGAGGGCCCGCAACGTCCTCTCTAGCATTTCTAGCCCTAACTACCAACCTTAACCCTAATCCCCAAATACTAACTCAATCCCTAAAACTAACTCAATTCTCAGTCTTAATACCAACACTAAACCTAGTGTTTATTCTAACCCTATCAATATCATATTCGTAGCACTGTAAATGCAAATAAAAAATCAATACTGCACTGTAAATAACGGGGAAAGTGATGATAGGCGTTAGAATTAATTGCGCAACAGTCTCAAATTTGCAAAACGGCACAAAATAAAATACATTTGTATGTTTAATTTCAGGGGTTAAAACAATCTCCGGTATCAATGAGTTAATACATATCAGGCCACCCATATGGACTAGAACAGTATTCGCATTAATTTTCATAATTCTTTATTTTGAGGGTTTGCAAGACGGATCGCATATCGGACCCCCGAACCTAATTGATTGACATGCAACCTCTGTGTTTTACTGCAGTAATAGTGGCAGTCTCATTTTCTATTGGCTAATTACAAATGAGCGGTTACGGGCTTGCTTAATTGATCATGTTCACGCCCTTAAGTGCTCCGAACCAGTGCATGGTTTACGTTTTTGGCTTCAGGCCAGTAATTTCCAGGCTTAAGCAATTGAATAGCATCGCAATCAGAGACCAACGGGAGCCCGCAACACACCCGCAGACATTCAGCTGTGCGTGTTCGAGTTGTGGGCTTCGAATTGAATGTGGGTCATAGGCCGAAAAGAAGGGTAGATAAGTACTGTCTTACTGTTTAAAGCTATAATATTATACTGTATTATACATCTGTATAGTGAGCCTGTTTCCTTCTGATATTTGAGGCTTATCAAACCCACTGTGAGACTAAATTAAGGGGAAAATGATAAATATGATAAATTTAAATGATACAATCACATGCTTGAGCATGTTGTAAAAGAACACAGATACATTAATTACTATAATATTCCAAACTATTACAAAGACCACAACTGCTGAAATAAATGGCGGTGGAAGTTTTGATTTAGAAATCATTGATTGTCAGTTTTGCTTTTTTTCAAGAAGTGAAGTCTTGCAAAGTAAGTAATTGAGCTGATTTGTGGATAAAATGTACTGAAAATGTCATTTTCACTCACCTCTCCTTCCTGTTCCTAAGGTAACCAACACATATTCTGTACCATGTTTATAACAGGATGTTACACTTAATCCCTTTATATCCCCTGAAAAGAGATGGGAGAAAATGTCCATATATACTCTATTATCTCGCTTGCAGTTATTTAGTTCTTACTAAGCTGTTGTCATAGCGATGAATGATTGACAGATATAACAACCAATGTATCGGAAACCAGGACAGGCTTAAAGGCTCTACTGCTGTCCACCAGTAGTTCAGAATCCCATAAACATGAGAGTAGGAGCCCCTAATAATCTGGGGAGGGGGAGGGGGATAATTCAACTTTACTCTCAGGACAGGAAACAGGGGTGGATGTAGCACTGGTGCAACGCACCAGGGCCCTGCTCTGTGGGGCCCCATTGCTGCAGTGCCCCTCAAAAACTTTTTTAAATGTATTTGTTTAAATTCTCCTGCTCCCTTAATATAATTAAAATATATATATATATATATATATATAAAACAATGTATTATGTGTGCTGCTCCATAGCGCTGGCCAAATCTGGTGATGTATGATTAAGTTTAATTTTGCTAATTTTTGTGTCTCCTATTTATTTAATCTGGGGGGATTTGTCTCCCCATCCATGGGTGTAGGAGCCAAAGAAAATCTGGGGTCGATACCGCATAAAGAATAAAAATGCCACACAACTGCTTGTCTACACATAAACACACATTGAAAAATCTGGGGGGGGGGGGGGAGATTTGTCCTTCTCGTCCCCCCAATTCTTACACCCATGCCCCTATCCCCTTAGGTTCCTACGCCCCTGCCCATAAAGCAAGGGTTAATATAAAAAAGGGGTGTAAGAGAGGGGAAAAGCTGAAGATTCTTTTACAGTCGCCCCTTGATCTTCTGTCACCCCAGGCAGTGGCCCTGTTGGCCTTTTAGGAAATATGATCAAGTATTAGAGATTAGGATGTCAGTCCTATATTTAAAATGTACTCTTTTGAGGAACCATACCTTTTATATGAATCTACCATTTTATATTCTACTGATCTTCTTCTGCAAATGTCTTTCAATGCAGAGGAAATTTTTGTCTTCACAATGGAAGGTGACACCACAAAATGTTATTTGCGTTCAACAGGTCTACGCATGATGTTTTGGGTGTAGATATTTCTGATCATGTTAATACTACATGAATGCTTTCTACAACTGGATCTGGTCGATTACCTGTAGGTACTTACCTTTCAATTCTAGCTATAAACATAACCCTACCTTTAGCCTTAACTCTAACCCTAATTATGCGAATCCCAACCCAACACCAACCTAGGAAGAACTCCATGTCTAGCCCTAACTACAACCCTAGTCCTAATCACTCAACCCTAGCCCTGACTCCATCGCCAGCCATATCTTAAACCCTAAACCCAACCATAATGCCAACCTTTTTTACTCCATTTCTAGCTCTAACTACCAACCTTAACCCAAATCCCCAAATACTAACTCCATCCCTAACACTAACTAAATTCTCCGTCCTAATACCAATACTAAACCTAGTGTTTATTCTAATCCTATCAATATCTTTACCTCCAACCATAACTCTAGCCATAGTGGAAGCCTTTGTCCTATGTGTAGACTTATCCCAACCCAAACCCTTAACAACAGCCCAAACTGTGCCCCTAACACTTAATCTTAACACCCCAAAATACCCTAACCCACAATTAAACCCTTACCTTAAACATAGAACCTATCACATAGCTTACAAGATTCCTATAGTCTTCCAAAAATCTGTCCCTTCCCATCACAAATAGGGCATCAAATGAAAATCCAATATTTTATTATATATATAGAGTAACAGTATACAATAAAGTTACACCAAGCGAAGTGTTTACCAATCGATGCTCATTAAACTTGTTTAGAGTCTAGAATATAACAAAATCATATGAACTGTGGAGCACAATTTCATTATGACAGCTTCAAAAATTAATTTGCACATTAGAATAGCTTCCAGAAGTTAATATCTTGATGACAAAAATGTGTAGTCTTTGATATTGAAAATGAATGAGTTCCACTGGCACTGATTCCTGCTAGATGTATCTCATTCACTCTCCGTGCTCCCACTTGTTCACCTGTAATTCTCCACCGGGATAAATATGTAATATTTAGATTATTTACATTCTACGGGTCACAGCTGAAGTTCTGATCATTTACCAGCTTGTTTTATGACTCAACGCGAAGAGCAACAGTGCCATCCGGACTCTGATATATTCTACGTTGTTTTATGAGTCAACTGTTCCTACAGTTCTCACTTCTTCCCTGTGTTTTTCTTGTTCGTTGTTTTATATCATGTAGAGAGGAAGACAAATGGTGGGAAAAGGTTAAAGATAGAAATGCAACAAAAACAAAATAGAGGGATGAACTCGGAGATAAATATCTGACAATCTTGTGTCATTGCGTGGGATGGAAAAGTAAAAAGCTTGCTGAGCTAATGAGGGTCTAGTGAGGATAGAAAGTAGATTATTGACTCTTAGAGATGCAACTGTTGATTAAATTGTGTGTAAAATTAAAAAAACAAAAAACATATTGAATGTTTTTTAGCTTGATCCGGATCCTTTCAGATTGTTGGACTTAACCTGAGTACAGGACCTATGTAAGCACAAAGATCCACATTTCTACCTGCTTCATCCATGACTTCCACAAACTGCATCAACACATGAAACAACCCCTCTGGGTGCCCTGACCATGACCTGCTTCATTCCAGAGGGACACATCATGTCAGGGTCCTGGGGTCCAGCTTATCATGGCAACAGAAACTCTGGCACATGGTGCATGAGTTTGGGTGCAAATACATCAGTGTACTGGCTATTTATACGTGTAAGATGTCCAGTCCTATGGCCAGCATGGGTTAGGATAGGGTAAAGTCCAAGATGCCAGAGGCAAAGAAAGTCAGCAAGGCCAAGTCAGGGGCAGCAAAGGCTCATGGTCGTATAGGCAGAAGGTTTGTTAACGAGGGAGGTCAGGACAAAAAGGAGTACAGCGGAACAGGCACTGGCGGATGGTATAACAGCATTAATAGGAGGTAGACTGAAACTGATGTTATGGTGGGTGCTTTAGCGGCACTCATATGAGGCATGCACTAGCGGGTCATATATTGGCACTTACAGTGAGGGGGAAAAAGTATTTGAACCCCTGCTGATTTTAAATGTTTGTCCACTGGCAAAGAAACAATAATTTTACCGTGAGAGACAGAATACCAAAAAAAAAAGAAAAACTTATTGTAGTTGGCCACACATCTCAAGAGGGATTTTGTCCCACTCCTCTTTGCAGATCCTCTCGAAGCCATTAGGGTTTTGAGGCTGATGTTTGTCAACTCGAACCTTCAGCTCCCTCCACAGATTTTCTATGGGATTAAGGTCTGGAGACTGGCTAGGCCACTCCAGAACCTTAATGTTCTTCCTCTTGAGCCACTCCTTTGTTGCCTTGGCTGTGTGTTTTCAGTCATTGTCATGCTGGAATACCCATCCATGAACATTTTCAAGGGAGGGAAGGAGGTTCTCACCCAAGATTTGACGGTACATGGCCTTGTCCATCATCCCTTTGATGCGGTGCAGATGTCCCATCCTTTTAGCAGAAAAACTCCCACAAAGCATAATGTTTCCACCTCCATGTTTGATGGTGGGGATGGTGTTATTGGGGTTATAGGCAGCATTGTTCCTCCTCTCCTCTCTGAATCATTCAGATGTTCATTGGCAGACTTCAGACGCGCCAGTACATGTGCTTTCTTGAGCAGGGGGCCTTGCTGGCGCTGCAGGATTTCAGTCCTTCGCGGCGTAGTTTGTTACCAATTGTTTTCTTGGTGACTATGGTCCCAGATGCCTTGAGCTCATTAACAAGATCCTCCTGTGTGGTTCTGGGCTGATTCCTCACCCTTCTCATGATCACTGAAACTCCACAAGATGAGATCTTGCATGGAGCATCAGACTGAGGGAGTAATTTTGTGTTTCTTCCATTTGCGAATAATCGCACCAACTCACCTTCTCATCAAGCTATTGGCGATGGTCTTGTAGCCCATTCCAGCCTTGTGTAGGTCTACAATCTTGTCCCTGACATCCTTGGGCAGCTCTTTAGTCTTGGCTGTGGTGGAGAGTTTGGAATCAGATTGATTGATTGCTTTTGTGGACAGGTGTCTTTAATACATGTAATGATCTGAGATTAGGAGCACTCCCTTTAAGAGAGTGCTCCTAATCTCAGCTCGTTACCTGTATAAAAGACACCTGGGAGCCAGAAATCTTGCTGATTGATAGGGGATCAAATACTTATTTTCCTCACTGACCTGCAAATCAATTTAGAACATTTTTTGAATGCGTTTTTCTGTTTTTTTGTCATTCTGTCTCTCACTGGTAAAATACGCCTACCATTAAAATTATAGACGGATCATTTCTATGTCAGTGGAGAAACGTTCAAAATCAGCAGAGGTTCAAATACTTTCCCCCTCACTGTATAAAGGGCACTCAGTATCTCAGGCACTAGCAGATGGTATAGAGTTTGGGTATGAGGCGCTTTGCAACTAAGGCACTGGCAAATGGTATGAGGCACTCAGTAAATGAGGCACTGGAGGATTGTTTAGTGACACTGGCATGAGACACTTGATAACTCAGGCACTGGTGGATGGAAAGACAGACTAAGGTTAGGCAAGTCAGCCAATGGTCTCTTGTAGAAGAAGACCTTGAAGATGAGAACAATGGACAGGAACACTACAACATGCAAAGGTAGCATGACCTGGGGGTATATATAAGGATTGGAGGTATTAAAAGAGGTGAATATTTTTAAAAATTGGGATACAACCCATTTAAATCTTGGAAGTTAGATCATGCTCTAGAACCCAGGTAAGATGCTAGAGTTAGGGAGTAGTATCGCTGTTATATCTTGTAGAAAATCCATCAATGGTACAGTAATTTCCTGCAGAACAACCAGTAATGGTATAGACATCTCATATAGAGTAACCACCAATGATACAGTGCAATCATATATTGTGGAACAACCACCAATGGTACAGGCGTCTCTTGAACATAATCAACCAATGGTACAGACACCTCATGCAGAGCAACCACCCCTGTGATACAGTACAGTCATCTCTTGTGGAGCAACCACCAATGGTACAGTAAGGAGAACAAATATATCTGCTGTCTGTAGGTTCCAGGGGCCTCATTCAATTGCGATTTGGCCAATTGAATAGGGCTCTAAATAAGCACATAGCATATTTTTTTTAAATAAGTTTTTAGTTAGTGAAAACCTTGCTTTTGAAGATGCTTGCTAACTAAAAACTTCTTTAAAAAAATATGTTATGTGCTTATTTAGAGCCCTATTCAATTGGCCAAATCGCAATTGAATGAGGGCCCAGGTACCTTTTCTCAATGAATGGCTTCAAAGTATGTACAGATTAATCGGCATCCAACAGAAAATTCAATTTTAGAGTTTAGAGATCTTCAGTAATATGAGACGAATGTTTGGACCTAATGAATAACAGTAAGGACGTAAGTGACGTTTTTGGCAAATGGCCAGAGTTTAGCATTACCTATGGATTCAAGATCTACCTACGAATTTGTTAAAATAAGCAACAACCAGCAAGGATCCTAGCTCCATATCTGCTCCTGCTTCCATCATTTGAGTAATCCTGTTTTGCCGGTAACAAAAATGGTAAGAATCACTGTCGGAAGGCAGTAGAGGTGGATACTTCTGTAATAGAGGTATAGACGGTCAGAATATTGATTTTGGAGGGCAAGAAAGAGTAATTTGCTAGTTGTGAAGAGATACAATTGACTGTTGTTGAAAAGGGACATGTTCCATTCTAGAGAATTGGGCCACATGGGATGTGTGTGAGGGCCACTTGAGGCACCTGTGCCACCTGTCGCCAACCACTGCACTAGGGAGAAGGAAAATAAAATAGGCAGATACACTAAAAATGGAAAACCCACAGTGGCTAGTAAATGAAAATAAAATGTATCAAATGTCAATAAGATATTTACATTTTTAAGCGAGGCCAAATATGTCTTTAATTTTTTATTATTAATAGTCTAATTTAAATCCAAATTCAAAAGCACTTCTAATACAGCCTATGACTTTGCTCTGCAGCAGGAACTTAAATGGACACGGAAAAGGTACAAATTAAACAAAAGTAAGCATTTTGACAAATTAATGTGTAGCATAAAATTCATATGCTATACAGGATTTGCAGCCCCATTAAATTCGAAGCCGGTAGCGACATCTGCACACCCGCAAAGGCAAAATTCGGCTGCGTTACAGAGCAATTAAATTGAACCATGCCACTGGCCGTATACGCAAACCCGTAAAACATTCTTGCACACACGTTGGATGTGCGGCTGTGAACATGATCAATTAGTCAAACACGTAGTTACGGGTTTAGACAGAGCCAATGGCAAATGAGATCGTCATCATTACGTCACTAAAAGATGGAGGATAGATTTCAAAGCCTTACGGGTTTCAATTACGAGTTTCGATCGTACCCGCATTCCAGAAATAATGCAATATTAATAAATAAGTAAATATTATATTCTAATCCATGCGAGTTCCATTATATGTATTAACACATTGATTGGGGGTCCTCTCTAGTACCTTTTTTGCTCCATTTGCGGGTTACGGGTTTGAACGCCAGTGGATTCGTAGCAATTTAATAGCGATTTTCGAACGTAACAGTTACAGGCTTGACAGATCAAAGGATTTGTGGCAGTGGAGTTCAAATTTCAACATCCCGTAGGGTTTTTCTGCCTGTAACCCGCAGATCGTTAGCGGGTTGCTTTTTCGGGGCCAATTTAATAGCCGTACGTCTTGCGGGCTATGGTTTTATACGTTGAGGGAATTTAATAGGGCTGTTGGTCTGCTATTTTATAGCTCCTCTCCCATCAAGTTGAAAAGCAAATAATTAAATGTGAAGATTAATTGTATATATTAATTAATAAATAATGTTTGCACTTTCTAAACACATTTGCATAATATCAAGTCTAGTTCTTCAAAATAGCATTCTATAATCAATACTAAATTAATTACAAAATTAAGAAAAAAAGGGATTTCTACCACCAAGAGACATGGTTAACAATTTTTTTACCATTCTTTCTAAATATATGGAGTCGAATAAATTCACAGACTTATGGGCGACAAACTTAATTATGTGATTATTAAGTGATTAATGAACAGTGGCAAAAAAATAAAAACAAATGTGATAACACGCACTAAATATTTGGGTATCTCTGTGTTCTGTAAATTAACAGTAGTATTTCACTACCCCAAAATAATTAAGTAATCATGATGTGGTACGTAGACGCCATTCAGTGATTTATGACCCTGTATCAAAAAAATGCTGGTAGACTTAATTTATCATTTATCATACACAGCTCATTTCTTTTCAACTAACATTAAAACGGTCTCCTAGGGCTGTTCACCCGCCTGATTACAGCAGTGTACTTGAGAATATTTGTATTTTTTCACAATATACATCCTATATATAAATCAAAAAGGACTAAGACAAATGATTTTATTAATATTGATGTTATTAGACAATAGAGCATTTCTATGGAAATTGTGAGATTGCCGTTAAAACAGCAATGTCATTTATAATTAGATTTTTATTACTTGAATAGTCATTTACGGCCCATTGAAGTCATTAACATGTCTCTGCACCATCATGTAGAGCAATGAAATCAAGTACAAACGGTGTGAAAACTTTTACATTTTTATGTTTTCCCTCTTTTTTCTATTCTGTCCTGTTTGCTTTTTGGGTTGTTAAAGCGGGACATGGCCCATGCTAGAGAACAGGCTGAGGACACATTTGAAGTGTCTGAGGGCCAAATGAGGCCCCTGGGCCCCCTGTTGTCAACCACTGCACTAGTGGGTAGGAGAATAAAGCACTCAGGCAGTTTGTTTGCATTGCAGGAGCTTGTCTTGCACCATGCTATTTATTGAATGTATGAAGAAATTCTCACAAGTCCAGAAAGGACCATAAATCACAAGCCTCTTCTAAATGCTTGGGTTCCGTGGTGATCCAGTGGTTAGGATTATGTGCTTTCACTGCTGGGACCTGGGTTCAATTCCTTTTACAGAGGCAGAGCTACCCGTGGTGCAGTGCACCAGGGCCCTCCTCTGGGGAGGGCCCAGTAATGTGTAGTTTGTTTTGCATTTAATCTTTTTTTCTGTAGTTTAGGGGACTTCCACCCCAAGCCACCAAGGATCCCCTTGGGCCTCCTTAGCCGCACTTTCTGGTGACATCCTCTATGGGGAGGGAGCTGGTAAGGCTGGTACGGCCAATGGGCCAGTTTAAGGGGGCACTATACTACACGTTCTGGAGCTTTGCTGCAGGCAGAGGAGCTTCACATAGGCAGGAGATAAGGGAAGAGGAGCAGCAATGGAAAGGTGTCTTGGGGGGAAGCAGCAATGGCAAAGGGTCTTGGATAGGGTTGCTGTTAGTGGAAGGGACATAGGGAAGGGAGCTGCTACGGGATGGGGTCTAGATGTGGGGGCACTGAGTAAATTTACCGGGGGGGCCAGACGAAACACATTTTTTTGCACCAGGGCCCTCCATTCTCTAGCTCCGCCACTGGCCTTTTAGGTACAGAAATGTTTTTAAATCATAAATATCAGATTTTTTTTAATTAGATTTTGTTTAAAGTATTTAGTGGCATAAAACTCACATATAATGTAGGATATGATGTGCTGTAACTACATGCATGTGGTGACCGTCCTGCTAATCGCTCTCAATCAGTGGCGCGTCATACATGCTCTGTGGCAACGTCTGGCGAGAGGCTGGTCAGTATAATCAGCAAGTTGGGCAACCCACACTGACTGAGAGCAATTGAAGGGAGAGATAACATGGAGAAGCAGGGGATAACCTGTGAAGATAATTACAAAACATAAAATCTAACTATTACTAGCTGTGAATTCCAATCAGTGTCAGTTTGCTTCTATGATTAGTAAAAAGACAAAACAAAATGTTAAATGTGTCAATGTGCTGTTTCATATAAGAATATGTTAAGCTGATGGTTTTATCCAATTCCTCTTTTTTGTCCCTTTCTCTAATTTTAACATAGATCAGCAATTTAATTATAAAAGGTTACAGACCCCTGCAGACCCTGCATTAATACGTGGCGGTGCGCGCAGGATACGATAAGCACATATAAATAAGGTTCCTATAATAGGACATTACATGGAGCGCCCGAGGCTGACAATACTAATGGCCTTTTAGGTTGGATTCCACTGGAAAAATAGCCTGACTTTTGTAGCTAAAGTTAATTGAAAAATCTGCAGTTCGTATACTGGAAACTACAAAATGAGTTCCGCAATTATTAAATCAGAAGCGTTAATGTCTCAGAATTATCAGAAAACTTTGATGCACCAGAAACAAGTTTATATTTTTAATTTTTCTTTATCTTGCTTTTGCAAAAGAGAGTTTTCTCTCAATGTTGACACCCCCAGAAATTCCCAGGGAAAATTAACATAAATTATACAATGTTTCTTTTTTGCCTGGGGATTGTGCAGACATGCTCAGTAAGCACCTGAAGTCTGCCCTACTGTGGGAAGTCACATGATTTCAGACTCTTTCCTTTCGATTTCTGTCCCTTCATTCACTGAGTGTTTTATCTACATCCCAGGTGATACTCCCCCAGCCCCAGAGAATTGACCCCACAGTACCCATAGAATTGCCCCATGACCTCCCCCATCCCCAGTTTTTTGCCCCCTAGCCCCAGAGAATTGGCCCCCAGCCCCAGAAAATTGCCCCATCACCTCCCCTAACCCCAATGAATTGCCCCCCAGGCAAAGAGAATTTCTCCATCTCCTCCCCAACCCCAGCGAATTGCCCCCCAGCCCCAGAGAATTGCCCCATCACCTCCCTCAGCCCCAGAGAATTGCCTCCAACCCCAGAGAATTGTCCCATCACCTTCCCCAGCACCAGAGAATTGCCCCCAACCCCAGACAATTGCCCCTACAGCCACAGAGAATTGCCCCATCACCTCCCCAAACCCCAGAGAATTGCCCCACAACCCAAAGAGAATTGCCCTGTGACCTCCCCCAACCCCAGTGAATTGCCCCCCAGCCCCAGAGAATTGCCCCGTGACCACCCCCAACCCCAGTAAATTGCACACAGCCCAATAAAATTGCCCTGTGACCTCCCCCAATCCCATTTTTTTGCCCCCCAGCACCAGAGAATTGACCTACAGCACCAGAGAATTGACCTACAGCCCCAGAGAATTGCTCCGTGACCTTGCCCAACCCCAGAGAATTGCCCTGTGACCTCCACCTCCACCAGAGAATTGCCCCCCAGCCCCAGAGAATTGCCCCATGACCTCCCCCAACCCCAGAGAATTGCCCCCACCAGCCGCAGATAATTGCCCTGTGACCTCTCGAACCCCAGAGTATTTCCCCCAGCCCCAGATAATTGCTCACAGACACTCTCACTCACACTTACAGACACTCATTCTTTCACACATACACACTCACTCTGGGTTGAGGTGTGCTGCTCCTAGGATGGGCAGCCGATGAGCAGATCAGCTCTCTCCCCGGCTCCTTGCTGGCTGTTAACCCCCTGCTTCCCAGTGCCTGAAAAGCCAATCAGCAGCACATGCTCTGTGTGCTAGGGTACACATGAGAGATTGTGTACCTGTCATGGCAGCTTACAGCAGCTACTGCATCAGCTGCTGGGGGTGTAAACATCACCCCCAGCGCATTTTTTATTTTAATGCAAAAACTCTTTGCATTTTTTCATGTAAACCTTTTTGCTAGGTGATTTCATTCTACAAGATGCATTCATAACCCACCTCACTTTAATATGCCTTTAATACCAGAGTAATTACTGTGTAAAATAGCCACACTGCAAACTACTCCGGACTCACAAAGGGTTAACATTTCCAGGCAATTTTACCAGAAACATTTAGTAGAAAATTCAGTTTTTTTACATGTTTTGCTGGATTAACACAGTAAACATTTTTTTAAAAATAAATAAATATATCACGATTAAAGGGACACTGTCACCCCAAATGAAAGTTTGTTTCATCCTATAGTGCTATACATTGTACTAGCCTTTTTGTATACAGTAACTCATTCCTGAGTAATACAGCATTGTTTTTGCAGGGAATGTGTGACTGATTATGCTAACTTGAGTCTCAGAATACTTGATAAGAAGTGGTACTAGCTAAATGACAACAGTGGGGGTCATTGTTGTAGATTGTGCAGACTAAATTAGTAGTAGTGAATTTCTCAGGAATGGTGCAATTTAAAATAAAATGGCTAATAAAACATACATACAGTTTTCCATGCTCTTTAAGAATAACCTAAAACAATAACTATATTTTGTGGGTGAAATAGTCCCTTTAATAACTAGTTTTATATTAAAACACACAAGTAAAGCTTATGTAAATGTTATATTGGATATCAACTTTCTTTCAATCATTTGATCTAAAATCACAGGGCTAGATTGACTAAGGTTTCCTAGGACTTAAAAGAGACTATACATTAAACAGGAACAAAATCAATTAGCTTTATCATAACTCAGCATAGAGAAGTAAGACTTATTAGACTGCCATTTTTGTGAGCTGTAACTAACTGACTTAGGCCCGTATTCCTTTGAGCAATTGTTGTTTATTGGAGCCCGTAATGTAGCCCGTAAACTTATTTGCTATTCAACTGGCGTCTTTTAGCGACCCGCAAACGATCTGCGGGTTACACGCTGAATATCCCTGTGGTTGTCAAAATCATAACTCCGACCCATCTAAGTCTTTGATCTTTCAAGCCCGTAAATCGCTAAAATCGCAAATCGCTATTCAATTGCTACAATTCCTCAAGCCCACAAATGTTTTCACACCTGTAAATGGGTATGAGATAGGACTCGCAAGGGGGTTAAACACCTGATGGTAGCACTAAATAAATAAATACTGCACTTTATAATACGGGGAAAGCTATGAAAGACATTAGAATTAATTGCACAACAGTATCATGCTCGCAAATTAACAATACATTTTTTTTATTTTTTTATGTTTCATTTCGGTGTTCAATCTCAATCTCAGGAAACAATGAGTTAATAGATATCAGGCCACCCACATGGACTAGAACATTATCGCCTTTCATTTTTAATATTTTGTACATTGCAGAATTGCGAGTCTGATCGTATATCAGACATCTAAATGCTAAATGATTGACATGTAACCTCCATGTTTTACTGACGTCATGATGACGGTCTCATTTACTATTGGCTGTTTCTAAATCTGTAGTTATGGCCTTCCGTAATTGATCATGCTCTGAAATGCTGCTTATGATTGCATGGTTTAAGATTTTGGCTTTCGGACGCAAAATTGCGGGCTTGTTCAATTGAATCGCTCTGTAACTGTAGCAAATCTTAAGCCTGCAGACATACGGCCTGTATAACGTAATCTGTGGGCTTGCAATTTAATATGACCCTTAGTTTCACTTCTAAGTGTTCTCTCCCATTTAAGAAGAGAGAAAAACTGACTCCTGTGGTCCAATTTTCGGCATAATTGGAGCTTCTCAGCATCAATTATATCTTTAGTTTATACTGTATAACTACATTTAAATTGTTAAATCACTGGAAAAGCATAATAGATCAGTCTAAATGTAACAAAATAATTATTTAATTACTAGAATATTGTCAAAAAATTACGGCAATGAAATTGTAAGTGAGCTAATGCTGTTTGGTGTATGGTAATCAAATAAATAATAAATTAATAAATTAATATACTTTACGTATTTGGATGTAAAAAATGCAGGAAGCATTGTGTTGAAGAGCTGACAATCTGTTTTCATGTTGCTGCAGCATACAATGTGTGTTTTCAGTGTTGTGGAGCTGCTGTGTAAGTGTCAGCAATGTGTGCAGTGTGTAGTGTAAATAGGCTGCGTGCGCGAGGAAAATCCGTAAGGGTAGCTGTGTACTTCCGCATTGTGTAAGTTAGTGTTGTAAAATGGCGGCGAATGTGTGTGGTACGCGGCTGTGGCTGATTTTTCGTCCTTGTTCTTGGACCTCGTACAGATTTTTGGAAAAATCTGTATGTGTTTCGTGGTGTTTTGCGTGTTTAGGGTCCTGTAGCCTCGTTTTCCTTTTTTCCGGCGGCCATTTTTTCTCTCGCTTAGGGGATTTTCGGGTGTCTAAACTCTTTAATTTCTACTTAAATTGAGGTGTAACTTCACTTTTAGAGGGGCTGGGTGCCCAACCTTGATGTAGGTAAGCTTTATGTGTTTGTTGTGTGTATTTTTTGTGGTTTTAGTGTTTTCATGTGCGCGTGTTTCAGGCGCTGATGTCTTATTTTTGCGAGGTCGTAATGTTTATTTTTCTAAGTGGCGCGGCTCATATTTGCGGATGTTAAGTCCTTAAATCTTGCAGTCGCAGTGGGCGCCCAAAGTCTACAGTGCCTGGTTCCCTGCCTGCCGCGGAGTGAGGCAAAATGGAGCCCGCGATGGCCTAAGGGGGCGGAGCAACCGCAGCCTCTCGCACGAGGCCCGCCCCCGCCTCCTCCGCCGGCACTTGGTCCTACCACCTCAAGGGACCCCCGCTGCGGATACCAGCTCACTGGTTCCGCCCCGGGGGTCCTTCAATATACACAAGACACGTTTTGCATTATGTGGCCACACAATTGTGTCCTGTTAAACCACAAAAGTTAAACCAGCTAAAAACATTAAGCGATTCAGTGGTAATAAGTTTTATTTATTTGCAAACTCTTTTTTTTCCCCATCTTGTGTTCTTTTGAAAAAAAATAAGTTTTCCTTGTGGAATCAACTGTATCATTAATAAAAAATAGTCTCTGTTCCATGAAAGAATGTGTATAAGGTTTCTGTTTGATTTCTTTAGGCTATAATAACAAACAAAAGGAAAAAAAGAGTAACCTTGGTGCGTTTTTCTTTTGCATTCAGCAACGACCTAGTTGCATTATTAAAGTATCCCCAGTCATTTGTCTTGTGGAGAGCTGTGTCTTGTCTCTTCCCTCTAGCTCTCTCTAGCTTAGCGTTTGATGACTTGTGTTCAATACCCAAAACATCTATTATTCCGTCTTCTGTAACTCATTGTTTAAAGCCTAGCTATGGGAATGGCACGGGGGGCACTGCCAACTCATGTTTACAATGCATTATATTCATCACAGCTACTTTGATCAAAATGTATTTTAATAATATTCAGCATATTTTAAAGGGGTACTGGTTACATTACAGATTTAGGCGCTTTTTTTTAGATGTTTTGAATAAAATATAGTGCTTCCAATCAACAGCTTTCTCCTTTGACCCTTTAAGAAGTGGAAAAATACAGATTTGAGAAACTCTGTTCTCGGCCATCTTGGAAAGAATCTATCTGACGGCCCCTAGTGGTGAATTAGCAATTAAGCTTATCTTGAATCCTTAGTCTCTGATGACCCCTAGTGGTGACTAAGTAAAAAGGTTTATCTTGAAAAGTGTCTTTCTGATGACCCCTAGTGGTAAATATGCAACTGAGCATGTTTGAAAAGAGTGTCTCTGATGACCCCTATTGGTGAATCTGCAACTGAGTTTATCTTGAAAAGTCTCTCTGATGACCTCTAGTGGTGAATTTGTAATTAAGGTTATCTTGAATCTCTGATGACCCCTAGTGGTGAATTAGTAAATAAGCTTATCTTGAAAAGTGTCTCTCTGATGACCCCGAGTTGTGAATTAACAACTGAGTTTATCTTAAAAAGAGACTTTCTGATGACCCCTAGTGGTGAATTAACAACAAGGCTTCATTGAAATGTGTTATAATATTTTTTATTCAACATTTATTCTAAGTAGTTACAAATAACGATAAGTATTAAATAATTGTGGTAATTGTTTCATGGAATTTGATAATGCACACTTTTTGAAATTTTGTGTGCAATTCTACTTTACTGTACGCTTCCTGTTTCCTAATACATTACAGGCTGTATTATTATTATTTTTTTTTATCCTTTTTTTTTTTTTTTAATGTAGTTTTTCAAAGAAATTTATATTAAATATATGGCCACAGTTGTGATTTAATGGCTACCATTTCATTTATTTATTCATACTTACATAGTAAATTATAAAAAAATCCCTTTACAGTCCCAATTAGAGGTACTTTTTAATATTACCAAGTCCTAATAACAAGTGAACATACCTCTTAAAGGGACAGTGTAATACAGGCACATCTTGAAATGTAACATATTCACATTAAAAACAGCCATTGAATATAATTTGGTTACATTTCAATATAATTATGTCTAATTCTAATATTTTCTATGGGATACTGTAGGCATGCATCTTGTCCTCAATGCAAGATCAATGGCTGCGTACATTTTAGTAGTACCACAGTGCACAGGGCTCATACACAGAGGCACCATTTGTCTTGTGCATTGCTTACTTTAGGATCAGGACACTTGGAACAAGATTAAACAGAAAGGAAAGGGTTAAAGAGCAAAGCATGGCTAGCTACAGTACGACAGAAAAAAATAAGTAATTATTGTAACATGGTACTTTACCTGAATTTAACCTACTCAATAACTAATGAATCTTTTTTGCACTGTTCAGTTGTTTCCAACTCTCCGTGACCTAATGCACCGTAACAAACCACATCTTTATGTCAATGGTCATGCTGACTCGCTTGGTATTCATGGCAGAGATACTGGAGTAGGTTGCCAGATCCTTCTCCAGTGGGCCACAACATACATCTAGGTGGTCTCCCATCCAAGTACTGACCAGGCCCAACACTGCTTGGCTTCAGGGTGATGTGATGTTCCCTGATTGGAATTGAACCCAGGTCACAGTGGTGAAAGCACCAAATCCTAACCACTGGACCACCAGGGAACCAGTCTTACAGATATTCAAAAAATAAATGCAATCTATCTCTCTCCTTCTGACCATGTTAAGGAAAAAACTCACATAAAGTCTTTAACAATCTAACAAAATATCAGCAGTTTTTATTCAGATCTATTTGCTTTTAAATACAACTGACATTTTTAGAACAATTTTTTTTTAAATTTGAATTTTCTTTTAATAGTCAGGACGAAAACATTTTAAGAATTTTTTTTTAATAGCACTGAGATTTTAAGTATATATATATATTTTTGGGACGACACCAGGGAATGATGGGTTACTAATTTAATTTTTTTTATTTCTTTTTGGGATGTTTTAGAAAAATCTCAGAAAATCTCCACTAATAATATTTTTCCTGCTTTGTGGAAGCAAGGGGTGTTTTTAATGTGGTGCATGTGGTGCAAGGCACCAGGGCCCACCTCTTTGGAGGTGGGGGTGGGGGGTTAGTGCTGTGTAATTATTTTTTTTTTTTTTTTTATTTGCACTTTTTTATTTTTTTATTTTTTTTAGTGTAGTCAGGGGTGTAGGAGCCAGAATAATTCTGGGGGGGATACAGCTTGTTGTATACACAGGCCGTAAAATAGCTTATATATACATACATACAAACATAGAAAAATCTAGGGGGGCTTGTCTCCCCATCCCTCAGTCTCTACACCTATGAGTGTAGTGCCCCCTCAGTCCAACCCACCACTGCCCCTGCAGGGGAGGGATGGGTTATGTGAAGGGGGATATAGGGATGGGGGTATGTGAGGTGGGTGCTGCAACGGATGTAAGGGAAGGGGAGCAGCAATGCAAAAGGGTCTTGGGGGGAGCAGCTATTGGAAATGGTCTAGAGGGTGCCGTTATGGGAAGGGGTCTTAGGGAGGGAAAGCTGTTATAGGAAGGGGTCTTGGGGGGAGCAGCTTTGGCAAATGGTTTAGCGGTGATGTTATGGAAAGGAGTCTTAGGGAGGGGGTAGCTGTTGTAGGAAGGGGTCTGGAGGGTGCACTGAGTTAGTTACTACCAAGGAAGGGGGGCAGCGCAAAAATAAATTAGAGTTAAAAATTGAAGTCATATTACTTTTTTAAACTGTGATTCTAAAAAAATTTATTAGTGTAATTTAAGAGCATAAAGTCACTTTGGGAAAAAATACACATTTTTGCAGATTCAGTTTTCACATAGATGCTTCCATCTTGTCTGACTGCGTTTTAAAGCAGCTAATACAATATAACAGCCAATCAGAAGTCACGTATAGGAAGACATATAAAGTGATGTGATTACTGAGCCTAGCTAAGCGGTAACGAGCTTGTAGCACAATGGCGGGTAACTGCTCACCCTTGATATATTTGTCATTATTATAGACATGTGTTTAATAGACAGCTGCATCAGCCGGTGCCATAACAAGGGTGTAAAGATATGATATCTCCTATTTATGTCTTTCATGCAGGAATCTTGCTGCAGACCTTACTTCGTAATGAGTAGGATAGGCTTGTCACAGCTGTTACCTTGCGCCGATGCCATCAGTAGGTTTTGTCTGTGGTTATACAATGTCTCTTTTTCCTGGCAATCACTTAAATCTGTCAAGAGTATACCAAGACTATGTAGGTTTCGAGTTTCTTATAAATTAGCTAAAAAATAATATATTTTTTTGCCGGCCTGTCTAAAATGTTTAAAAGCTGCGCCATTAGGCTGGAGAGGAGCCGGTGAGTCTGTGTCGATACCAAACACTATTTGTCCTGAGGAAGATCCAGAGGATTTACAAGAAGCCCAGAATTGATTTCACTTTATGAAAAACAAAAAGGTTTGTATGTAGACTTTAGTCTTTTCTAATTTTATTAGCTGATTTATAAGAGCGCCAAAAAATATTGATCAAAATCTAAAAAGCTCTTTAAGCTGGTAAAAAAAACATACACAATAATCTAAAGTTTTTTTTGCACAATTATATGGCGAGATATTGTCTGTACTGGGCAGTTGCCTAGGGAGCGTCACTCAATGGGGTGCCTGCCTGGCTATTCGCATGTCGCTACTTTGGAACCTACTTGCTTGCCTTACACCATTACCTTTCCTCCCTCAGTGCAGGCCCACTGGTTATTTGCTCTTGTTTCTAAAAGGTCCTTATCCTAAAGTAAATATTGCACAAGGCAAATGGTGTCTCTTGTACAAGCCCTGTGCACTGTGGTACTACTGAGTAGTGTCCTCCTCTAAAATAAACAATGCAAGCAGTCATTAAACCTGCACTAGGTGTGGGACAATAGTAGGTCAAAAAAGACAAGATGGATGCCAACAATACCCCAAAGAAATTATTAAAAACTGAAAGTCAAAACTTTGAACTTTGTAATAATTCAAATATAGATAGATACAGAATTTAAATTTTTTAATGCAATGGTATGGTTTTCCTAGACTCTAGATACTAAATATATGTATAAATAGACAGTTTTTTTTTTTTTTTAAACTTACACTGTAAATATCCGCCTTTCCTTTAATCCTTAGATTGGAGTTCCTTCCATCATTTACAAACTGCTTAGCATTGTAGCTAAGTGTACTACCACTTCCCTGCAGCTACCTCTTTACTTACAGCACAGTGAAAGTAAAGTGCCCTCTGCCTCCAAAGGAAAACAGTCTGTAAAAGATGAAAGGAAACTAGTTATTTTTTATTGTATGTTTTCTCACTTTTAAAAAAAACAAGTAGTTTATTATCAGGTTTTGTACTGGATAGTTATGACAGCTGGGCCATTACTATCTTCGGGTTATTAACAAAAGGAGCATATCCAGATGGATAAATAATAATAGTCACTGAGAGTTTTGGTTAAAATCTTATAATCTATACCAGGGGTGTCCAAACTCGGTCCTGGAGAGCCACACCCAGGCCTGGATTTGAGGATTTCCTTTCTGTGCACAGGTGAGTCAATAAGGATGACTGAAGAAGCAATAGTCTCACCTGCTTGCAGCAAGGATATCCACAAATCCAGGCCTGGGTGCGGCCCTCCAGGACCAAGTTTGGACACCCCTGATCTATACCAACTGGTCAGTTTACATCCCAATCCCAAATAAGGGCAAACAGAAATCTCAATTCCTGGCAAATAGATGGTGAAGAAGTGGAGGCAGTGACAGATTTTATTTTCCTGGGCTCCAAGCTATGACAAGCCAGGACAAGCTATTACAAAGTAAACATATAATACCATCAGCCAAAGGTTCATAGTTAGAACTATGGTATTCCTAGTAGAAACATATGGATGTGAGAGCTGGACCATAAAGAAGGCTGACACATTTGAATTGTGGTGCTGTAGAAAACTTGAACTGCAAGAAGACCCAATCAATCCATACTACAGCAATTCAAGACAAACTGTTCACTGTAAGGTATGATCATGAGACTTAAGCTCACATATTTTGGCAATATTATGAGAAGACTCTGATGATGGGAAAAATGTAAGGCATAAGAAGAAGGGGACAGCAGAGATGGAGATGGATAGATGAGGTCATTGAAGCAATAAACATGAGCTTAAGTAGTAGTAAGTAGTTCAGAGGGGCAGATGTGTCTGGTGTGCTGAGATCAGTAGAGTCACAGAGAGTCCGACATGACTGAACAGCAGAATACCAACTGGAAGCAAAGTGGAGTAGAATGTGATACCTTTAATGGCTGACTAAGAGGGATTACAGTGCCAGTTTTCTGGATCTCATAATACTTTTGTCCAGCAAAAAATGTTCTATAATATATACATAAGGATCTAGCATTGCATTACATTACACAGATAAATAAAATGAACAGCAGAATAACGGTATGAAGATCTAAGATTCACACTGTGACATAAAAAGAACACAGCTCCTTGTATCATTCTGGATTGGAACAAATGTTTTTGGACCTATTGAAAGCCTTTAATTTATGAATACCCAGTGGAATAATGTGACATTCATTGTCACTGCTGAGAGACAAAAATACACATTTCCTCATAGATTTAACTTCCCAAATCTTTCTGTCTGTGTTTTAAATTTCCCCATTAATATTGTGACTCTCAGATGTTTGATGCTGTATACATGGTGACAGGAATGGGATCCCACTGGAGTTTCTTTCTCTTCTTCTTCTGTTACATAGGGATTGTTCTATTTCACCTACATAAAGCCCTGTGTTTGGAAATTTTACACACATGAGGATGAGATCTACCACATTAGATGATGTGCAGGAAAAAGTACTACATATTTTATGGTACTGGCCACAGTATGGTAATGGTACCTTATCCGTGGTATATATGTGTGTCTCTTGCTGTGACATATAACCCCCAACTTGAAGCTCTGCTTACGTTATCAAAAGAACTGCAAACAATACTACACACAAATTAGAAACTTCAATGGCCATTTACTTCACTATAAGTGCTCTTCATTTTGTGAAAGAGCACAAGATTCAATGTTAAAATGATCTATTGTTTTTTTTTTTTTTTTTTTTAAACTAAGAACAGTAAAAAATGTGCTGTCTTAGGTTTGTTTACAGACACACTGCAGACTGCCCCATGATTTACAGCATCTGCCGACAATGGGCCGTTCCAAGCTCCGTGAACAGAAAGAATTATGGTTTTAGTCTTTTTCAGGAATGTAATCGGCCATCAAATAACCCACAAATAAAACATAACAGAGTTTCCAGCAGTCATTTTACTGCACAGATAAATTTGGGAAGGGTTAACCCCTCTATCTGATCTGCTCTCTGCACAGAGCTCTTGCTGTCAGTCTGCCAGTGGGACTTGCCTAATTCTCATGTAAACAGAACGTCATTCATGATTGTTTCTGTGAAAAAGGCACCTATTTCAAAAATTCAAAAAGTATTTCAACATATTTTCAGGAGTATATTACTAGCCATGTAAAATATTTTTTTCCAGAGCCTCCTTTTCTTCTGTCCTACACACAGCCCCCTAACCTGAAATACTGTACTGCCTTCACCACTGTATCAACAAGGGTACCTCTCCATGGATTTACTACCTGGCTATATATATATATACCATGGCTAAGGTACCATTGACATACTATGGTCAATACCATAAAATCTGTGGTATTTTTTTCTGCACTATATAATAGGATCCCATTCATGTCAAAAATGACAAAGATCTAAGAGTCACAATACATTTGTTTCAATCCAAAATGATCTCATCTCTTCTCACCATCACTGTGTTATTCATCCTATTTATCTGTGTAATATAGTGCCAGATCCTGATGTATATATTATAGGACATTTTGTCTTTATTACAGATCTTGCTGGATGAAAAGATTATGAGATCCTGAAAGCTTGCACTGTAATCCCTCTTAGTTAGCCATTAAAGGTATAACCTTCTATTACACTTTATTCCCCATTTTCTCTGTGGCTAACACTGTATCGCTTCATTACCTGTACACTGTACCAACAGGGCATGCTCTTCTTAAGAAAAGATTAAGGAACCTAGATAAAGAGTGTTACAGAGAGGGAGATACTTTGAATAAAGTATTATTTCTTAAAATAACCAACATTCAAAGCTCAATTCACGTACACGTCCAATTAAAAACGATGTATTTCTTCAAATGGTTTAACATGGTTTATTTAATTTATTTGATCATCTTCAATGTAATTTTCACATACAATTTGCATTCTCTTCCCTGTAAGAGACCAACAGAGTAACATTTTATCAGCTTCTGGGACCTCTCCCTTTCTACCTGTATATTATCCTGCAGGTTGCCATCTTGCAAATATGTGATCTGCATTTTGTGACACTCCCATAGTGGAGGGGATTCACACTACCAGTGTCATGCTCTTAGCAAGCAGACGTGAAATAACGTGTGGTAGTAGCTGCAAAAAATGCTGAAATGAGAGGATTTTCAATCATCGGCATTAACATAATTTATAATAACATATTGCATGTATAGAATGTAAAACAAATAATCTGTGTAAATATAAAAATTCATTCAATATAGTGCATTGGTGGATAAATTGTTCTTGTGAGGGCTCCCAACAGTCCCGGATTTCTGGATCTCTCAGCGGTGTATTCATATTTGGCCTCCTCTAGCACAACTGAGATACTCAACTTCATTCATTCCGATTGATCTACCTGTGTTCATACATATATATTGAAACTCTGGGCTGTTGATGGCCTTTGTAGGATTAAGTTGCCTATCACTGGTTTCTAACACACAGCGTGCCACTGGCAGCATCACACTAGTAGTGTGAATCTCCTTCCCTTTAGGAGTGTTCCTAGCTCCCAAAATTCAGTTCTGACAGTCACTTGTGTGCAAGTTGGCAGCTTGGACGACATAACACAGGGAGAAACACAGGATTCCAGAAACTGAGAACCAATTACAAGTCAGTGTTAATTCTATATGAAAATTTAATTTACGAATATCAAAATAATTAAATAAACCTTGTTAAACATTTGTATGAAGGAAAATAAATGCCCAAACAATCCCTTTAATAATAATCAGTTGTAAACATTTGTTTTTATGTATTGTTTTCATATCTGCGGAAACAAAATACACTACTTTTATTAAACATGCTTCCCCAGATCACCCAGGGGTCTCCTGTGTTTATGGTCCGGTCACAAGTTGTGTATATCACTGTGAAGCTTTGTACCATGTTTGCACATTGGATGAATGGGGGTCTATTGAACACAGAACTTTAGAAAAGCTCCAGCCAAAACTTAGCAAATAGTTTTTCTCTATAATGCATTTTATTTTCGTGAGCATTCCTAGCAACAACAGGACTGGAGGGGTCTCTCTATTTATAGCATGCAAATAAGGGGGCCTTTGTAAAAACTCAAATGACTGAAGGGCGCACAAAAGCTCTGACTTCTACATCACTGGATCTGAACAAGAGTAAGTTATAGTGGGAGGGCTGACTGGTGAGGTCACTCTGCAAGAGTACGACCGGTGAGCAGAGAGACCGAGATCTGCAGCTTCCAAGTGAATGCCGACATACAATTAACAGGATTCAGAACCCACAAATTGTGTGTAAAATACCTTAACAGTGCAGTTTTTAATCATCTGCTTTATGGTACGGAGGTCTGATACCCAGAGGTCCTCACATCCAATACCCTGATGGTGTCAAGTGGATAGGTGTCCATTGAAGCTTTCCAAATCTGCAGCACATAGTGGTGTCATTGCTCACTGGGGCTTCCCTGTTGCTCTTGATGTGGGGGAACCCCCTATATCAGCCCCCACACCACATTCAAGAGTAGGCACCCTCTGTTTGGGAAGATGAGGCCTCATGCCTCTCTAAAGGTCAGGTGGTGCAGAGGTCTACAAACCAGAGACCACCAACATCCAATACCCTGCTAGTGTCAAGTGGATAGGTGTCCATTGAAGGTCTTTCAATCTGCAGCACATAGTGGTGTCATTGCTCCTTGCGGCTTCCATTTTGCTCTTGATGTGGGGAGCCCCCTATATCAGCCCCACACCACATTCAAGAGCAGGCGCCCTCTGTTTGGAATTTGAGGCCTCATGCCTCTCTAAAGGTCAGTTGGTGCAGAGGTCTACTACCCAAAGGTCACCAACATCCAATACCCTGCTAGTGTCAAGTGGATAGGTGCCCATTGAAGGTCTTTCAATCTGTGGTACAGAATGATGTCATTGCTCACTGGGGCTTCCTTGTTGCTTTTTATGTGGGGGAGTCCCACTATACCAGCCCCCACAACACATTCAGGTGCAGGAGACCCCTACTGGAAAGATGAGGCCTCATGTCTCTCTAAGGTCAGGTGGTCATTGTATTATCTGACCACTGCTAGACTATGAGGGCATTTTGGAGAGGAGCGGGTTTCAATATAAGTTCATATCTAACCTCCAGAAATAATAAAAGCAACGTGAGTCAAGGATCCCCTCTATTAAAAATAAGTAAAAGAGATGTTATACATATAAATAAATAAATAAATAAATAAATAAGTGTATATATATATATATATATATATATATATATATATATATATATATATATATAGTTCCATCTTCTCTCTGGCTTCAGTATTTTTGATAGCTTGGAGCTTGGAGTCGTGAGGGTATTCTTATCTTATATATATCAAAGTATGAACATATGAGGAGGAGGAAATTGCATGGTGGGATTATATCATTGGACATTTACTATTTGACACATACCTTCCGCAATGTATGGTCAGAAGCAGGCAGCAGGTAGTATAACTTCATCACAGTGCCATGGATGACTCCAGGGATCAGCAGAGGGTTGCTGTTTTTTATAAGTAAAAACTAACCATATGATATTTCTCACATCTATGCTCCTAGACTTAAATTGTTCAAACATATATCATTTTTTATCATATAGTGGTCTTTTAAAACTGACTCTTTGAACAAATGCGGGAGGTCTCTGTCTTTTCAATTAAAATGCAAATCTGGTACTTGTATCTCCTACCGACTCCCAAAAGATAGCATCAAATATATGTCAAGAATTTCAGCTGTTATTTGCCAAGCCCAGAAATGACTTAAGAGGTAGTGATATATGCCAAGCTGTGAGTGCTGTCCCTGACTAGGTATAAGACAGCCCATCCATCAAACTCTGCCACTACCCTGCACTTTAAATCATGGTTAGTAAGGCATGTGCTCAATTTTACAAAGTATGAACATGGTATTATTGATCAGATTGTTTTATGTATAGACATAGGAGGCTTGATTAAATCCCTACACAAAGTAACTGCAGATGTAAATTATAAACTTAAAGTGACACACCAAAGGTTACTATTGAGTGGAAGTCCTAGATAATAGAGAGGGGAGAAGAGACAAAGGGGAGAGGTGGGGGGAAGAGACACAGGGGAGGGGGAAAGAGACACAGGATAGTGGAAAAGACACGGGGTGGGAGAGACACGGGGGGGGGGCACAGATGAGAGGGGGGAAGAGACACCATTCGGAATAGACACAGGGGAGGGGTAGACGAGACACATGGGAGGGGGGGAAGAGACGAATGGAGAGACACAGAGGAGGGAAGGGGGAAGAGACACAGGGGAGGGGAGAGTGAGAAAGAGACACAGGAGAGGGGAGAGTGAGAAAGAGACACAGGGGAGGGGAGAGGGAGGAAGAGACACAGGGGAGGGGAGAGGGAGGAAGAGACACAGGGGAGGGAAGGGAGAGATACACGGGAGGGAAGGGGGAAGAGTCACAGGGGAGGGGGAGACACAATGGAGGGAGAAGGGGAGGGTGAGAAAAATGTAAAATGACGGGCAATTTACTAGTAGACAATAACAATTAACAGTAGACAAGCCAACAAGAAAATGGAATCCCTAATGCATAGATAAGAAAAAAAGTGTTTTGCTTACTTACAGCCTTATTAAATTGCATATTTTTTTACAGAAGTTTTTAGTAAGATCTTCACTAACTAAAAACTTCTGTAAATAAAATATACTGTGTGATTAAATAGAGCCCTTTTAAATTTACTGAATCGCAATTTAATAAGGCTGTCAGTTGGTAATGTTAGTTTTGTTATATACTTTACCCATTGATTACATTTTTCTCAAAATACTGTAGTCTTTTAAATAAATACCAGACCTGTTTAGTATGTGTCGTCCTAAGACATTGTATGGATCAAATAAACACTATTATTTAAATTAAATATACAATTAAATTCAGATTGTATGGGCACTTGCTCATCCATGTTTGTGGAGAGCATAAACTTTAATCTTAAACCAGCTCAAGAGCCAATTATTTAACAACACAACTACTTGTGTTTAGGTGAATCTTCCCCTTTAATACCTATACAGAAAAAGGAACTATATGTTCTATACATATCAAAAGGAATCCTGGCTCGTCTCAATCAAATCTAAGATCCACAGGGCAGCAAATGTTTGTGTACACTTAGATGGCATTGGCCTCCATTCATGGTATAACCAATGATATATTATTCAGTCACTGCCATCAGAGCAGCTGGGAAAGCAAGTGGTTCTGGCACCTGGACCCCCAGCCCCATCCAACTGTCCTGGGGGATTGTGACAGTGACTGAAAGACTTATCAGTATACAGACAGGTGATAGCAAGCGGGGTGGCTTTTTAATATCTTCACACGACAATCTATCCAAGGTCAATGGTAGATACAAACTGAACAGAGCTGGTATACATCAAGAAGGCAATTATAATTATGTTGGTTAAGTACGGTATGTACTATACTAATAGCATGATCAGCTCTATAAGCCAAGAGTAGAAAACCCTACAGAAAAATGTTATACGAGTAGAATCTGTGCACGAGGGATTACATATGTGTTCATTAAAGCATCACTGTAATGCCCTAAAAAGAAGAGCTTTATAGTTAAATTATTAATAAAATGCAATATTAAATTTACTTTCAAATATCAGCAGTCCTTTTTTATAAAGTCATAAATGGGGAAGGGTCTGCTCGATAGACATATCTAAATAGCATTAAAATAATCTGATTTGATAGAGGCTAAGGGCCTCATTCAAATGCAATTTGGCCAATTGAATAGGGCTCTATATAAGCACATAGCATATTTTTTACAGAAGTTTTTAGTTAGTGAACTTCTATCCAAAAGCAAGGACTTCAGTAAGTAAAAACTTCTGTAAAAAAATATGGAGCCGTTTTCAATTGGCCAAATCACATTTGAATGAGGCCCTAAGTCTACAAAACCATTTATAGGATGGCATTCAGTCTGCACTCATTGCCAAAGGAAACCACTTTAACACAGCACATGTCTAGCCAATGAATAGCATTATGTTTATATAATTCTGTGCTTGAAAATGCAGCACTTCCTCCTAGTTGACCTTATATTTGATGGAGACCAGCAACAATTGAATCTGACCCTTGTAAGTAAGTTTAATTACAGTGGAGGAAAAAAGTATTTGATCCCCTGCTGATTTTGAACGTTTTCTCCACTGACAAAGACATGATCAGTCTATAATATTAATGGTAGATGTATTTTAACAGTGGGAGACAGAATAACAAAAAAACAAACAAGAAAAACGCACGTCAAAAAAGTTATAAATTGATTTGCAGGTCAGTGAGGGAAATAAGTATTTGATCCCCTATCAATCAGCATTTCTGGCTCCCAGGTGTCGTTTATACAGGTAACATGCTGAGATTAAGAGCACTCTCGTAAAGGGAGTGCTCCTAATCTCAGCTCATTACCCGTATAAAAGACACCTGTCCACAGAAGCAATCAATCTGATTCCAAACTCTCCACCATGGCCAAGACCAAAGAGCTGTCCAAGGATGTCAGGGACAAGATTGTAGACCTACACAAGGCTGGTATGGGCTACAAGACCATTGCCAAGCAGCTTGGTGAGAAGGTGAGTTGGTGCAATTTTTCGCAAATGGAAGAACCACAAAATAACTGCCAGTCTCCCTCAGTCTGATGCTCCATGCTAGAGCTCACCTCGTGGAGTTTCAATGATCATGAGAACGGTGAGGAATCAGCCCAGAACTACACAGGAGGATCTTAATGATCTCAAGGCAGCTGGGACCATAGTCACCAAGAAAACATTAGGTAACAGACTACGCTGTGAAGGACTGAAAAGCCGCAGCACATGCAAGGCCCCTCTGCTCAAGAAAGCACATGTACAGGCCTGTCTGAAGTCTGCCAATGAACATCTGAAGGATTCAGAGGAGAACTAGGTGAAAGTGTTGTGGTCAGATGAGAACAACATCAAGCTCTTTGGCATCAACTCAACTCACCGTGTTTGCTCTTTGGCATCAACTCAACTCACCGTGTTTGGAGGAGGAGGAATGTTGCCTATAACCCCAAGAACACCATCCACACCGTCCAACATGGAGGTGGAAACATTATGGGTTGGGGGTGTTTTTCTGCTAAGAGGACAACTGCACCGCATCAAAGGGATGATGGACGGGGCCATTTACCATCAAATCTTGGGTGAGAACCTCTTTCCCTCAGTCAGGGCATTGAAAATGGGTCATGGATGGGTATTCCAGCATGACAATGACCCAAAACCCACAGCCAAGGCAACAGAGGATAGCCAGTCTCCAGACCTTAATCCCATAGAAAATCTGTGGGGGGAGCTGAAGGTTTGAGTTACCAAACATCAGCCTCAAAACCTTTATGACTTGGAGAGGATCTGCAAAGAGGAGTGGGACAAAATCCCTCCTGAGATGTGTGCAAACCTGGTGGCCAACTACAAGAAATGTCTGACCTCTGTGATTGCCAACAGGGGTTTTGCCACCAAGTACTGAGTCAAAGGGGTCAAATACTTATTTCCCTCATTGACCTGCAAATCAAATTATAACTTTATTGACATGTGTTTTTCTTGTTCTTATTTTGTTATTCTGTCTCTCACTGTTAAAATACACCTACCACTAAATTTATAGACTGATAATTTTTTTGTCAGAGGACAAACGTTCAAAATCAGCAGGGGATCAAATACCCCCCCAATGTATCTAATACTATGGCAAGGGTTCCCTAGTAGCCAAGTGGTTAGGAATTTGGTACTTTCACTGCTGCAACCTGGGTTCAATACCACTCGGGGAACCATGACGTCACACCACCCTGAAGCCATGCAGGGTTGGGTCTGGTCAGTATTTGAATGGGAGACCACCTAGGTATACCAGAAGCTGTGGTCCACTGGAGAGGGAAATGGCAACCCACTCCAGTATCACCATGAATACCAAGTGGATCAGCATGGTGTGTTGTGGTCCATGAGGTCACAGAGAGTCGGACATGACTGAGTGATGCAAACACACACACTATGTCTTGCAATAATTTAAGTAATCAAATAATTTTATTAATGGCAAAAACATAATTACAGCCTTAAACTCAATTTGTCAGGGGATTACAGCAATCCTTTCTTTTTTTATGATCTATTCAGGAGTGGAATTGGGAGGAGTAGGGTTTATCAATTAATTCCATGATGAAAATAAGCTTTTAGCATTTGACACCTCCCCTTTACATCACACATGCTCAGAAACAGGCATTCATAATTGTACATGCATATTCTGCTTTCTGCGCTATGTACCTAATGCCTTGCACAAGAATTATTACTATCATGGCTGTTATCATGCCTGCTAAAATTAAGATTTTTTTCAAAAAATGTTTTCATGCTCATGGCTTCCAAAGTTGCTGATTTTGTAGGTAGGTTACATACTTCACAAGCATTAGATGTTTTTCATCAACCCTTTAAATACACAGTATTTTCTAAATTCAATTGCAGATTTGTATCTGAAAATCATTCCAAAAATAATGTAGATTTCTGCCACTCATCACTCCAGGAGGAATCTGACAAGCAAGGCTGATGGAATATAAAATAATACACAATAACAAAATGCAAACGTTGAGGTGGGACCCCGCTGAGCTGATTCATGATTCATAGCAATGAGGATGAATAGCAGCCACTAACGTTACTGTTGTTTTTCTGTATTTGGAAAAATCATTAAAAAATTTGTATTTAAAGTAGCAATTTCACCTACTCATAAACATTTTACTTTAGAGTTGCACTGTATGTGGGGCTGGAGTTAGACAATACTACTGACATATAATCTGGTCCTATAATACAGTTTCAAATAAAAAGTATTTCATGAAATACCTATTATATTCAGTTTTGCCATTTTTTCTAATTGGCTAAGACACCTAGGAGGAGTAGGTGGTACCAGTTATTCATGTCAAGACCTATTTCTTCATTGGGCTTGGAAAGGTCAGCAAGACCAATCCTACCCGTAGATCTGGGTCAGTTACAAGGATACAAGACTAGAGATGTCGCGAATAGTTCGTCGGCGGACTGTTCCCGGCGAAAATAGCATGTTCGCGTTGGCGGCGAACTGCGAACATATACGAGATTCGACCCGCCCCCAATACTTTATCATTGAGCAAACTTTGACCCTGCATGTCACAGTCAGCAGACACATTCCAGCCAATCAGCAGCATACACTCCCTTCCACACCCTTCTACCTCATGGACAGCAGCCATTTTGGAATCAGAACTAACTTGCAGTCTTACTGAGAGGAGGTAGAGTGTAGGTGATACTGCATCAATAGGGAAAACCATAGCTAGGCAAGTTTATTCAGTGTCCAGTGCAGTGCTGAAGGACTCTTGTGCATTATTATTATTATTATTACTACTATATAATGTGTAGATGTACCAGCTGGGCATGCATTATTATTATTATTATTATTATTATTATTATTATTATTATTATTATTATTATTATTATTATTATTATTATATAATGTGTAGATGTACCAGCTGGGCATGCATTATTATTATTATTATTATTATTATTATTATTATTATATAATGTGTAGATGTACCAGCTGGGCATGCTCTTGTGCATTATTATTATTATTATTAGTAAAATACTAATAATAATAATAATAATAATAATGCACAAGAGCATGCCCAGCCGGTACATCTACACATTATATACTAATAATAATAATAATAATAATAATAATAATAATAATAATAATGCTCAAGAGCATGCCCAGCCGGTACATCTACACATTATATAGTAATAATAATAATAATAATAATAATATAGAAGAGCATGCCCAGCCGGTACATCTACACATTATATAGTAATAATAATAATAATAATAATAATATAGAAGAGCATGCCCAGCCGGTACATCTACACATTATATAGTAATAATAATAATAATAATAATAATAATAATAATATAGAAGAGCATGCCCAGCTGGTACATCTACACATTATATAGTAATAATAATAATAATAATAATAATAAAGCACAAGAGCATGCCCAGCCGGTACATCTACACATTATATAGTAATAATAATAAGAATAATAATAAAGCAGAAGACCTCCCCTGTGTCTCCCCCCCACTCCCTCCCATGTGTCTCTCTCCCCCCCCTCTCCCCTGTGTTTTCCCCCCCACTCCCTCCCATGTGTCTCTCTCCCCCTCCCTCCCCTGTGTCTCTCCCACCCTTGCCTGTGTCTCTACCCCCTCTCCCTTCCCCAGTGTTTCTTCCCCCCCTCTCCTGTGTCTTTTCCCCCTTCCCTCTTCCCTGTGTCACTCCCCCCTCCCCTGTGTCTCTACCCCCTCTCCCTTCCCGTGTTTCTTTCCCCCCTCCCCTGTGTCTTTCCCCCCTTCCCTCTCCCCTGTGTCTCTCCCCCCTCATCTGTGTCTCTTCCCCCTTCTCCCCTGTGTCTCTACCCCCTCTCCCCTGTGTCTCTACCCCCTCTCCCTTCCCCTGTGTTTCTTCCCCCCTCCTCTGTGTCTTTACCCCCTTTCCTCTCCCCAGTGTCTCCTCACCACTCCCTCCCATTAGTCTCTTCCCCCCTGTCCCCTGTGTCTCTACCCCCCACTCTCTCCTGTGTCTCTCCCCCCTCCCATGTGTCTCTTCCCCTCACCTCTCCCTTACCCTGTTTCTCTTCCCTCCTCTGCCCTGTGTCTTCCTCCCCCTCTCCACTGTGTCTTCCTCCCCCTCTCCCCTCTCCTGTGTCTTTTCCCCCTTCCCTCTTCCCTGTGTCACTCCCCCCTCCCCTGTGTCTCTACCCCCTCTCCCTTCCCGTGTTTCTTTCCCCCCTCCCCTGTGTCTTTCCCCCCTTCCCTCTCCCCTGTGTCTCTCCCCCCTCATCTGTGTCTCTTTCCCCTTCTCCCCTGTGTCTCTACCCCCTCTCCCCTGTGTCTCTACCCCCTCTCCCTTCCCCTGTGTTTCTTCCCCCCTCCTCTGTGTCTTTACCCCCTTTCCTCTCCCCGGTGTCTCCTCACCACTCCCTCCCATTAGTCTCTTCCCCCTCTCCCCTGTGTCTCTACCCCCCACTCTCTCCTGTGTCTCTCCCCCCTCCCATGTGTCTCTTCCCCTCACCTCTCCCTTACACTGTTTCTCTTCCCCCCTCTGCCCTGTGTCTTCCTCCCCCTCTCCACTGTGTCTTCCTCCCCCTCTCCCCTCTCCTGTGTCTTTTCCCCCTTCCCTCTTCCCTGTGTCACTCCCCCCTCCCCTGTGTCTCTACCCCCCACTCTCTCCTGTGTCTCTCCCCCCTCCCATGTGTCTCTTCCCCTCACCTCTCCCTTACCCTGTTTCTCTTCCCCCCTCTGCCCTGTGTCTTCCTCCCCCTCTCCACTGTGTCTTCCTCCCCCTCTCCCCTCTCCTGTGTCTTTTCCCCCTTCCCTCTTCCCTGTGTCACTCCCCCCTCCCCTGTGTCTCTACCCCCCTCTCCATTCCCGTGTTTCTTTCCCCCCTCCCCTGTGTCTTTCCCCCCTTTCCTCTCCCCTGTGTCTCTCCCCCCTCATCTGTGTCTCTTCCCCCTTCTCCACTGTGTCTCTACCCCCTCCCCCCTGTGTCTCTACCCACTCTCCCTTCCCCTGTGTTTCTTTCCCCCTCCTCTGTGTCTTTACCCCCTTTCCTCTCCCCGGTGTCTCCTCACCACTCCCTCCCATTAGTCTCTTCCCCCCTCTCCCCTGTGTCTCTACCCCCCACTCTCTCCTGTGTCTCTCCCCCTCCCATGTGTGTCTTCCCCTCACCTCTCCCTTACCCTGTTTCTCTTCCCCCCTCTGCCCTGTGTCTTCCTCCCCCTCTCCACTGTGTCTTCCTCCCCCTCTCCCCTCTCCTGTGTCTTTTCCCCCTTCCCTCTTCCCTGTGTCACTCCCCCCTCCCCTGTGTCTCTACCCCCCTCTCCCTTCCCGTGTTTCTTTCCCCCCTCCCCTGTGTCTTTCCCCCCTTCCCTCTCCCCCGTGTCTCTCCCCCTCATCTGTGTCTCTTTCCCCTTCTCCCCTGTGTCTCTACCCCCTCTCCCCTGTGTCTCTACCCCCTCTCCCTTCCCCTGTGTTTCTTCCCCCCTCCTCTGTGTCTTTACCCCCTTTCCTCTCCCCGGTGTCTCCTCACCACTCCCTCCCATTAGTCTCTTCCCCCCTCTCCCCTGTGTCTCTACCCCCCACTCTCTCCTGTGTCTCTCCCCCCTCCCATGTGTCTCTTCCCCTCACCTCTCCCTTACCCTGTTTCTCTTCCCCCCCTCTGCCCTGTGTCTTCCTCCCCCTCTCCACTGTGTCTTCCTCCCCCTCTCCCCTCTCCTGTGTCTTTTCCCCCTTCCCTCTTCCCTGTGTCACTCCCCCCTCCCCTGTGTCTCTACCCCCCTCTCCCGTCCTGTGTTTCTTTCCCCCCTCCCCTGTGTCTTTCCCCCCTTCCCTCTCCCCTGTGTCTCTCCCCCCTAATCTGTGTCTCTTCCCCCTTCTCCCCTGTGTCTCTACCCCCTTTCCCCTGTGTCCCTACCCACTCTCCCTTCCCCTGTGTTTCTTCCCCCCTCCTCTGTGTCTTTACCCCCTTTCCTGTCCCCGGTGTCTCCTCACCACTCTCTCCCATTAGTCTCTTCCCCCCTCTCCCCTGTGTCTCTACCCCCCACTCTCTCCTGTGTCTCTCCCCCCTCCCATGTGTCTCTTCCCCTCACCTCTCCCTTACCCTGTTTCTCTTCCCCACTCTGCCCTGTGTCTTCCTCCCCCTCTCCACTGTGTCTTCCTCCCCCTCTCCCCTCTCCTGTGTCTTCCTCTCCCTCTCCCCTGTGTTTCCTCGCCCCTCTCCCCTCCCCTGTTAGCTTCTATACGCATACATACATACGATAAGAAATCCCCCCCCAGTTCCAACACCCATGTGTACTGTATAATATTGTATTGCATTATGTTATATTATATCACTAGCTACTTGCCTGGCACAAATGACGGGGCAATAATAATAAATAATAAAGTTTGAAGCCATGGCAATGCTGTTTGCCACACAATGTGATGCTTTTTGTACTCTGAGGACCTTCGGCGCTCATTGTGAGCCTCTTCCCTCGTGTCCTTCATGTTTCGTGCTTTGCAACGATCAATCTTCAGCGCTCATCGCAAAGACAGATATATAAGTACAGTGTTAAATATATAATTTTTTTTGTGCAGTGTAAATTAAAAAATGTATTCAGGTCTCAGAGCATAATAAAGTGATTTAGATTTATAACTGCTTTGAGAGTGCTATCGCTGGCAGCCAATGAGCAGTAATCCAGATATATAACTGCAGAGTAAAAAGTAAAACATTTTAGTGTAGTGTAAAGTTTACATTTTTATTTTCCATTACTAATTAATACTTATTAAATGAATGCACGATAATAACTATTGTGAATGAACAAATGTATTAGGAAGTGCGAAGCGTTAATGTATGTAAAGTAACGGCAGTGTAAAATATGCTATTAGGCGTATTTTTTTTATATATATATTTTTTAATAATAATGAATTAATTAATTACTAAAATACTTTACCTATTTGTAATTAATATATCCAGTGATCAATATCCTGAAGAGCTAACTAAAACAGATTTTCCTAAAAAGCTGTACGAGGTAAAGATACACTATTAACAAGGACGCTAAATCATCCACACCCGCTTACCACATACACATTCCCCGCCATTTTACAACACTAACTTACACAATGCGGAAGTACCCAGCTACCCTAACGGCTTCCACTCGCGCACGCAGCCTATTTACACTACACACTGCACACATTGCTGACACTTACACAGCAGCTCCACAGCACTGAAAACCTACATTGTATGCTGCAGGAACATGAAAACAGATTGTCAGCTCTTCAGCACAATGCTTCCTGCATATATTACTTACAATTAGGTAAAGTATATTCATTTAGTAATTATTTCATTAGCATACAAAAATACATATACACAAAAAAAACATTATCACATTAAACATAAAAGCCAACGCTGCTCATAGCACACAAAGCCTTGCAATAAGCGCAAAAAACACATCACTGCCGACCAAAGAATAACAGCAAAAGCGCCTATCATAAAAAAAATACAACCAACAGCCTCGCAATGAGCGCCAAAGGATATCCGACCGCCAACAAAACGAATGTCTCGTCCAAACCATTACCTGCCTTACAATCTTATTGCCGCCATTTTTTGACGGGCAAGTCGCTAGTAAATATATAAAGATCAAGATAATAAAAGTATCAGGAAATGTAACACAAAGATGCACGCGCGTCTGAATAATACGACAAATACAGATTTTTGTCATAAATGATATGATTGCAGTATTGGGTCATAAACCCTAAACACTGGAATCTGTTACATACAATTTACTGATGATGTCATTAATGGGCTTCAAGGGGGGGGGGATCTCTTTTCATACTTTTTGAGCGGTGCAAATCCAACATACGCAGAGCGGAAACGCCACATCTGTGGGACACACACAAAGGGGTTCACTTTGGGAGAAAAAAACAAACAAATATGAAATATTTAATAATCATATTTTGATGTTACCAACAGATAAGGAAACGAAACTGAGGTTATTATATCTAATAGTAGCAAGCCTGGGAGTACTGGGAGTAATAATACTGCAGCAGGAGGTCAGGACTAATGTCACCTATAGACCCCCAGACAGATAAAGGTCAGTACTAATGTCCCTCTATAGACCCCCAGTCAGATAAAGGTCATTACTAATGTCCCTCTATAGACACCCAGTCAGATAAAGGTCAGTACTAATGCCACCTATAGACCCCCAGTCATATAAAGGTCAGTACTAATGTCACTCTATAGACACCCAGTCAGATAAAGGTCAGTACTAATGTCCCTCTATAGACACCCAGTCAGATAAAGGTCATTACTAATGTCTCTCTATAGACCCCCAGTCAGATAAAGGTCAGTACTAATGTTACTCTATAGACCCCCAGTCATATAAAGGTCAGTACTAATGTCACTCTATAGACACCCAGTCAGATAAAGGTCAGTACTAATGTCCCTCTATAGACCCCCAGTCATATAAAGGTCAGCACTAATGTCACTCTATAGACACCCAGTCAGATAAAGGTCAGTACTAATGTCCCTCTATAGACACCCAGTCAGATAAAGGTCATTACTAATGTCTCTCTATAGACCCCCAGTCAGATAAAGGTCAGTACTAATGTCCCTCTATAGACCCCAGTCCGATAAAGGTCAGTACTAATGTCACCTATAGACCCCCAGTCATATAAAGGTCAGTACTAATGTCACTCTATAGACACCCAGTCAGATAAAGGTCAGTACTAATGTCCCTCTATAGACACCCAGTCAGATAAAGGTCAGTACTAATGTTACTCTATAGACCCCCAGTCATATAAAGGTCAGTACTAATGTCACTCTATAGACACCCAGTCAGATAAAGGTTAGTACTAATGTCCCTCTATAGACCCCCAGTCATATAAAGGTCAGTACTAATGTCACTCTATAGACACCCAGTCAGATAAAGGTCAGTACTAATGTCCCTCTATAGACCCCCAGTCATATAAAGGTCAGTACTAATGTCACTCTATAGACACCCAGTCAGATAAAGGTCAGTACTGATGTCCCTCTATAGACACCCAGTCAGATAAAGGTCAGTACTAATGTTCCTCTATAGACCCCCAGTCATATAAAGGTCAGTACTAATGTCACTCTATAGACACCCAGTCAGATAAAGGTCAGTACTAATGTCCCTCTATAGACCCCCAGTCATATAAAGGTCAGTACTAATGTCACTCTATAGACCCCCAGTCCGATAAAGGTCAGTACTAATGTCACCTATAGACCCCCAGTCATATAAAGGTCAGTACTAATGTCACTCTATAGACACCCAGTCAGATAAAGGTCAGTACTAATGTCCCTCTATAGACACCCAGTCAGATAAAGGTCAGTACTAATGTTACTCTATAGACCCCCAGTCAGATAAAGTCATGACTGGGGGTCTATAGAGTAACATTAGTACTGACCTTTATCTGACTGGGGGTCTATAGAGAGACATTAGTAATGACCTTTATCTGACTGGGTGTCTATAGAGGGACATTAGTACATATAAAGGTCAGTACTAATGTCACTCTATAGACACCCAGTCAGATAAAGGTCAGTACTAATGTCCCTCTATAGACCCCCAGTCAGATAAAGGTCAGTACTAATGTCACTCTATAGACACCCAGTCAGATAAAGGTCAGTACTAATGTCCCTCTATAGACACCCAGTCAGATAAAGGTCATTACTAATGTCTCTCTATAGACCCCCAGTCAGATAAAGGTCAGTACTAATGTCCCTCTATAGACCCCAGTCCGATAAAGGTCAGTACTAATGTCACCTATAGACCCCCAGTCATATAAAGGTCAGTACTAATGTCACTCTATAGACACCCAGTCAGATAAAGGTCAGTACTAATGTCCCTCTATAGACACCCAGTCAGATAAAGGTCAGTACTAATGTTACTCTATAGACCCCCAGTCATATAAAGGTCAGTACTAATGTCACTCTATAGACACCCAGTCAGATAAAGGTCAGTACTAATGTCCCTCTATAGACCCCCAGTCATATAAAGGTCAGTATTAATGTCACTCTATAGACACCCAGTCAGATAAAGGTCAGTACTAATGTCCCTCTATAGACCCCCAGTCATATAAAGGTCAGTACTAATGTCACTCTATAGACACCCAGTCAGATAAAGGTCAGTACTAATGTCCCTCTATAGACACCCAGTCAGATAAAGGTCAGTACTAATGTTCCTCTATAGACCCCCTGTCATATAAAGGTCAGTACTAATGTCACTCTATAGACACCCAGTCAGATAAAGGTCAGTACTAATGTCCCTCTATAGACCCCCAGTCATATAAAGGTCAGTACTAATGTCACTCTATAGACCCCACAGTCACATAAAGGTCAGTACTAATGTCCCTCTAAAGACACCCAGTCAGATAAAGGTCATTACTAATATCCCTCTATAGACACCCAGTCAGATAAAGGTCATTACTAATGTCCCTCTATAGACCCCCAGTCATATAAAGGTCAGTACTAATGTCACTCTATAGACCCCCAGTCAGATAAAGTTTTTAAATGTTTCTTGGATAGCATTGGGGCTAAAGGAGCTTTGGCCATCAGGTAGTCTAAAGATACCGTATATTATGTCCTCTCTTGGAGGGTAAAGACACTAATAATTCCTCCAATAAAATTCTGTTTTTTTATGTGGGCAAGGTCCCTGGTTAGCCCATTGGGTTATCTGTTAAAAAGAGTGGTGCAGAGACTGTGGGGGCTGTTAGCCTCCTTGTCCCCGTGTGGCCGTTTAGAATCCCTGCTGCTGCATGTTTCAGCTTTATTAAGGTGTAATTGTACAGCGTTTGACTCAAGTAGCTGCCTGTGCTGGGTCAGTTTGGCTTAATTGCTGGGCCCTTTTCCTGCCAAGATGGCGACCGTCAGTCCATGGGCCTCTATGTCCCCTTCACTACCTTTGTCCCCGCTTGTGTGCTTATTTGGGATGGCCCCCCTTTATATCTCCGACCCGTGGCCTTCTCAGGCCTACCTTCTTCTCTGCTCGCTGCAAGATCAACAATACCTAATTTTTCAGGCATGTGTACATGGCTAATTTTTCTGGCCTCTGGTGCTGCACTGTGCCTTCAACAACCAAACCCCAAAAAAAGGCACATAACAGGGATTAAACTGATAGGAGTAGTACTACTTAACACACCACTCATATCTGGTGTAACAGTAGTGTACATTTAAAACAAAAAACATTTTTTCTACTGTAATAGATTGCATAGCAGTTAGTTGTCTGCAAGCGTGTGTGTCAGACCTACAGCGTCTACTCTGCCAACTTCTGCAAGTGCACAGTGCCACTCATATCTGTTGTCACAGTAGCTTGGACGCATAGTACCAATCTGTCAAAACCGGTAATGATGAATGAGGTCTAGAGTAGCCTGGTTCCCTTATCCTCTACAGGTTGAGACCTAATGTTTGGGTGTCTCCAGACCAACACATGAGTACAAGCAGCACACAAACTCAAAGCCGCCATCCTCCTCCTGGTCCAGCATCATCAGCCACATCAACCACTGCTGTCGTCCTTGCCCCCTCTCAACCATCCGCCACTGCGTCTCTCACCTTGAGCAGTTCCTGCTCATTTGCCCATAGCCAGGTGCCTGTAAAGGACATGTTTGAGAGTAAGAAGCTAATGTCTCAAAGTGCCCCAAAATTGAAGTGATACGACCAACAAAGCATCTTTTTCCATCTCCCGGTTCTAAAAATCCAGGCCATATACACGCCCCCTGATATGTGCTGTAACAGGTTTTAAACTGATAAGAGTAGTACTACTTAACACACCTTATAATAATGCAGAGAGAGGCAATGCATGAGAGGAGTCTGAAGAAGAGGAGTCAGAGGAGGAAGGTGGCTTTGAGGAGGTGGAAGACCAAACACAGCAGGCGTCCCAGAGGGCTTGTTGTCACCTTTCGGGGACCCTTGGTGTTGTACGTGGCTGGGTGGAGGAAGAGACCTTCAATGACATCAGTGAGGACATGGAACGGGACATGGATAGCTTGGTATCCAACCTTGTGCAAATGGGGAGTTTGCGGTTGTGCAAATGGACTGTTTGCGGTTGTTTGTGGTGCGTTAAACGGAGAGTGTGGTCTGTCACTGTGAAGCGGGTGTAACCCTTACACTACCTGATCAATACAACATCATACCTGATGTTTTAAAGCACGTTATTCCAAACAATTTAGGAATGTTAGGTAATTTATGCCCTTTATGGCTTAAAACCAGACTCTGTATCAACTATGTAATTTTCCGTGGGAGTTTTGCCATGGATCCCCCTCCGGCATGCCACAGTCCAGTTGTTAGACCCCTTGAAACAACTTTCCCATCACTATTGTGGCCAGAAAGTAAAATTCGCCTGCCCATTGAAGTCTATGGCGGTTCGCCGATGTTCGCCGGTTCGCGAACATTTGCAGCGGTTCGCGTTCGCGGTTCGCAAACCGAAAATTTTAGGTTTGCGACATCAGTATACAAGGCCACAATCTCTTCTTTCCCTCAATAAAACACACCATCACTATGTGTTCCAAATAGAGCATAAACTTTATTCCCCAGTCGCCACACTTTATACTCCAACACATGCAATGAAACAATGGTATCACTAAACATAACTAAAGGTTGGCGCAAGTTTAGGAATTTGTGCCCTCCAATCATCCTAACAAACACAAACCAATCGTCAGTGCCAGGACTACCTTTTTGGAGCCCCTGGGCAGTGAAGTGGAGAAGCCCCTGTGAGCGCAAGGTATGCACGCATCCAGTTTTCCCTTTTCTGTGCGTGTATATGGCTCTCTTGCTGTGTGAGCAAATCCCAGACATGTCCCCATAACTACATAGCGACTCATACACACACCAAGCAATTACTTATTTATCAAATGCATCTGATGGTGGGCCATATTATTTATATTTTTCTATGGGAGTGCAGTGAGCATGTTACACAAACACATATCAGACATTGTTTGAAAAAATTTAGTCTAAATAAGTGCATAAGTAATCAGGAAAAAAGTCATATGGCTAGTTTTTAATTAGATAAAATAAATGTCAATGCCTCTGCTGGGCTCTGGAGAAATCCATGATACATGTGTATGTGTACATATATATAAAAAGTATTTGTTAGGTTTTCTAAGCTAAAAAATGGGCGCCCCTCACAGGAAAGAGCCCCCAGGTGGCTGCCTAGTCTGACCAATGGGTAATCTGCCCATGCCAATCAGTCAGGGGAGACTTGAGCTCTCACTGGTGCAGAAAACAAGTATAGTACTAGGGGAAAAACTACAGGGTTTACTAAAGGATGCCCGGCCACCACCAAGTCTAGGTATAACAATACCAGGTCAACATCACAGGCTTATTAGTGATAGTACTATTATACACACAGTGGCCAGGTGACCAGATGAGTGAATAATCATGCAAGTGGGTGGTCTGGGATCGTAGCCTCAGAGGAGTGAGGAAGGGTTACAGGGTGGGAGACACTGTCAGTAGGAGAGGGTTATTGAGTTTGGGAGACATTGTGAGTAGGAGAAGGTCCAGCATTACTTGGTCAGTCATAGGCTGGACCTGCCGTGGCTACTTGGAGCTGACAAAGTACCTAGTTTTACCCACAAACTGTATTACTACCCTGGATTCCCTGAGACTACATATACACATTATTACCATATGAAAAGCAGGGTCCTCTTTGCCCATCGTACTTGGCTTTAATACAAAAAGTGAATGTATAGTCGGTCTGGAGGCAATAATATTAATATAATAATAGCAGATCAGGTGGTAGTAGTCCGAGTAGATCTTCTGTGGCTCCTACCGATGGAATTGGAAAATCTGTCAAGCTTCACAATTCAGACAACATCTCTATTCAATATTAAGGAAAATCTGCCACTATAAAGTGGTGCTTGGCAATAGGACTGAATAGAGAGCCATCACCAGTAGGATCCCCTTAGCCTATGGGACTGAATAAAGATCTATTGCCCGTAGGATATCCCTCCTCTTAGCTTATAGGTCTGAATTGAGAGTCATCCCAATAAGATATCCAAGTAGGCTATAGGAGTGAATAGACGGCCCTCCCTGGTAGGATATCCCTCCCCTTAGCAAGAACAGAGGGATATTCCAGTAGGATACCCCCGTAGCCTATAGAACTGACAGAGGTAGATCCAAAATAGGATACCTCTCCCCCTTATTAAACAGGATTAAATAGGGGCCAACCTCAGTAGTATATCCCTCCCCCTTGGTCAACAGGAATGAATAGAGGGCCATGCACATCCCTCCCCCTTAGCCGATAGGAGTGAATAAAGAGCCCTTTCTGTAAAGTGTATTTTAACACACACTGCCACTAAATCTTCAAACTTCTAACTTCATAATCATGATCTCTTGTTCTTGCGTTCCTCTTCTTCTGGAAGATAATTCCCCTACTGAACGTTATTAAAACCTTTGATATATTTGAAGGTTTCTCTCATACTCCTCTCTCCCTTCTCTCCTCTAATCTATATATATATATATATAGGTCATGAAAACTTTAGTTTTGTCTTTAAGACCGTGCTCCATTTTGTTAGAACTTTCTCTCATTTATTAATATCCTTTTGGAGGATCTATAGAGTGGCATTAGTTTGCCTCTTTTTTTCTGCTGCTAGTTCCTCTACCATTACAACCAAGCATCCTACTGGCTTTTCCTGCAGTTTTGTTGCATTGTTCGTCTACTTTCATGTGAAATAATAACTCACAAGCCCCTTTCCTCTTCATTGTACTGTTGGGTTTTCGTGCCCTTATTCAGGCTGCCATTTTTTATGGATATTACCCTCTATTGTAGAAGAAGGCTGTGTCTCTGCTCCAGAATCCGTCAGTTTTGTTGGCTGGGAGCGGGCAGGATTTTTTCAGCTCTGAGCCAAAACAATGTACCTAGCAATTACATATGTAGAATGTGCTGATCTGTTTCACATTTATTTTCCAAAATCACCATGTTAAAAAGTGAGGCAAAGTAGCGTACGGCTGGAAAGGCTGGACTTGGATAAACACGGTCTCTTGGCAGTGCAGGATTTGAAGATATTACACATTTTTGTGTGAAGCATATAAAAAGTTAGGCACTCCCTATTTTTCAAGAGGCTTTGGGGGCCCTGCTGTATTTTATTGTGAATTTAAAGTGACGCAGCAAAGTTCTCCTATTGTAGAATTAAGAAATACACATAAAAACATAAGTACAGCTATGTGTTATTAAAATTGTGTTTAAAAAGTGTTAGCTTCAAAATTTGGTATTTTAAAATTATTAAAAAATATCTTCCTAACAGCGGGGGCTTCATAAGGAAGAGGAGTGTGCCAAGTTGGTATACATTTACAGAAATGTATGAGATTATTACCAATAATGCAACTGGACATGCACTTCTTTATAACCTCACTGTGTGGGTTAATTGATGGCCTTAGATAAGGACAGGTAGAGAGAAGGGAGTCATTTATATATCATTTTTGCTTAAAATACAGAACTTTCTAGCTTAATTATTTAATTATCTACACTTTAAACCGCCAAAACTAAAAAACAAGAGAGCGCACACCACTTCCTAGTACAGATCAATTAAATTATTTAGTGTAAAACACACTTAAATGACAAATGCGCACTCACATTTATTATCCTCTAGAGTAAGAGGTATTGCACATGCATATACAGGTGAAGATAACCCCTTCCACATTCATGTATCCTCCTTCAAGTTTATGTAGATCTACACTTTAAAACGCTTAAAGTTCCCTTATTTTTACTGAGAGCATAGGCACTAACCGTGTTGGATCTACAGTGCCTTGGAAAGGTATTCACCCCCCTTGACTTTTTACCTATTTTGTTACATCACAGCCTTAAATTCAATGATTTGTTAATCTGATTTTATTTGATGGATCAGAACACAATAAGTCTAAGTTGGTGAAGTGAAATGACAAAAATATATAAATAAAAATATTAAAAAACAGAAAATTGGCATGTGCGTATGTATTCACCTTCTTTGTTATGAAGCCCATAAAAAGCTCTGGTGCAATCTAAGTGTCACATGATCTGTCATTACATATACACACCTTGTCTGAAAAGCCCCAGAGGCTACAACACCTAAGCAAGAGGCACCACTAACCAAACACTGCCATGAAGACCAAGGAACTCTCCAAACAAGTAAGGGACAATGTTGTTGAGAAGTACAAGTCAGGGTTAGGTTATACAAAAATATCCAAATCTTTGATGATCCCCAGGAGCACCATCACATCTATCATAGCCAAATGGAAAGAACATGGCACATCAGCAAACCTGCCAAGAGATGTCTGCCCACCAAAACTCACAGACTAGTCAAGGTGGGTACTAAAACAGAGAGGCAGCACAGAGACCTAAGGTAACCCTGGAGGAGTTGCAGAGATCCACAGCAGAGACTGGAGTATCTGTACATAGGACGACAATAAGCCGTACGCTCCATAGAGTTGGGCTTTATTGCAGAGTGGCCAGAAGAAAGCCATTACTTTCCGCAAAAAACAAAATGGCAGGATAGTGTTGGCAGAAGCAGCCACATTGAGCGCAAGCCCGGGAAAAGAGAGAGTGGGGGGAAAGAGACACAGGGGAAGAAAGGGAGGGGGGGGGAAGAGACACAGGGGAGGGGGACAGAGACACAGAGGAGGGAGAGAGGGGGAAGGAGACACAGGGGAGGGGGAAAGAGACACAGGGGAGGGAGAGAGAGGAAACAGACACAGGTGAGGGGGGACAGACACAGGGGAGGGAGAAGGGGAAACAGACACAGGAGAGGTGGGACAGATACAGGGGAGGGAGAGGGGGGAAGAGAAACAGGGAAGGGAAAGGGAGGAAAAGGAGAGCCGCAAAGGAGACAAAGGGGATGGAGAGGGGGCGAAGGAGACACAGGAGATGGGGAGAGAGAGAAGGAGACACAAGGGACAGAGAGGGAAAGGAGGGGAGGAACAGACACATGGGAGAGAGACGTGGGGAAGAGAGAAGGGATGGCGGGAGAGGGGGGAACAGACACAGGGGAGAGAGAGGGGGAACAGACACAGGGGAGAGAGAGGGGGAACAGACACAGGGGAGAGAGAGGGGGAACAGACACAGGGGAGAGAGAGGGGGAACAGACACAGGGGAGAGAGAGGGGGAACAGACACAGGGAAGAGAGAGAGGGGGGAAAGAGACACAGGGGAGGGAGAGGGGGAAAAGGAGATAGGGGGAAAGGAGGCACAGAAGAGGGTGAAGGGAAAAGAAGACACAGGGGAGGGAGAAGGGGGTGGAGACACAGGGGAGGGAGAGAAGGGAGAAGAGACAAAGGGAAAGGGAGTGGGGCAAGAGACACAAGAGAGGGAGGGGGGAAGAGACACAGCGGGGGAAAGAGGCACAGGAGAATGTGGAGAGACACAGGGGAGGGAGAGGGGGGAAAGAAAGATACATGCAGGGTACACATAAAGAGACAGAAAACTCATGCTGTCATTTTTGACAGGCAAGTCGCTAGTTTTATATAATAGTTTACTTACTTTACATTCTAAAAACATGTTGCACATTATCAGGTTAGTAAATATGAGAGTACTTTTAACATCACATTCCAAATTCTCCTTGTTATACAAATAATTAAATGACATATATAGTACTAAAAGTGAAAGAACAAGAGATACTGGAGCTGGTTACAGGTTAACTATTTCACTGCTCTTTCATTGCTCAGCTATGAAATAAACTCCGACAGCTCCAAACAACTGCAGGTGCTCAGGGTTATAACATATACCGTGATTGTGTGTTGTGGACAAAAAGGGGGACTAAGAGGCCCTCAAAGAAACAAATGAGAACGGTAACATGAATGAAGACTATTATAACTTCATAATGTAAGAAAATGTTGTTGAAAAACAAAATATAGTTAATTACAGCTATTCTATTATTTACACCAACTTTTTATGAGCCTAGTCAAAATATGTCTTTTCTGTGTCTCCTTGAGTATTAAAAGTCCAAAGTATTAAAAAAAGTATGTTGTTTGAAACTGCAACAGGGAAGTACCGTGCGGCGCCCTAACCATCAAATACTGTGCACGTACCCCCCAACTGACCATATTCCCCTGTCCCTCCACCCCCAAATATGCCCCCTTTGATGGAATATAAGCAGTTAAGGATGCAATATATTTGAAAGAGATCTCAAGTGTGTGAAACTAACAATATTAGCAGCCTTGTAAATCATGAGATTAAAAACATTTTGAGAGAGAATCATAATTTTTGATGACTTGTGTGTAGAAATGTTCCATCTTGAGTAATTCCTGATAGATTGAAGGCTGAGGGCATGTACTTATCTATTAAACAATGGAGGAGAGGATGGGGAGATGGAGGTGAAAAAGAAATTAGTTAAATAATAGGTGTTTTTTTTATTTGACACCCACTCACTTTTGATGCACAAGCTCATAAGGTGGCAGTTTGCAAGGATAAAAGCAAGCCTTACTCCTTCAGAGATAAAAATGCCCCTCTCACACATGCAACATTTACCAAAGTATATATATTGTGGTCCTGTAAAGACAAATAATTATATTCCAGTCTGATAATGTCCTTCCTCTTTCAAGCAGTTTGTCTCATCATATTTTCAAAGATATGAGAAGAAATAGACCATCAAGGAGTGTGTCCATCCTGAAGTATTTAAGCATCTGTAGGGCCATATGTAAATAGTAAGCATATATATATATATATTGGTGGACACATTTGCATGTCCCAGCTTAGCTTCCCAGAATGCAGTGTAATAACTGTTTTTCTCGGAACTGTGAGCTGGAAGCAGATTTTTTAACTTGCTTAAGACATTCAGATGTGATCACAGGTGTACTTTTTATTTACTGTACTACTGTACGGTGGAGGGCTTCTATCGTTCTTTTGCCCACCATATTATAAATGATTGTTGTGGTGAACTACCTACTCATAAGATCCACAACACAAGCTGAGATCACGCACCATGCTGATGATAGCCAGTAAGCTTGAAACAGCTGTACATGGATAGGATACTCAGCTTGTGTTTAATCCAACCTTGGCTTTGCATTAAAGCTGTGTAATACAGCATGCATAAACTTAAAGGAAGCCATGTTTGAAAATGGCTATGGGTTGAAGAGCAAGGCATTTGTGGGCACATTTGCATGTCCCAGCTCAGCTTCCCAGAATGCAGTGTAATAACTGTTTTTCTCGGAATTCTGAGCTGGAAGCAGGTTTTTTAACTTGTTTTAGACATTCAAATGTGAACACAGATGTACTTTTTATTTACTATATATATATATATATATGACATTTGGGCATTTTATTCAATAGTGTAATAAACAAGCAAATGTTCTCTCAACAAGAACAAACAAATGTAACACAATTAAATACATAAAACACAATTAAATGAACCTCAGTAGTAATTGGAGAGTTCTCGTCTGGGAGATTCATTATTCAGTATTAAACGTGCCGTGAAGATTTTAGTAACTCCGGATGACCAAGTATGACCACATACAAACAAAATGAATTTAGTACTATACATCTTAGAGTCTTTCATGTATATGCTTTAAATTACCAGTTGTTTACGACATTGTATGTGCTCTCTCATGAGAGTAATAGAGTATCATAGGAGGGTAATAGATAGGAGGAACAGTTGTTATAATGAATTAGAGATCCCTGTGCCATAGGCAGACCTAATAACTCACATTTAATTGGTATAAAATGGGTAGCTTTATATATAGAGGTAAAATCACTACTGCTTTACAGCAAAGAAAGTTGCACCTCACAAGATTGAAAACTCACAAACTTACAATCTAAAGTATGTTCAGGATAGAATAATAGACCATCAAGGGATAGTGTCGCTAATGATACCAGCTCATACACTACAAGCTAATATGCTATTTCTTTAATCAATGTATACGGCAAAGTTGTTCATCATAGTTGTTTATCTTAATGTAAACTACAAAATCGTGCAAAGACTTGGCGCATTACAGTGGCCCTTTAAACAACCCATCACACAAACCAGTAATTACCAACCACTGTAGAGCGCAGGCCGCTGGTCAACTGCTGGGACATTTTTAGAACATGACATCACCAATTCTCCTTAGCAAAGTACGATCTACTTCTCTTCCATGAAGAACTCAAGCGATGTATAGCTACAATCAGGATAATACACGTGAAAAAAGACCTGATAGTCAATCCAGGCATCCATTTCTCTCACACAGTCATTGAATAACTATGTTTTGGAGGCGCCAGAAGCTCGCCAGGGTGTATGATATCAAACACATGAATTGGAGTAGATTCAAAATGAATAAACATATATATATATATATATGTGTATATATGATTTGATAAGGAGAGGTTTATCTCTCCAAAGCTCATCGCTATATTATGAATACATTTGTCCAATAAAAAAGGTATCACTATATACTGCAAGGCTCTGCTTATTCATATATATGTTTATGTATATATTTATTTATTTATTTAATTAATGTTTTTTCACTTATTTTTTCTTTTTATATATGTTTTCTTTTTTAAACAGTTTTTATAATTCAAGAGGAGGGAAGTTGGATTGAAGGATTACCTATTACAGAATGAATACACCTGCGAATCTCCAGCCTGCGCATAACAATAAAAAACAGTGGTACATTGTAGTATCCCACTCACAGTTATGTCTCCTGGGATTTCATCCAAAAAATGGTTACGCTGTGAGAGTCCCAGTTCTGGCAACCATGGGCTATATATACTATATATATATATATATATATATATATATATATATATATATATACATACACACTCACATATATATATATATATCTATATATACACTCACACACATATATATATATATATATATATATATATATACACACTCACATATATATATATATATATATATATATATATATATATACACACTTTCACACACACACTCACACATATATATATATATATATATATATATACACACTCATATATATATATATATATATATATATATACACACACTCACATTATATATATATATATATATATATATATATATATACACACTCACATATATATATATATATATATATATATATATACACACTTTCACACACACACACTCACATATATATATATATATATATATATATATATACACACTCATATATATATATATATATATATATATACACACACTCACATTATATATATATATATATATATATATATACGCACTCACATACAAACTATATTATTTATCCTATCTTATACACACACCCCCTACTTGTAAAGACATAAATACCCATGCTTACAATACAACTTTGAAAAGTACAGTGATCTAAAGAGCTTACATATTAATTAGTGACAGGTAAAATAGTTTTCCTTGCACAGAAGTGCAGGCTGTTACAGAAAAATAACATTATAGGGAACAGGTGAAATGATAAGGTGATAATAGTCAGGCAAGTCTGGAGCAATTCCTATCTTATTCTATGGAGCATATATTCCAAGTTGCAAAAATCTTTTCCCAGACTCAACAAAAGTATAAGTACTTTCCACATTAATGATATAATATCATATCAAATCAAGTGAATACAAACATAAACCATAAAATATGTACCAAAGAGCTTTGCATTGACACAAAGAGCTTACAATCAACATAACACAACAAGCAAAAGAAACAAACAAAAAAAATGTATAACATATTTCTAATTTATGATATGATAAATAAATTCTATATTGCAAACAGTATTCAATATAGTGTCATAACTAATGGATACTACATTATAATGTATAATACATATTACTATATTAATATTAATTTATAACACAATGAAATGTAAATACACATTGTTATTTCTGTATCATAGTATGGTAAAATATTAATATAAAGTATCATGATATGAAATATGGATACATAATGCTAATATATGATAATAGTATAAATGTAACATAACATACTAGAGTACTTAGTATCAGTATTGGGAGTATCTATTTATGGATTCCATTCCTTACCATTGAAGTTTTCTGGATCATACAGATGTACAGATTCCATAGCTGCATATAGAGGCATCCAGACTGCAGCAAACACATAGGAAGCAGCACTTTGTCAGCCTCATTCACCTGCCTCCTGAAGGAGAGCTCTATACATTGCCTGTCCTGGCTCTCTACTAATATATCTGGCTGCTAGATCCTGAATATTACAGTATTCAGGCCCCTTTCCAGCATTCCCTCAATGCATCACATTTAAAGTAGCAGGCAGCCCATTCTGTCCCTCTGTGCTAGAGAAAAGCAGAAAGCAGAAAGGAAATGCATGCAGGAGTCTGCTGGGCTGCACAATACTGGCAATTTATACTCATGGTAGGAAAGGAAATATGTATTTGCAGCTAATGCTTTCATTTAAAGGGGAAATTACATTATTATAATAAAATGTATATTATTATATATTATTATAAATATATATCATATTCAGGAATATGGAAGATGCAGTGTTCTACCTGCTTTTTATTTACAGCTATTGCTAATCCCCTCCTTCTGGATGGCTACCTTGTGGTGGTGAAGGGGCTTTTGTACCTCAATGAAGCTGCGAGCTATACCACGTAGGCAGTGGCATAGGAACTAGGGGGGGGGGGCGGACAAATCCCCCTAGTTCATACAATGAATAGGGGACACAAAAAATAGCAAAACTAAACTTAATCAGGCATTACCAGAGCACTATGGAGCAGTAGGTCTACCCCATGATAGCTTTGACCCATAATTTATTTATTATATTTATATATATATATATATATATATATATATATATATATATATATACAGTAAACTCCTGGTTATCCGGCACCTAACCAACCGTCACTCTCAAGAAACTGGCACCGGCATCAATTCCCCATTTTCAAAAAACTCCTGCTAAACCAGCATTACTGGCACTATCCGGCAGTTCAAGACTGCAAAAAAAAAAAAAGCTAACTTTTTTTCTAATCGTTTTTTGGGCCCTAAATGGCCTAGTTTAGGTGATAATGCCTTTTTACAGGCATTATGAGGGATTTGGGGGGGTTTAAGGGTCGTTTAGACCCTTACATTTGGGGACTCACGATTAACCAGCAACTGCAGTTATCTGGAAATAGGGAGACCCGATAGGTGCTGGATAACGGGGAGTCTACTGTAAAAAAAAAAAAATATATATATATATATATATATATATATATATATACACAAACAAAATAAGTTGGCATAGATCCACCCCTGCTTCCTGTCCTGGGGGCAGGGTTCAATTATCCTCCCCAGATATTTGGGGGCTTTTACGCCCATGCATATAGGGTAACCCAAGATGCGCAGGTCAGACAAATAATGACCCACTGGAGAAGGAGCTGGCAACTCACTCCAGTATCTTTGCCAAGGAAACCTTATGGATAAGCACAACCAGAGACATAATGGCATGTGCCTGATGTACCACGGCCGTAGGGTCATGGAGAGTTGGAACTGGAGACAGACTGACAAGGAAAGAGAAAGTGACAGCCATGGTAAGAGAGGAGAGAGAGACTGACAAGGCAAGAGAGAGAGAGAGAGAGAGAGAGAGAGAGAGAGACAGCCGGGGCAAGAGAGGAGAGACAAACTGACAAGGCAAGAGAGTGACAGCCATGGTAAGAGAGGAGAAAGAGACTGACAAGGCAAGAGAGAGAGAGAGAGAGAGAGAGAGAGAGACAGTCGGGGCAAGAGAGGAGAGACAAACTGACAAGGCAAGAGAGAGAGACAGCCCGGGCAAGAGAGGAGAGACAGACTAACAAGTCAAGAGAGAGAGACAGCCAGGGCAAGAGAGGAGAGACAGACTGACAAGGCAAGAGAGAGAGAGACAGCCAGGGCAAGAGAGGAGGGACAGACTGACAAGGCAAGAAAGAGAGACAGCCAGGGCAAGAGAGGAGAGACAGACTAACAAGTCAAGAGAGAGAGACAGCCAGGGCAAGAGAGGAGAGACAGACTGACAAGGCAAGAGAGAGAGAGAGAGAGAGAGAGAGAGAGAGAGACAGCCGGGGCAAGAGAGGAGAGACAAACTGACAAGGCAAGAGAGTGACAGCCATGGTAAGAGAGGAGAAAGAGACTGACAAGGCAAGAGAGAGAGAGAGAGAGAGAGAGAGAGAGACAGTCGGGGCAAGAGAGGAGAGACAAACTGACAAGGCAAGAGAGAGAGACAGCCCGGGCAAGAGAGGAGAGACAGACTAACAAGTCAAGAGAGAGAGACAGCCAGGGCAAGAGAGGAGAGACAGACTGACAAGGCAAGAGAGAGAGAGACAGCCAGGGCAAGAGAGGAGGGACAGACTGACAAGGCAAGAAAGAGAGACAGCCAGGGCAAGAGAGGAGAGACAGACTAACAAGTCAAGAGAGAGAGACAGCCAGGGCAAGAGAGGAGAGACAGACTGACAAGGCAAGAGAGAGAGAGAAAGCCAGGGCAAGAGAGGAGGGACAGACTGACAAGGCAAGAAAGAGAGACAGCCAGGGCAAGAGAGGAGAGTCAGACTGACATGTGAAGAGAGCGAGACAGCCAGGGCAAGAGAGGAGAGACAGAATGACAAGGCAAGAGAGAGAGACAGCCAGGGCAAGAGAGGAGAGACAGACTGACAAGGCAAGAGATAGAGACAGCCCGGGCAAGAGAGGACTGAGACTGACAAGGCAAGAGAGAGAGACAGCAAGATCAAGAGAGGAGAGACAAACTGACAAGGCAAGACAGAGAGACAGCCAGGGCTAGAGAGGAGAGACAGACTGACAAGGCAAGAGAGAGAGACACCCGGGCAAGAGAGGAAAGGCAGTCTGACAAGGCAAGAGAGAGAGACAGCCAGGGCAAGAGAGGAGAGACAGACTGACTAGTCAAGAGAGGAGAGACAGCCCGGACAAGAGGGGAGAGACAGACTGACAAGGCAAGAGAGGAGAGACAGCTAGGGCAAAATAGGAGAGGCAGTCTGACAAGGTAAGAGATAGTTACAGCCAGGGTAAGAGGGGAGAGACAGACTGACAAGGCAAGAGAGAGAGACAGCCAGGGCAAGAGAGGAGATACAGACTGACAAGGCAAGAGAGAGAGACAGCCAGGGCAAGAGAGGAAAGACAGACTGACAAGTCAAGAGAGCGAGACAGCCAGGGCAAGAGGGGACAGACAGACTGACAAGGCAAGAAAGGAGAGACAAACTGACAAGGCAAGAGATAGAGACAGCAAGAGAGGAGAGACAGACTGACAAGTCAAGAGAGAGAGACAGCCAGGGAAAGAGAGGAGAGACAGACTGACGAGTTAAGAGAGCGAGACAGCCCAGGCAAGAGAGGAGAGATAGTCTGACAATGCAAGAGAGAGAGACAACCAGGGCAAGAGAGGAGAGACAGACTGACAAATCAAGAGAGAGAGAGACAGCCAGGGGAAGAGAGGAGAGACAGCCAGGGAAAGAGAGGAGAGACAGACTGACAAGTCAAGAGAGTGAGACAACCCGGGCAAAAGAAGTGAGAGACTGACAAGGCAAGAGATAGAGACAGACTAACATGTCAAGAGAGAGAGACAGCCATGGCAAGAGAGTAGAGACAGACTAACATGTCAAGAGAGAGAGACAGCCAGGGCAAGAGAGGAGAGACAGAATGACAAGGCAAGAGAGAGAGATAGCCCGACAAAGAGAGGAGAGACAGACTGACAAGGCAAGACAGGAGAGACAGCCACGGCAAGAGAGGAGAGAGAGAGTGACAAGGAAAGAGAGAGAGACAGCCGGAGCAAGAGAGGAGAGACAGACTGACAAGGAAAGAGAGAGAGACAGCCAGGACAAGAGAGGAGAGACAGACGAGCTAGAGATGAGAGACAGACTGACAAGGTAATAGAGAGAGACAGCCAGATAAAGAGAGGAGAGACAGTCTGATAAGGGAAGAGATGGAGACAGCCCGGGAAAGAGAGGAGAGACAGTCTGACAAGGCAAGAGATGGAGACAGCCAGGAAAAGAGAGGAGAGACAGGCCTACAAGTCAAGAGAGTGAGACAGCCAGGGCAAGAGAGGAGAGACAGTCTGACAAGGAAAGAAAGAAAGAGACAGCCAGAGCAAGAGAGGAGAGACAGGCTGACAAGGCAATAGATAGAGACAGCTAGGGCAAGAGAGGAGAGACAGACTGACAAGTCAAGAGAGCGAGACAGTCAGGACAAGAGAGGAGAGACAGACTGACAAGGCAAGAGATAGAGACAGCCAGGGCAAGAGAGGAGAGACAGGCTGACAAGTCAAGATAGAGAGAGACATCCAGGGCAAGAGAGGAGAGACAGACTGACAAGTCAAGAGAGCGAGACAGTCAGGACAAGAGAGGAGAGACAGACTGACAAGGCAAGAGATAGAGATAGCCAGGGCAAGAGAGGAGAGACAGACGAGCTAGAGATGAGAGACAGACTGACAAGGTAATAGAGAGAGACAGCCAGATAAAGAGAGGAGAGACAGTCTGATAAGGGAAGAGATGGAGACAGCCCGGGAAAGAGAGGAGAGACAGTCTGACAAGGCAAGAGATGGAGACAGCCAGGAAAAGAGAGGAGAGACAGGCCTACAAGTCAAGAGAGTGAGACAGCCAGGGCAAGAGAGGAGAGACAGTCTGACAAGGAAAGAAAGAAAGAGACAGCCAGAGCAAGAGAGGAGAGACAGGCTGACAAGGCAATAGATAGAGACAGCTAGGGCAAGAGAGGAGAGACAGACTGACAAGTCAAGAGAGCGAGACAGTCAGGACAAGAGAGGAGAGACAGACTGACAAGGCAAGAGATAGAGACAGCCAGGGCAAGAGAGGAGAGACAGGCTGACAAGTCAAGATAGAGAGAGACATCCAGGGCAAGAGAGGAGAGACAGACTGACAAGTCAAGAGAGCGAGACAGTCAGGACAAGAGAGGAGAGACAGACTGACAAGGCAAGAGATAGAGACAGCCAGGGCAAGAGAGGAGAGACAGACTAACAAGGCAAGAGAGAGAGACAGCAAGGGCATGAGAGGAGAGACAGACTGACAAGGCAAGAGAAAGAGACAGCCAGGGCAAGAGAGGAGAGACAGACTGACAAGTCAAGAGAGAGAGACAGCCAGGGCAAGAGAGGAGAGACAGTCTGACAAGGCAAGAGATAGAGACAGCCAGGGCAAGAGAGGAGAGACAGACTGACAAGGCAAGAGGGAGAGACAGCTCGGGCAAGAGTGGAGAGAGAAACTGACAAGGCAAGAGAGAGAGAGACAGCCAGGGCAAGAGAGGAGAGACAGACTGACAAGGCAAGAGGGAGAGACAGCCCGGGCAAGAGAGAGAGATAGCCTGACAAAGAGAGGAGAGAGACTGATAAGGCAAGAGAGAAAGAGACAGCCACGGCAACAGAGGAGCGAGAGACAGCCGGGGCAAGAGAGGAGAGACAGACTGACAAGGAAAGAGAGAGAGACAGCCAGGGCAAGAGAGGAGAGACCGACTGACAAGGCAAGAGAGGAGAGACAGCCAGGGCCAGAGAGGAGAGACAGACTGACAAGGCAAGAGGGAGAGACAGCCAGGGCAAGAAAGGAGAGACAGACTGACAAGGCAAGAGAGCGAGACAGCCAGAGGAAGAGAGGAGAGACAAACTGACAAGGCAAGACAGAGAGACAGCCAGGGCAAGAGAGGAGAGACAGTCTGACAAGGCAAAAGAGAGCGACAGCCAGAGCAAGAGAGGAGAGACAGACTGACAAGGCAAGAGAGAGAGACAGCCAGGGCAAGAGAGGAGAGACAGAGTGGCAAGTCAGGAGAGCGAGACAGCCAAGGCAAGAGAGTAGAGACAGACTGACAAGGCAAAAGAGAGCGACAGCCAGGGCAAGAGAGGAGAGACAGACTGACAAGGCAAGAGAAAGAGACAGCCAGAGGAAGAGAGGAAAGACAGACTGACAAGGCAAAAAAAAGAGACAGCCAGGGCAAGAGAGGAGAGACAGGCTGACAAGTCAAGAGTGAGAGACAGCCGGAGCAAGAGAGGAGAGACAGTCTTACAAGGCAAGAGAAGAGAGATAGCAAGGCAATGAGAGGAGAGACAGACTGACAAGTCAAGAGAGCGACACAGCCAGGGCAAGAGAGGAGAGACAGTCTGACAAGGCAAGAGATGAAGAGAGCCAGGGCAAGAGAGGAGAGACAGACTGACAAGGCCAGAGAGAGACAGCCAGAGCTAGAGATGAGAGACAGACTGGCAAGTCAAGAGACCAAGACCGCCAGGACGAGAGAGGAGAGACAGTCTGACAAGGCAAGAGAAGAGACATAGCCAGGGCAAGAGAGGAGAGACAGACTGACAAAGCAAGCGAGAGAGACAGCCAGGGCAAGAGAGGAGAGACAGACTGACAAGGCAAGCGAGAGAGACAGCCAGGGCAAGAGAGGAGAGACAGACTGACAAGGCGAGAGATAGAGACAGCCAGGGCAAGAGAGGAGAGAGAGACTGACAAGGCAAGAGAGAGAGATAGCCTGACAAAGAGAGGAGAGACAGACTGACAAGGCAAGACAGGAGAGACAGCCACTGCAAGAGAAGAGAGAGACAGGCTGACAAGTCAAGAGTGAGAGACAGCCAGAGCAAGAGAGGGGAGACAGTCTGATAAGGCAAGAGAAGAGAGATAGCAAGGCCATGAGATGAGAGACAGACTGACAAGTCAGGAGAGCGACACAGCCAGGGCAAGAGAGGAAAGACAGACTGACAAGGCGAGAGATAGAGACAGCCCGACAACGAGAGGAGAGACAGACTGACAGGGCAAAAAAGGAGAGACAGGCACGGCAAGAGAGGAGAGAGAGAGTGACAAGGAAAGAGAGAGAGACAGCCAAGGCAAGAGAAGAGAGACAGACTGACAAGGAAAGAGAGAGAGAGACAGCTAGGGTAAGAGAGGAATGAGAGACTGTCAAATCAAGAGAGAAAGTCAGCCAGAGCAAGATAGGAGATACAGACTGACAAGGTAAGAGAGAGACAGCCAGGGCAAGAGAGGAGAGAGACTGACAAGGCAAGAGAGAGAGACAGCCAGAGCAAGAGATGAGAGACAGACTGACAAGGCAAAAGATAGAGACAGCCCGGGCAAGAGAGAAGAGAGAGACTGACAAGGCAAGAGAGCGACACAGCCAGGGCAAGAGAGGAGAGAGACTGATAAGGCAAGAGAGAGAGACAGCCAGGGCAAGAGAGGAGAGACAGACTGACAAGGCAAGAGAGAGATACAGCCAGGGCAAGAGAGAAGAGAGAGACTGACAAGGCAAGAGAGAGAGACAGCCAGGGCAAGAGAGGAGAGACAGGCTGACAAGGCAAGAGAGCGACACAGCCAGGGCAAGAGAGGAGAGCCAGACTGACAAGGCAAGAGATAGAGACAGCCTGGTCAAGAGTGGAGAGACAGTCTGACAAGGCAAGAGATGAAGACAGCCCAGGCAAGAGAGGAGAGACAGACTGACAAGGCAAGAGAGAGAGAGACAGCCAGGGCCAGAGAGGAGAGACAGACTGACAAAGCCAGAGAGAGACAACCAGAGCTAGAGATGAGAGACAGACTGACAAGTCAAGAGAGCGAGACAGCCAGGACAGGAGAGGAGAGACAGTCTGACAAGGTAAGAGAAGAGACATACCCAGGGCAAGAGAGGAGAGACACTGACAAGTCAAGAGAGCGAGACAGTCAGGACAAGAGAGGAGAGACAGTCTGACAAGGCAAGAGAGAAAGAGACAGTCAGAGCAAGAGAGGAGAGACAGACTGACAAGGCAAGAGATAGAGACAGCCCGGGCAAGAGTGGAGAGAGCGACTGACAAGGCAAGAGAGAGAGATAGCCCGACAAAGAGAGGAGAGAAAGACTGACAAGGCAAGACAGGAGAGACAGCCACGGCAAGAGAGGAGAGAGAGAGTGACAAGGAAAGAGAGAGAGACAGCCGGAGCAAGAGAGGAGAGACAGACTGACAAGGAAAGAGAGAGAGACAGCCAGGACAAGAGAGGAGAGACAGACGAGCTCGAGATGAGAGACAGACCGACAAGGTAATAGAGAGAGACAGCCAGATAAAGAGAGGAGAGACAGTCTGATAAGGGAAGAGATGGAGACAGCCCGGGAAAGAGAGGAGAGACAGTCTGACAAGGCAAGAGAGGAGAGACAGGCTGACAAGTCAAGATAGAGAGAGACATCCAGGGCAAGAGAGGAGAGACAGACTGACAAGTCAAGAGAGCGAGACAGTCAGGACAAGAGAGGAGAGACAGACTGACAAGGCAAGAGATAGAGACAGCCAGGGCAAGAGAGGAGAGACAGACTAACAAGGCAAGAGAGAGAGACAGCAAGGGCATGAGAGGAGAGACAGACTGACAAGGCAAGAGAAAGAGACAGCCAGGGCAAGAGAGGAGAGACAGACTGACAAGTCAAGAGAGAGAGACAGCCAGGGCAAGAGAGGAGAGACAGTCTGACAAGGCAAGAGATAGAGACAGCCAGGGCAAGAGAGGAGAGACAGACTGACAAGGCAAGAGGGAGAGACAGCTCGGGCAAGAGTGGAGAGAGAAACTGACAAGGCAAGAGAGAGAGAGACAGCCAGGGCAAGAGAGGAGAGACAGACTGACAAGGCAAGAGGGAGAGACAGCCCGGGCAAGAGAGAGAGATAGCCTGACAAAGAGAGGAGAGAGACTGATAAGGCAAGAGAGAAAGAGACAGCCACGGCAAGAGAGGAGCGAGAGACAGCCGGGGCAAGAGAGGAGAGACAGACTGACAAGGAAAGAGAGAGAGACAGCCAGGGCAAGAGAGGAGAGACCGACTGACAAGGCAAGAGAGGAGAGACAGCCAGGGCCAGAGAGGAGAGACAGACTGACAAGGCAAGAGGGAGAGACAGCCAGGGCAAGAAAGGAGAGACAGACTGACAAGGCAAGAGAGCGAGACAGCCAGAGGAAGAGAGGAGAGACAAACTGACAAGGCAAGACAGAGAGACAGCCAGGGCAAGAGAGGAGAGACAGTCTGACAAGGCAAAAGAGAGCGACAGCCAGAGCAAGAGAGGAGAGACAGACTGACAAGGCAAGAGAGAGAGACAGCCAGGGCAAGAGAGGAGAGACAGAGTGGCAAGTCAGGAGAGCGAGACAGCCAAGGCAAGAGAGTAGAGACAGACTGACAAGGCAAAAGAGAGCGACAGCCAGGGCAAGAGAGGAGAGACAGACTGACAAGGCAAGAGAAAGAGACAGCCAGAGGAAGAGAGGAAAGACAGACTGACAAGGCAAAAAAAAGAGACAGCCAGGGCAAGAGAGGAGAGACAGGCTGACAAGTCAAGAGTGAGAGACAGCCGGAGCAAGAGAGGAGAGACAGTCTTACAAGGCAAGAGAAGAGAGATAGCAAGGCAATGAGAGGAGAGACAGACTGACAAGTCAAGAGAGCGACACAGCCAGGGCAAGAGAGGAGAGACAGTCTGACAAGGCAAGAGATGAAGAGAGCCAGGGCAAGAGAGGAGAGACAGACTGACAAGGCCAGAGAGAGACAGCCAGAGCTAGAGATGAGAGACAGACTGGCAAGGCAAGCGAGAGAGACAGCCAGGGCAAGAGAGGAGAGACAGACTGACAAGGCGAGAGATAGAGACAGCCAGGGCAAGAGAGGAGAGACAGACTGACAAGGCAAGCGAGAGAGACAGCCAGGGCAAGAGAGGAGAGACAGACTGACAAGGCGAGAGATAGAGACAGCCAGGGCAAGAGAGGAGAGAGAGACTGACAAGGCAAGAGAGAGAGATAGCCTGACAAAGAGAGGAGAGACAGACTGACAAGGCAAGACAGGAGAGACAGCCACTGCAAGAGAAGAGAGAGACAGGCTGACAAGTCAAGAGTGAGAGACAGCCAGAGCAAGAGAGGGGAGACAGTCTGATAAGGCAAGAGAAGAGAGATAGCAAGGCCATGAGATGAGAGACAGACTGACAAGTCAGGAGAGCGACACAGCCAGGGCAAGAGAGGAAAGACAGACTGACAAGGCGAGAGATAGAGACAGCCCGACAACGAGAGGAGAGACAGACTGACAGGGCAAAAAAGGAGAGACAGGCACGGCAAGAGAGGAGAGAGAGAGTGACAAGGAAAGAGAGAGAGACAGCCAAGGCAAGAGAAGAGAGACAGACTGACAAGGAAAGAGAGAGAGAGACAGCTAGGGTAAGAGAGGAATGAGAGACTGTCAAATCAAGAGAGAAAGTCAGCCAGAGCAAGATAGGAGATACAGACTGACAAGGTAAGAGAGAGACAGCCAGGGCAAGAGAGGAGAGAGACTGACAAGGCAAGAGAGAGAGACAGCCAGAGCAAGAGATGAGAGACAGACTGACAAGGCAAAAGATAGAGACAGCCCGGGCAAGAGAGAAGAGAGAGACTGACAAGGCAAGAGAGCGACACAGCCAGGGCAAGAGAGGAGAGAGACTGATAAGGCAAGAGAGAGAGACAGCCAGGGCAAGAGAGGAGAGACAGACTGACAAGGCAAGAGAGAGATACAGCCAGGGCAAGAGAGAAGAGAGAGACTGACAAGGCAAGAGAGAGAGACAGCCAGGGCAAGAGAGGAGAGACAGACTGACAAGGCAAGAGAGAGAGACAGCCAGGGCAAGAGAGGAGAGACAGGCTGACAAGGCAAGAGAGCGACACAGCCAGGGCAAGAGAGGAGAGCCAGACTGACAAGGCAAGAGATAGAGACAGCCTGGTCAAGAGTGGAGAGACAGTCTGACAAGGCAAGAGATGAAGACAGCCCAGGCAAGAGAGGAGAGACAGACTGACAAGGCAAGAGAGAGAGAGACAGCCAGGGCCAGAGAGGAGAGACAGACTGACAAAGCCAGAGAGAGACAACCAGAGCTAGAGATGAGAGACAGACTGACAAGTCAAGAGAGCGAGACAGCCAGGACAGGAGAGGAGAGACAGTCTGACAAGGTAAGAGAAGAGACATACCCAGGGCAAGAGAGGAGAGACACTGACAAGTCAAGAGAGCGATACAGCCAGGGCAAGAGAGGAGAGACAGTCTGACAAGGCAAGAGAGAAAGAGACAGTCAGAGCAAGAGAGGAGAGACAGACTGACAAGGCAAGAGATAGAGACAGCCCGGGCAAGAGTGGAGAGAGCGACTGACAAGGCAAGAGAGAGAGATAGCCCGACAAAGAGAGGAGAGAAAGACTGACAAGGCAAGACAGGAGAGACAGCCACGGCAAGAGAGGAGAGAGAGAGTGACAAGGAAAGAGAGAGAGACAGCCGGAGCAAGAGAGGAGAGACAGACTGACAAGGAAAGAGAGAGAGACAGCCAGGACAAGAGAGGAGAGACAGATGAGCTCGAGATGAGAGACAGACCGACAAGGTAATAGAGAGAGACAGCCAGATAAAGAGAGGAGAGACAGTCTGATAAGGGAAGAGATGGAGACAGCCCGGGAAAGAGAGGAGAGACAGTCTGACAAGGCAAGAGATGGAGACAGCCAGGAAAAGAGACGAGAGACAGGCCTACAAGTCAAGAGAGTGAGACAGCCAGGGCAAGAGAGAAGAGACAGTCTGACAAGGAAAGAAAGAAAGTGACAGCCAGAGCAAGAGAGGAGAGACAGGCTGACAAGGCAATAGATAGAGACAGCTAGGGTAAGAGAGGAGAGACAGACTGACAAGTCAAGAGAGCAGGACAGCCAAGGCAAGAGAGGAGAGACAGGCTGACAAGTCAAGATAGAGAGAGACATCCAGGGCAAGAGAGGAGAGACAGACTGACAAGTCAAGAGAGAGAGACAGCAAGGGCAAGAGAGGAGAGACAGACTGACAAGGCAAGAGAGACAGCCAGGGCAAGAGAGGAGAGACAGACTGACAAGGCAAGAGAGAGAGACAGCCAGGGCAAGAGAGGAGAGACAGACTGACAAGGCAAGAGAGACAGAGACAGCCAGACAAAGAGAGGAGAGACAGTCTGACAAGGCAAGAGATGGAACTAGCCCGGGCAAGAGAGGAGAGACAGACTAACAAGGCAAGAGAGAGAGACAGCCAGGGCAAGAGAGGAGAGACAGACTGACAAGGCAAGAGGGAGAGACAGCCCGGGCAAGAGTGGAGAGAGAAACTGACAAGGCAAGAGAGAGAGACAGCCAGGGCAAGAGAGGAGAGACAGACTGACAAGGTAAGTGAGAGAGAGACAGCCAGGGCAAGAGAGGAGAGACAGGCTGACAAGGCGAGAGATAGAGACAGCCCGGGCAAGAAAGGAGAGAAAGACTGACAAGGCAAGACAGGAGAGAAAGCCACGGCAAGAGAGGAGAGAGACAGGCTGACAAGTCAAGAGTGAGAGACAGCCAGAGCAAGAAAGGGGCTACAGTCTGACAAGGCAAGAGAAGAGAGATAGCAAGGCCATGAGAGGAGAGAGACTGACAAGGCAAGAGAGAGAGACAGCCCGACAAAGAGAGGAGAGACAGACTGACAAGGCAAGAGAGAGAGACAGTCAGAGCAAGAGATGAGAGACAGACTGACAAGACAAGAGAGCAAGACAGCCAGGGCAAGAGAGGAGAGACAGATTGACAAGGCAAGAGAGAGAGACAGCCAGGGCAAGAGAGGAGAGACAGACTGACAAGGCAAGAGAGGGAGACAACCCGGTGGCAAGAGAGGTGAGACAGACTGACAAGGCAAGAGAGGGAGACAGCCCGGGCAAGAGAGGAGAGACAGACTGACAAGGCAAGAGAGGGAGACAGCCAGGGCAAGAGAGGAGAGACAGACTGACAAGGGAAGAGATAGAGACAGCCCGGGTAAGAGTGGAGAGAGAGACTGACAAGGAAAGAGAGAGAGACAGCCAGGGCAAGAGAGGAGAGACAGACTGACAGGTCAAGAGAGGAGAGACAGCCAGGGAAAGAGAGGAGAGACAGGCCTACAAGTCAAGAGAGAGAGACAGCCAGAGCAAGAGAGGAGAGACAGACTGACAAGGCAAGAGAGAAAGAGACAGCCTGAGCAATAGAGGAGAGACAGACTGACAAGTCAAGAGAGAGAGACAGCCTGGGAAATAGAGGAGAGACAGGCCTACACGTCAAGAGAAAGAGACAGCCAGAGCAAGAGAGGAGAGACAAACTGACAATTCAAGAGAGTGAGACAGCCCGGGCAAGAGAGGAGAGAGACTGACAAGGCAAGAGAGAGAGACAGCCAGGGCAAGAGAGGAGAGACAGCCAGGGCAAGAGAGGAGAGACAGTCTGACAAGGCAAGAGATACAGACAGCCCGGGCAAGAGAGGAGAGAAACTGACAAGGCAAGAGAGAGACAGCCAGAGCAATAGAGGAGAGACAGACTGACAAGTCAAGAGAGAGAGACAGCCAGGGAAAGAGAGGAGAGACAGGCCTACAAGTCAAGAAAGAGAGACAGTCAGAGCAAGAGATGAGAGACAGACTGACAAGGCAAGAGAGAAAGAGACAACCAGAGCATTAGAGGAGAGACAGACTGACAACTCAAGAGAAAGAGACAGCCAGGGAAAGAGAGGAGAGACAGGCCTACAAGTCAAGAGAGAGAGACAGCCAGAGCAAGAGAGGAGAGACAGACTGACAAGTCAAGAGAGTGAGACAGACAGGGCAAGAGAGGAGAGACAGACTGACAAGGCAAGAGATACAGACAGCCCGGGCAAGAGAGGAGAGAGTCTGTCAAGGCAAGAGAGAGACAGCCAGAGCAAGAGAGGAGAGACAGTCTGACAAGGCAAGAGATACAGACAGCCCGGGTAAGAGAGGAGAGAGACTGACAAGGCAAGAGAGAGATAGCCAGGGCAAGAGAGGAGTGACAGACTTAGAAGGCACAAGAGAGACAGACAGCAAGAAAATTGTTTTTGAAGTATGTAATAAAATACAACATTAGCAGCTGTATAAGACATGGACATTATTATTATTATTATTATTATTATTATTATTATTATTATTATTATTATTATTATTATTATAAGAATTTTTAGAGACAGTCACAAATGTTGAAGACTCGTTAAATATAGAGAATGGTATCTTGTCTGTGTAAAGACAGGCACTGCAAGAGAGGAGAGACAGTCTGACAAGGCTAGAGAGAGAGACAGCCCGGGCAAGAGAGGAGAGACAGACTGACAAGGGAAGAGAGAGAGACAGCCAAGGCAAGAGAGGAGAGACAGTCTGACAAGTCAAGACATAGAAACTGCCCAGGCAAGAGAGAGAGAGACAGCCAGAGGAAGAGAGGAGAGACAGACTGACAAGGGAAGAGAGAGAGACAGCCAGAGCTAGAGATGAGAGACAGACTGACAAGGCAAGAGAGAAAGACAGACAAAGAAAGGAGAGACAGTCTGACAAGGCAACAGATGGAGATAGCCCGGGCAAGAGAGGAGACAGACTGACAAGGCAAGAGAGAGAGACAGCCAGAGCAAGAGAGGAGAGACAGACTGACAAGACAAGAGAGAGAGACAGCCAGAGCTAGAGATGAGAGACAGACTGACAAGACAAGAGAGAGAGACAGCCAGAGCTAGAGATGAGAGACAGACTGACAAGGCAAGAGAGAAAGACAGACAAAGAAAGGAGAGACAGTCTGACAAGGCAACAGATGGAGATAGCCCGGGCAAGAGAGGAGAGAGACTGACAAGGCAAGAGACCGAGACAGCCAGGGAAAGAGAGGAGAGACAGACTGACAAGTCAAGAGATAGAAACAGCCTGGGCAAGAGAGGAGAGACAGACTGACAAGGGAAGAGAGAGAGACAGCCAGAGCTAGAGATGAGAGACAGACTGACAAGGCAAGAGAAAGAGACAGCCAAGGCAAGAGAGGAGAGACAGACTGACAAGTCAAGACATAGAAACTGCCCGGGCAAGAGAGGAGAGAGACTGACAAGGCAAGAGGGAGAGACAGCCAGAGGAAGAGAGGAGAGACAGATTGACATGTGAAGAGAGAGAGAAAGCCAGACAAAGAAAGGAGAGACAGTCTGACAAGGCAACAGATGGAGATAGCCCTGGCAAGAGAGGAGAGAGACTGACAAGGCAAGAGATAGAGACAGACAGAGGAAGAGAGGAGAGACATTCTGGCAAGTCAAGAGAGAGAGACTGACAAGGCAAGAGAAAGAGATAGCCAGAGCAAGAGAGGAGAGACAGACTGACAAGGCAAGAGAGAGAGAGACTGCCAGAGCAAGAGAGGAGAGACAGACTGACAAGTCAAGAGACCGAGACAGCCAGGGAAAGAGAGGAGTGACAGGCTAACAGGTCAAGAGAGAGAGACAGCAATAGCAAAAGAGGAGAGACAGACTGACAAGTCAAGAGAGCGAGACAGCCAGGGCAAGAAAGGAGAGACAGACTGGCAAGGCAAGAGAGAGAGACTGACAAGGCAAGAGTGAGAGACAGCCAGGGCAGTAGAGGAGAGACAGACTGACAAGGCAAGAGAGAGAGAGACAGCCAGAGAGGAGAGAGACAGCCAAGGCAAGAGAGGGGAGACAGACTGACAAGGGAAGAGAGAGAGACAGCCAAGGCAAGAGAGGAGAGACAGTCTGACAAGTCAAGACATAGAAACTGCCCGGGCAAGAGAGGAGAGAGACTGACAAGGCAAGAGCGAGAGACAGCCAGAGGAAGAGAGGAGAGACAGACTGACAAGGCAAGAGAGAGAGACACCCGGGCAAGAGAGGAGAGACAGACTGACAAGGCAAGAGAGAGAGACAGCCAGAGCTAGAGATGAGAGACAGATTGACAAGGCAAGAGAGAGAGACAGCCAGAGCAAGAGAGGAGAGACAGACTGACAAGTCAAGAGACCGAGACAGCCAGGGAAAGAGAGGAGAGACAGGCTAACAAGTCAAGAGAGAGAGACAGCAAGAGCAAAAGAGGAGAGACAGACTGACAAGTCAAGAGAGCGAGACAGCCAGGGCAAGAGAGGAGAGACTGACTGACAAGGCAAGAGAGAGAGACAGCCAGGGCAGGAGAGGAGAGACAGACTGACAATGAAAGAGATGGAGACAGCTAGGGCAAGAGAGGAGAGACAGACTGACAAGGCAAGACAGAGATACAGCCAGGACTTGGATGCAGAGACTGGCAGTAGAGAGTCAGATCTAGGTAGAGAGACAGCAAAGGCAAAATAGCAGAATTGGCAGAGAAATCAAAGAGGGGCATGTATGAGAAGGAAGAGACAGACAGAGCAAGGGGTGAGACTGCTGGAGCCATGATAAGTTTAGACAGCCAGGACAAGACAGGAGAGACCAGGAAGTTACTTAGTTACTGTTCCAGCAATGAACATTCTTCACAAGTAAGATGTAAGGTTCTGTGGACCTGTCGGTTTTGAAGTATGTAATAAAATACATTATCAGCTGTATAAGACATGATTATTATTATTATTATTATTATTATTATTATTATAAGCATTTTTAGAGACAGTCAAAAATATTGAAGACTCGTTAAATATAGAGAATGGTATCTTGTCTGTGTTTCATCACAGCTGGAGCATGAGAAGTGATTTGGGGTATTTATCATGCTTTCTAAAATCCGCTTACCCCCAATGAAACATTGAGCCCTATGAAATTTGAAGCCCGTAGCGGCATCAGCACACTCACAAAGGCTGCGGGCTTGAAATTCAGCTGCATTAAAGAGCTATTAAATTAGACCATGCCGTGAGCTATGGTCTTGAAACGCAGACCTGTAAACCGTTTTTCGCACGTTGGATGTGCGTCGATGAACATGATCAATTAGTCAAACCCGAAGTTACGGGTTTAGACTGAGCCAATGGCAAATGAGATCGTCATCATTACGTCACTGGAAAATGGAGGTTAGATTTCAAAGCCTTACGAGCTTCAATTACGAGTTTCGATCGGACCCGCATTCCAGAAATAATGCAATATTAATAAATCAGTAAATATTATATTCTAGTCCGTGCGAGATCCATTATATGTATTAACACATTGATTGCCAAGATCGATATAACAGGGAAATTAAACATAAAATAAAGTATTTTATATTGCAGATTAGTGAGCTTGAGAATTAATTTTAATACCTAACATCACTTTCCCATTCATTATAAGTACAGTAGTGTGTGCATATATACAGTATATATTAATCCCTTGTGGGTCCTCTTTAGTACCTGTTGGCTTTTTGGCTCTATTTGCTGGTTACGGGCTTGAACTCCAGTGAATTTGTTGCAATGTAATAGTGTGATCGGTGCGTAACAGTTACGGCTTGACAGATCAAAGGACTTGCGGGTACGCGGTTCAAATTTTTACGTCCTGTAGCCTTTTTTCGCCCTTACCCCGCAAGTCGTTGGCGGGTTGCTTTACGGGACCAATTTAATATCCGTAAGTCTTGCAGGCTACGTTACGGGCATTTAATAGGGCTGTTGGTTATTTAAAAGACCTCATAGAAAAAGCATTGGTGGGGCTACTGCTAGTGCAGCAGGTGCAAAGCACTGGCGCCCAGAACACTATAGGGATCCTCTGCTACCAGTAGAGGAGTAAAGGGTGTCTTCATTTATTAGGGGAGAGGGGCAGGTAATACGTATTATAGAAAGGTGATCTCACCATCTACTGTACGTATAATTTTGTTTTCTCATTGATTCTTACTGTTGCCTCCTTGTATAGAGAGGTTAAGATGGAGCTTCTTTAAGTCTCAGTGCAGTTGGAAGGCAGATCCCCAGCTCCACTCTGAGATGAAGCGTTGTAGTTTCTGGTTATTCAGCCTTAGAGATGAGGGAGCCCACGACTGCTGTACATTCTGTGCTTTATCTTCCATTCATTAAATATATATCACTTCTCCAACACAAGAGCTTACCATTTTACAGGAGGCAGCCAAAGCACAGGAATATGCTGAAGTAGCAGAAAGCTTAAAGTAAAGTTCACTGCAGGGAAAATGGTACTTTTGTCTGTTAACTTGCTACTTTATATATGTATGCCAGTGAAAAATTCAATTTGTCATTAATCAGCTGAAAATTATTTTCTGCAAGATGTCCAACATTCCTTTAAAGGACCAGTGTAGTTTGAAAAAAACATCACATAATTGTGAAGCCTGTCAACTAATAACAACATTAGCAGCTATGTGAGACAGGAACATAAATATTTTTTTAGAGAAAATCTTATATTTACCTGATTGTGACTGTGTGGTGGGGATACCATTTTAGATTTTAGACTGATAGAGCCTGATTCAATTTGAAGCCCGCATCTCGTGGTATACAGGATTTATGTCTGCGGGCTTGAACTTTGCTACAATTCCGGTGCTATTCAATTGAACAAACCCGCAAGTAAGGTTCCAGAAAGCTGAAACCGTAAACCATGCACTCTTATGTAGCATTTCAGGGTGGGAACATGATCAATTAAGCAAGGCCATAACTACCCATTTAGAAACAGCCAATAGAAAATGAGACTGTCATCATTACGTCAGTAAAACATGGAGGTTACATGTGAATTGATTAGCGTTTGGGGGTCCGATATGCGATCAGACTCGCAAAACCACAAAATACAAAATAATAAAATGTAATGCCAATACTGTTCTAGTCCTGATATGTTACATAGTAATTGAGGTTGAAAAAAGACTTTCAGTCCATCAAGTTCAACCTTTTAAGATCTCATCTGATCTGCAATATGTGGATTAGTTGTTGATTGATCCAGAGGAAGGCAAACAGAAAAAACCCAAGGGAAACTTTGCCAATCGTCTCAAAAGGTAAAAAAAAGATACTGGCGATCGGACTCCTCCCTGGATCATTACTCTCTCTCTAATTATCCAGGATAACCCTGAATGCCCTTTTTAATTAAAAATACATCCAGTCCCATTTTAAAGTTATCTATTGAATCCGCTGTCACCACCTCCTTTGGTAGTGAATTCCACAGATTAACCACCATAACTGTGAAGAACCCTTTTCTTTCTTTAAAGCGGAATCTTTTTACTTCTAACCTCAAGGGATGTCCTCTTGTCAGCTGAAAACCTCTTGGCAAAAAAAGCTCCCTTGACAAATCCTTGTATTGACCCTGGATATATTTATTTAAGGTAATCATATCTCCTATTAGATGCCTTTTTTATAGAGAATATACGTTTAATTTGGTTAATCTTTCTTAATAACTTAGCCCCTCCATTCCCTTTATTAGCCATTCCCTTTATTAGCTTTGTTGCCCTTCTCGGTACCTTTTCCAGCTCTAAAATTTCCATATGAAGGGGATACCAGGGATTTGTATAGTGGCATAATTATATTTGCGTTTCTTGCTTCTATACCCTTCTTAATACATGCTAATATTTTATTTGCCTTTTGTTTGGCATTGAGCACTGTTACCTAGGTGGTTGTCCACATGTACTCCCCCTTTCAATATCTGATACCCCTATATTTGTGCCAATTTTTGCATGGCTATTTTTCCTTCCCAGATGCATAACTTTACATTTATTCGTATTAAATCTCATCTGCCATTTAGATGCCCATTCCTCTAATTTATGTAAATCCATTTTGAGGGAAAGTACACAATTATCTGATTTAATTACCTTGCACAACTTTGTGTCATCAGCAAAAAGGGAGACTACTTTCCAGTCCCACCTCGAAGTCATTAATAAATATGTAAAAAAAGGAGAGGACCTAATACTGAACCCTGAGGAACCCCACTTACTACATTAGTCCAATTGGAGTATGTTCCATTTACCACAATCCTTTGCTTCCTGTCTTTTAGCCAGCTCTCAATCCATGTGCAGATATTTACTGCAATTCCGGTATATCTTAGTTTGCACAATAGTCTTCCATGTGGCACTGTATCAAAAGCTTTTGCAAAATCCAAAAAGACTACATCCACTGAGTTGCCTTGATCAAGGTTCCTACTACCCCTTTTGTAACGGAACCCATCACTGTTTTACCCTGTTTTATGATTATTTAATTATTATGGTTAAAATATGATCACATTGCTGTACTGTAGATATGTTGTTTTATGTTCTACAGAATATATTGGCTCAGAATATTACAGCTACTAGGCTAATAGATAATCCTATTACAGAGACTCCTTTATAAGATAAGGAAGTCTATTGTATAAAGTGTTTTATTATGAGACATAGAACAAAAAGTATAATCTGATTAATTTCTGATTGCATCAAAGTAGCCAGGTAGCCTAGGGGAGGTGTGACCACACCTATTGTTCTCTTTATGTGTATTGTGTGGCCAAAATGGGCATGTGTATTGCCTGTGGGAAGAGATGTGTATAAATATTTCTGCACCCCCAGGACCTCCACGCCCTCAGGGGTCTTACAACCAGCCCTGGGAATCTTACAAAGTGACATGTCATCACTGCAGCAACACAGGGCATATTGCCCGTTATTGCCCTTTGAGATCAGCCAATAACAAATGGAGGCACACAACAGCCCACACAGAGACCCCGCCATCACGTCCCTCTGCTGCTCACTGCCTGGAAATCAAAGGTAGCCCTGAGGAGTGTTTGGGAATCTTGTATGAGGCCAACCCCGTACAGGCTGCCTCCCCGGATAACCGCCAGCATCACCGCCAAGAGGTGCGTGTGAATGGACAGATAGCACAAGGCTTAAGAGACACTGGCGCTACCATCACTTTGGTGCAGAAACATCTTGTGAAACCAGAACATGTATCTAATCGTACCGTTGCTGTTCGTGTCGCAGGGGGGGGCTGTTTTTCGCTTACCCACCGCCCGGGTACATTTGGATTGGGGAGTCGGGTCGGGAAAGACCACAGTAGGCATCATGGACAATTTACCTGCTGAGGTTGTGCTGGGCAACGATATTGGCCCTCTAGCCTCAGCCTTTTTACCCACGACTGCTGCTGCTTGTCCCGTGACCACCCGCTCACAGACCCGTACCGAGGACGATCCTACAACAGGTCGGGAGACCCAGGTAAGCCACAAGCAGACACTTAGCACTAACGCCACAGAGAGACCCATAGCGTGGGACACCCCCGAAAAACTTGGGAGGGAAACTAGACAGGACCCCACCCTCCAAAAGTACCGAGCATTAGCCGACGATAGAGGGAATGAGTGGGAACGTTTTATATGGAAAGGGGTTTCTATGGGACAGAGATTGTGGCCCACCTTTTGGACACTGGGATCCTGGACTGTTGGGATTTTTTTGGGTGGGTGTACAGGGGAAGAACAGTGGGCCCTGTACAATAGGGGCCCGACCACGAGCTGGGGGAGGAATGTACTCTGCAACTTGGGATGGTTTTGCTAAAGGACTTCAGTTCATTTGGAAGGCTGATGCTTTTCTGCTTCATTATTTAATTGTCTGAAACCAGTTTGTAAAATGTATTTTCCCTCTCCTTGAAATGTTTATTGCTGTGAATGCTGTATGAAGTGTGTGTTTGTTTTGTTCTTGAAATGTGAGGAAATGTGAATTGCAGTAATGCTGATGGGTTGTCAAACTGTAGAAGTGACCAACAAATCATTTTGTCCGGACATCACCAGGCCGATCCGTTGGGATCGTCTATGCCGGCTTACGGTCACGGGGGAGGTGTGTAACGGAACCCATCACTGTTTTACCCTGTTTTATGGTTATTTAATTATTATGGTTAAAATATGATCACATTGCTGTAGTGTAGATATGTTGTTTTATGTTCTACAGAATATATTGACCACACCTATTGTTCTCTTTATGTGTATTGTGTGGCCAAATATGGGCATGTGTATTGCCTGTGGGAAGAGATGTGTATAAATATTTCTGCACAACAAAATAAAGGCAGTATTCTTTGACTCCCAAGAAAGTGTCGTCCAATATGGGTGGTCTGGGCTTCTGAGACTCTTGGATGGGATTATACCAACTTCACTTTTATACAGCAGCTTGCCAGGGAAAAGGACGTCTCCAACGGCTGGTACCCTCTCACTACCGGGGTAGCCGTTACAACTCTTCATAGAAACTAATTCGATTTGTTTGACATGATCTATCCCTCATAACTCTATGTTGGCTCCTACTTATAATCCTGTTCATATAGACATATTCTTGTATTTTATTCCTTATTAACCCTTCTAAACACTATCCCACTACAGTAGTAAGACTCACTTGTCTATAATTCTCTAGATTTGATCTTGCTGCCTTCTTAAATATAGGTATCACATCTGCTTTTCTCTGGTCATCTAGTAGAGACCCTGTGTTGTGTGAATCTTGAAAAATTAGATATAATGGTTTTGCTATTACAGAACCCAGTTCCCTCAGTACCCTAGGATGTATTCCATCAGGACCTGGGGCTGTATTAACATTTATTTTTTCCAACCTCTTTTGGATTTCTTCCTGTGTTAACCAATTATTTGGTGAAGGTAGTGTAGCCCCATTATGTTGCAGTGTCCCAACCACTGGTACCTCCCTTGTGTATACAGAAGAAAAGACCCTATTTAGCTCATCTGCCTTTTCCTGGTCACTAATTATCAGACAGCCTGTGTCACATTGTAATGTTCCTATAGCTTCCTTCCTGGCCTTCTTTCCATTAATATATTTAAAAAATATTATATACTCTCTTTTGCAACTAATTTTTGAATTTTCGATTTTAGCCAGTCTAATAGCCCTTTTGCTGCCTTGTTGATTTCCTTGTACTCACGTAAAGCAGTCTCTGTCCCCTCTTGTTTGTATAATTTAAATTCCTGTGTTTTACTCTGTATCTTGATCTTTAAATCATTGTTAAGCCATATTGTATGTGATTTACTTCTTTTACTTGTATTCCCACATGGTATATGGTGATAAGTATGAATATTTAGAAAGGATTTAAATGTCCATTTATGTTCAGTATTTTTACCCACCAGTTCTTTGACCCTTGCTGCACTTTAGACCGTTAAAATCTGCCCTTTTAGGATTAAGAGTTTTTGTTGGCCCCTTACAGTTTTGTTTTTCCTTTCAATCTCAAATGAGACTGTGTTGTGATCACTGTTTCCCAAAGGTTGCCCTATTTGAACATTTGATACCATATCAATATTATGTGTGATAACTAAATGCAAGATAGCCTCATTTAAAGTAGGTTCTTGTATAACCTGGCTCAGTTGATGATCTCTGAGTGTACTCAAGAACCTGCTCCCTTTACCTGTACTGCGGGTCTCATTTATCCAGTTTATTTCAGGGTAATTAAAATCTCCCATTATTAGAACTTGCCCAGCATTAGCTGCATTTCCAAACTGTAACAATAATTGCATTTCCTCACTTTTAATTATATTTGGGGGTTTATAGCATACTCCAACTAATATTCTTTTGGAATTTGCTCCTCCGCTATTTAACTCTACCCAAAAACATTCAATATTACCGCTAGTTCCAGCATAAATATCTTCTCTTACTATAGGCTTAAATTCAGGTTTAACATACAGACAAATCCCTCCTCCTCCATCTAGATTAACAATCCAGTCATGGGATTCATCCCACCATGTTTCAGTAATGCCTATTAAATCCCATTTTTCATTAATTGCCAATAATTCTAACTCTCCCATTTTCCTGGCAAGCTCCTGGCACTATGAGTCTGTAGTTCTGAAGTGCCTGCCACTGTACTTGATTTACTTAGTAATCCCTCCCTATTGACTATACTAATCCTCCCCATCTCCTCCCCCCAGCCTTTCTAGCATCCTATCCCATAGCACAAAAGCTCCCTCATCATTAAGATGCAATCCATCCCTGTTATAGAGATTGTACTCAAATGAGAAGTCAGCCCAGTGCTCTAAAAACCCAAACCCCTCCTTAATACACCACATTTTTAGCCACGCATTAACCTCCCTAAGCTCATTCAGTCTCCCTGGACTAGCACATGGCACAGGTAGTATCTCAGAAAATACTACCTCGGAGGTCCTTGCTTTAAGCTTATTCCCTAGTTCTCTAAAATCATTCTTTAGAACACTCCATCTTCCACTAACTTTGTCATTGTTACCAATATGTACCAATACCGCCGGTTAATTTCCTGCCCATCCCAATAATTTATCTGCCCGATTCACAACATGCCGAACCCGAGCACCCGGGAGACAGCAAAGTGTTCAATTGCTGGGATCTGGGTGACCCTGTCTACCTTCCTAATAATAGACTTCCCTACCACCAAAACCTGTCTGTTGCTCTGCCTCCGCTGCCCCCCCCCCCCCCCCCCCTCCTCCGGCAGAACTGTTCTCCCGGCTGTTAGAGGGAACAGCTCTATTTGGCATTGCCATTCCTGAATGGATATCCCCAACAGTTTCACTCAATCTGGCAAATCTGTATTAACTCATTGATTCCTGAGATCGATATATAACCCGAAAATACACATTTGCCGATTTGCAAGCTTGGGACTGTTGTGCAATTAATTCTAATGTCTTTCATTGATGTCCCTGTCATTTACAGTGCAGTATTGATTTTTTATTTGCATTTACAGTGCTATGGACATGTCTAATCCCATTGCAGGTCCTATCTGGTACTCGTATGATTTTCTTCTACATTTGCAGTTTACAGGTGTGAAAACATTTGCGTGTTTGGAAATTTGCAGCAATCGAATAGCAATTTGTGATTTTAGCCATCGTAACTCTTGCGGACGGGAAATATCAAAGCTCCAGGTTTAACAACCATAAGGATTTCAAAGCCGTAATCCGTAACCAATTTGTAGGCCACAAAAAGATGCCAATTGAATAGCAAAATATCTTATGGCCTCCAATACGGGCTCCAGTAACTTACAATTGCTCAATTTAATCGGGCTCATAGTTTGTGCATATCTTTAGGAGCAGGCTATCCTATGGAGACTTACTCTGCCATTGCATTCTATTGTCAAGTGTTAAAAGCTGAAATTATTTATTTTAAAAACATATTGCACATTACCATGTCAAGTTCTATAAAACTGCATACTATAAATCTTACAATTCATTTGTACATTTAAGGACCACAAACAACTAAAAGTACCAAAAGTTGTGCAAATTTCCAAACTCATTTTTAATATGTCAATAAAATGATGGACACCATAAAAAATAAATAATAATTTCTTCAAATAATCACCAAAATAATCACCTATTAAACTGGCGGACCCTGCACTCCAGCTATAACTTCCAATGTAAGTGCTGTAGTGCAGCATCACTTGCAGGCACTATGCCGGTGCAACTATCTATTCCAATCATGACTTTATCATACATACATGTAGCAATCACTGTGGCTTTAGGGAGTTTGGTCACCTTGCCCTCACAATACAGACAGTAAAGTAGGACCTGCCTGCTTCCTAGAGAGAAATAACTTAAAGGTATATCCAAGTTTCCTTTTTTTTAACATTTCCCTATACTAATCAATAGAAACCGTGCATTCAAGTACATTTTTTAATCCTAGGCAACATCAGCACAATGCAGAAATCCACATAGCAATGTCTGAGCTCCTCCTTGTTTCCTTGTGGTGGGGACTACACATCCCATGATGCTTTGCTGCAGAACAGAGTTCCCAGACTTGAATCACAGTATAGCCGCCTGTGATTGGCCAAAATTAATTATGTTTTTAATGCTAATTTAGCTAAGGTTTTGACGGGACATTCCTTTTCAAAATGAAGTCATAGAAAACTGAATAAATGTGCATACTTTAGGGTAACATACACAAAACACATTCCTCTCGTCGAGAGTATGTGCAAATCTGTAGAGCTAATGTATTCCCTAGCACTCGAATAAAAAGTATAATCAAAAAACAAGGTTCACCCAAACAGTAGTGAGCTGCTTAATTAATTTATGTGTATTGTTTCTAGGCAAAATGACCCAAGTAGAAAAAACAAACAAGCAAACAATAGAAAAAAATGACTAGTAGATAGCACTCAAAAGCAAACAAAACTATTCAATAACCAATCTATAGCAATCCAAGATAAGTACAGTCCGACGATAGTATGTTCTTTTGTTGGAAAAATATAATATATATCATCCCTCAAGTTGTTGGAGTAAACTTGGGTGACACACCCACATACATGGCTTTCCCTCTCTGTGGGGTCATGGAGGAAGTTTATTTGACTGGATTCGTTATAGGTTGGTATATATCATATATGTAGTATGTAGATCTCATGCAGCTCCTCCTGCTGAACCACTTTTCAGTGGTGCTTAAAGATGAAAAAATAAGAAGGTAGGGGGGGTGGGGGGGAAGCACAAAAGAGATCTTGATAGTGCAGTTCAATTAAAAATATTTGTTTTCACCCAAAAGACAACAATACATATTGGTTAGGATTCAGTGCTTTCACCGATGCAACCTGGGTTTGATTCCAGTCAGGCAACAGAGAGGTCACACTGACCTGAAGCCATGCAGGGTTGGGTCTGGTCAGTATGTGGATAGGAGATCACCTAGGAATATCATTAGCTGTATGCTGTGGCCACTGGAGAAGGAACTGGCAACTTAATATATCTCTGCCATGAATACCAAGTGGATCAGCATGGTGTGTTGCGGTCCATGAGATCACGGAGAGTTGGGCATGACTGAGCGATGCAAACACACAACAAGGTATCACATTTACATGTCAAACCCTCAAACCAAATGAGGTATGATAGAAGCGTGTGGGGGTAATGGAAATACGCAGCCCAGGGTACATTTTCTCTCCTTGGTGTCCTATTCCGATGGAGCAGATGCCACCGGATATGGCTGGACAAATACCCCTCTCCTCAATGTTACCTACATTCAGAGGGCTGTGAGACCCTGATAAGGAGGCAAAATGGGGATTAACAGGCTTATGAGAAGCAGACATCCAATAGGACTGAGTATATCTTAAATAAGTAAGTGGATAAAATAGAGTTTGATGCCAAATCTCAATCAGTGCAGACAATCCACTTATACTCCACATAGGGAATTTACATAAATTAGAGTGTCATCCACATTAATAAATAAGAAATAGTGATAAAAGTAATAACAATGGTAAAAACAACTAATATCAAGGTAATAGCTGTTATCAAACGGGTTTTGACCACATAAGCGTCTTTCTGAATGACAAAAAGAAATATGCTGAATACTCATAGCAATTTTAGAGTTAATGTTTATTTTGGGATTTTCTTCATGAAAAATGTTTTTTTTAGACATTACTGACTCTTCTCAGATGCATTCATAATTCAGGAAACTTAAATAAGATGTAGTGTTCAATATTAAGATAAAAATGTGTGATAATATTCTCTTGGATGGACACCCACCATCTCAAACTCAACATGGCTAAGACTGAACTCCTAATCTTCCCTCATCATTCCCACCTCCCAAGCCCGTTGTCTTGGGGTTCTACTGGACCCCGTCCTGTCTTTCATCCCTTACAATAACTATCCCTTTAGTAACTATCTAAATCTTGTCTTTTACATCAAAAAAACATCTCCAAAATGTGTCACTATCTTACAGAAGACACAGCTAAAATTCTAATACACTCTCTCATCATATCTCAACTCGATTACTGCAATTCACTCCTTGGTGGCCTCCCCATCTCTCGTCTGTCTCCCCTCCAATCCATAATGAACGCATCCGCTAGACTCATCCTTCATACCAAACGCTCAGTGTCTGCAGCTCCTCTCTGTCAATCACTCCACTGGCTTCCCATAGCTTCCTGAATAATATTTAAAATCATGACCCTAACATATAAAGCCCTCAACAACAGTGCACCCCCTTATATCTCTGCTCTTGTTTCAAAATACTCTCCCAACCGCCCCCTTCGTTCTGCTAACCACCTTCTTCTTTCCTCCTCTCTCATCACCTCCTCTCACTCCTGTCTTCAAGACTTTTCTCGTGTTGCCCCTACTATTTGAAACTCCTTGCCCCGCTCCATTAGATTATATTCCTGCCTCAAAACCTTTTAAAAATTACTAAAAACACACCTGTTTAAAAAATCTTATCACCTCCAGCCTTAACATGTACAACTGCACACTCCACAGCTTAATAACCTGTACACCCACAAGTGTACAGTACAGCACACTGACACCTCCACTTGACTAAACAAATTGCTTTCACGCACCCATCTTTCATTTGTCACCCTCTTTTATCACACATAAACCCTTAGATTGTAAGTTTGTGAGTTTTCAAATGTGTCCGTGCCTTGGAAATGAGCACTATGTACATTTGATTTTAAGCTCAAAAACAGGGCCCTCCATTCTTTGTAAGGTGTTAAGTTTGTTTTTTGTCATGTACTTAACCCCTGTACAGCGCTACGGAATATGTTGGCGCGTTATAAATAAAGATAATAATAATAATAATAACAATAATAATAATAAGTTGGCAGCCAAGAAAAGAAAATGGAACACTTTATAAATAAGTATTGCATCCAAAAGTAAAAAAAGTAAAGGCTTTTTTGAACTTTATCAAGTTTAGTTATTCAAATGAGCATGTGGGGAAAAAACTGACCACAGCGGTCCTTTAACAACTTTTACTTGGGCTTATAGGAGAAGTGGAATAATTCATTTATTGTGAAGATTTGTACTTAAAGATCTGCTGATGCAGCAGTTGCATAAACAGCTGACTCTGCAATAAACATTTTACATTTAATACAGTGTAGTAGATTGTATAGAGTTACCAACAAACAAAAATGGCATATTTACACTAAGCACTCTTGATAAGCTCTTGTTGTGTCTATTTATAAAGGTGTATTTTAATTTTAAACATTAGTTATCTATGTATATATATATATATATATATATATATATATATATATATATATATATTCATTTATATATGTACACATAGATATATTTGTTTTTAGCACTGAAACTTAAAAAAAATAATGTTTATTTATATATATATATATATATATATATATATATATATATATATATATACAGTACACACATGGCCGGATTACCCATTAGGCCAACTAGGCAGCCTGTGTCTTTCTCCTCTGTGTGTCTGCTGAATGTTTGCATGGTGTGTGCTGACTGCCGTCATGTATTTTCTAAGTCCCGCGTGCCTGGCTTTGCTCAGCCTCGTTTTCATCCAGTTTCAGAATTTTTGCGTTTTTAGTCCACCATTTTTTTCCGCACTTAGTCGATTTTGTATTGACGAAAACCCCGAAATATAGCTCAAATGTGCTTGCAACCTCACTCCCAGGCTTCCTGGCTCTCCCCCTGTGCTGTGTGTGAGTGTGTTATTATTTTTGTTTGGGTTTTTAGAGTTACGGCTTGGCTCGCAGTTGCAACCCTCACAGTCGCGTGGCTCAACTGCTCGCCTTGCTTTGCAAGGTTCTCAGTCACGTGAAACTGCTTGCCACTCCCTACGTCCTGTGTGCCTCCACTGCTCGCCTCACTTTAGGCTCTCATTGCAGCCTAAGTCCTGTGTGGTCGACGGCTCTGCTCGCTTCGCAAGGCTCTCAAAGTGTGACCAACATTGAAACGTTCCGGAAACTGACAACTATATATGTGATTTGGTCTGTTTACAAACACACTGTGTCCTGCCTACTGACTGTTCCATGATTAATAATATATGCTGAATCATGCAGCGAATGCACGGTGAAGACAAATATTTATAGCAATCTTTCCCTGAACTTAAGAATGCAGCGTGCAGTTAACCCACAACTGACCTATTTAGGTGATTTCAGCATTCCATTCTCTGCACAGATTAATTTGTGAAGGGTTAACTCTTTTTTTTGCTTATGCTCACTGCACGGAGCTGTAGCTGCGGGTCTGTCTGGGGGCAACCAATGACTCATGTAAACAGAGACTTAATTTATTAATCTCTCAGTGAAAAATGCACATATTTAAAAAATGTAAAAAATATTTCCACATGCTTTTAGGAGGTCTTTACAGTGGTGTGCTCCAAATTGTGCTGAATTAAGTGCCCCTTTAAGTTCCCTTTAAATCCAAACAAGAGTGTTGCTAGGTTCCATAAATATTTGGGACTCTGACACAATGCAAAGTGGAGCATGAGAAAAGAGAGGAACTAGTGTACCAAAGTATAAAAACAAGATTTAAATAAAGTTTGAAATCAGGTAAACAATATGTTGCTATTACAAAAAAAAATTACAATGGAGCATAGAGAAAAACATCCTGGGATGTATTTCTAAAAGTGGGTGTAGCAACTGCCTGGACCAGGATTTCTTGAAGGACGTCTTTAGGATGAGATAACAACTTGTTTTCTTTGAAACACTGGTTCTTCTAATTTTATGCTTTTTGTCCACAATAAAAAAAATGATTACAGACTGCCTTTAATGACGGCCTTTTGTGATTAGTTTAGGTGTATCTCCAATCTTCTCCCACAGGACTTTCCAAAAATATCCTATAAAGGGTTTGCTCCTTTGTTAAACTCTAATTGTTTCCTTTCTTCAGTAATTGCTTCTCTTTCTTCTCCCACTCTATGTCCTGAGCCTCCACATCATTTGCTATTTTAGAATACTTATTACCACTGCAATTTTGATAAGTCCTGCTGGCTACAGACTATTACTGGATCTATAACAGTGGGAAAGAGAAAAAATACATTAATCGAAGGAGCAAAATCAACTTGTAGGACAGAGTTACTTAGAAATAACAGATACCAGGGGAACACAAGGACCTGCTAGAGGCACCCATCACTACTCCAAGGTCTCACAAAACTGTTTAACTGTTTTTAGTTACTTATTCTTTAATATTCAGTTAAAAAAAATTCTTAGCTGATTCTTTCTGCTACTTTCACAGGAGAAAGCATCAGTTGTAAACTAATAAGCTTTCTGTTTCTGTTAGTTTTAGATGCTATGTTCCCATTGTGCAAATGGTAACTGCATTAAAAAAGTGGTACATTATACTGCAGCATGAATGCATAGAAAAGGTAGTAAATTAAAGGGATATGGAAGGTTTCTGGTTTTTACTAGGTATATAATATACCTTGGTATCTATCTACTTTTAGATATTTTACTGTATTAAGAAGTGTTTACTGCCTAAAAGCATACAAATAGTCCCTGTATGGGTCTGTCCATTGCAGTGTATGCAGACGCAGGCTCTGTAGGGTTGCATGTGCAGTGTAGTGTGCTAGCCTATCAGGGACCACATCTCAGAAAACATGCTGCTGCGACATGGACCCTGATAGGCTAGGAATCTTATTAAAATCGAATTAAGAAGATATCTACACTTTACAGGATGTTGGCATTATGCTCCACCCACTAACTTCCTGTTCTAAGCATGAACATATATAGTTGGTCAGTTTCGTTCACATGATCAATGCATAGCAACAGGAAGTTAGTGGGTGGGGCTTAAAGTCAACATCCTGTAAGGCTGTATACATCTTCTAAATTACATGGGCCCTCATTCAATTGCAATTTGGCCAATTGAATAGGGGGCTAAATAAGCACATAACATATTTTTTTTTAAATAAGTTTTTAGTTCGTAAGCATCTATCCAAAAGCAAGGTTTTCACTAACTAAAAACTTATTTTAAAAAAATATGTTATGTGCTTATTTAAAGCACTATTGAATTGGCCAAATCGCAATTGAATGAGGGCCATGGACATTAACAGGAAGCTCTTTCTAATTACATTTTTCTACTTAACGCTACCCCTTCGAGTGCTGAATCGCTGTAGCGCTCTTTTCCCCTGTAATTCCCTGCTTAGTGCTAAACCTTGAGATAGAGTGTTTTTTGTGCGCCAAACCCTGTTTAGCCTTTTAAATCCCTGCTCAGTTCTCTTTGATTCGCCATAGTGCTGTCTGAGCGCAATGGCGATAAAGTGCACCATTCACATGTGGATCTCTAAACGGGATATTGCTGTATATTGTATGTCAGATTTCCATTTTCTTCTTTGTGTTGATTCTGTCTGTTATTGTTTCAGGAGGGTGTGCTTATTAAGTAAAACTTTAAAGTGTAGTTGGCACATTTCCACTGTAAAGGCCTTCACCTACCTCAGAAATCTGATCAACAAAATGGCAGCAACGTTGCACTAAAACATTTACAACAAAGTTTAATCATTTCAACTGTAGTTCTTCAAATTGCATATGTTATATATAAAACTACAATGGTCCTTTACTTGTATATTTTATTAAAGGCATATTCAAGTTTACTGGATTATGAATGCATCTGACAGAGGAGAATCACTGCAGTTAACACCCCTAGAAATCCCTGCTAAAATTAGAATAAAATTCATAATTTGTTTTGACCAATCACAAGCAGCTAATAAATTGTAACAATCTGTAAAGCCAGTTTGTGCACCAAAGAATCATGGGGTGTGTAGCCGTATTTTCAACTGAAACAGGAAGCAGGAGGAGCCAGACACTGCTGTGTAGATCTCTGCATTGAGCTGCTGCTGGCTTTTATACAAGTTTTATTTTTAAATCAAATAAATCTGTGTATAGAATGACTCCGTGTAATGTAGGTGTCTGATATAAGCAGCAGGTGTTAGATTAGAGGTACAAATAGGGAAACTTAGATATACCGTTAAGGGGTGATTTAAAGGGATTCTGCTACCCCAACAGGAAGTTGATTTAATTTTAAAGAGCATTCAAAACTAACTATACATTATACTAGCAAATTTTCTGTACAATAAATAATTTCTGAAATATTTAGAATTGATTTACTGGCTCCTCTATGCTAATTTGCCGCTCAAGGTACTTGATAATAGTGGTAGAGGGGTCTAACTGCCAGATAACATTAGGGGTCTTATCTAGAGCACTACAGGGCGGACTGTAATTCTAATTAGCACATCAAAGAAGCTAATTATTATGTGTGAGATGCTCATTTGCATATAAATGCAGTAATAACAACACATAATTTCCCAGGATTCATTAATTTTACAATTAAACGGATAACACAACATATAGCCAGTTTTGCATGCTCTTTAATATTTACCTAAAAAAGAACCTCATTTTGGAGTGACTGTACATGTTTTAACCTTTTCCTGTGTGCCACATGTGTTTTTCCACATCTGATTATGTAGCAGAAACCTCCCTGATAATAAAAGCAATGCCAAATTCCATACAAAATTATATTTCAGAGCCGGAAAAAAAGAACCTTTTTTTTATATATTTTATATTTGAAGCATAAAGGTAGGTGGAAATTGAAAGTGAAGCGCATTTTGTAGCCTGCTGGGATCTCTAGTTATTACTCAGTATGAAAGTTCTCTATTCAGTTTCTCTCTTATAGATGTAGATTTCCATGTGGGAGTAAGTTATGAACACTAAAAAAATATCGCACAAGATAAAAAAATAACATAAAAATCCAGCTTCTAGGTCAAAATAATTGTGAAACCGGGCAATCAATCTTAATAGGGAAAAATAAATCTGAATATATAAAAAATACAGTTCCATTGTTAATTATTCAATTATTAATATTCTAGATAAAACTTATATATATATATATATATATATATATATATATATATATATATATATATATATATATATATATGTGTGTGTGTTTGAAAACTTTGAATATGACTTAGAGCAATATTAGGCAAGGAAAATTACATAAAGCAGTTTTTTTATAAGAAAAAATAAATGTTGATGTCTGTGTTGGACTCTGGGGGCATCCATCATACATTGGTGAGATTATGTGTGAGTGGCATTTAAATAGGGGTTGCATTGATTGATGCAAGGGTTAAGGGGTTGTTATCAGAGTCAGTGAAATCCTATCATCTAATAGTTAAAAAACACAAATAAAACAAAGACAATATGGATTCCTCTATAGAAAAACTGATTTTTCAAAGATATTGATTTTCTCTAAAACTGTTTTTATATTTATGATTTACTTGCTGCTAGTGTTTTTAATTTGTTACATACATTACAAAGAAGTGTAGATTTTCTTAAACTGCAATCATCTTGCAATGCCCCACTACTATGTATCTTTAGTATAAAGAGGTTTGCAAAATACTTTCTTCTTTAAGAAATCTTTCTTGTAAAAAAATGTTTTTGTACTTTTGTTGCTGCTCAGTTTATTATTGTTTTTGTACAGTTGTTCAGTCATGTTCAACTCTCTGTGACTCATGTCAGCCACTGCCCCTTTGAGCTCCATCAACCTCAAGTTCGTTGTCTCAATGACCATATCTATTCATCTCCGCCTCTGTCATCCCCTTCTTTGTGTGGCTTTAATCTTTCTCAGCCTCAGAGTCTTTACTAAGGAATGCTGTCTTCTCATGATATGGACAAATATTTCAGGTTTAGACATATAATCAAAACTTCCAGTGAACAGTTTGTCTTGATTTCCTGTAGTATGGATTGGATCTTCTTGCAGTCTAAGGGACGCTATGTAGTTTTCTACAACACCACAATTCAAAGGGGTTAATTCTCCGGTGCTCAGACTTCTTTATGGTCCAGCTCTCACATCCATATGTTACTACTGGGAATGCCATAGTTCTAACTATGCAGACCTTTGTTGATAGTATAATATTGTTGCTTTTTAATAGCTTCTCTAGGCTTGCCATAGCTTTCCTCAGCAGAAGCAAATGTCTGCAGAGGTCTTGGGTCCCAGGGAAATACCATCTGTCACTGCCTCCACTTCTTCCCCATGTATTTGCAAGGAACTGAGATTGCTGTTTGCCATGATCTTCACCTTCTTAACGTTGAGCAGCAGGCCAGCTTTTGCACTCTCTTCTTTTACCCTCATCAATAAGTCCTTAAGTTCCTCCTCACTTTCAGCCATCTGAGTAGTATCATCTGCATATCTGAGGTTGCTTATATTTCTTTCAACGATTCCGGCTTTGGATTCATCCAGTCCAGCCTGATGTTGCCTTTTTGAATTTTGCAAAGGCTTTTGATTCAGTGCCACATGGGAGACTATTGTGCAAACTGAGAGATACAGGAATTGCAGTAAATATCTGCTCATGGATTGAGAACTGGCTAAAAGTCAGGATGTACTCTGCATATAACTTGAATAAATAAGGTGACAATATTCAGGAGATCTTAAAAGGTTGAACTTGATGGACTGAAAGTCTTTTTTCAACCTTAAATACTATGTAACTATGTAACTATGTAATATACAACCTTGTCTCACTCCATTTCTGATCTTGAACCATTCTGTTGTCCCATGTTCGGTTCTGACTGTGGCTTCTTGGTCCACATACCGATTCCTCAGGAGTTGAATAAGATGATCTGGTTACTCCCATATCTTTGAGAACTTGCCACATTTTGTTGTGATCCACACAGTCAAAGGCTTTAGAATAGTCTATGAAGCAGAAGCAAATGCTTTTCTGGAGCTCTTGCTTTCTCTATTATGCAGTGGGCATTGCCAATTTGATCTATTATGCCCAATTTTACCTGGGGCCCACACAACCTCACTACTGTGCACATGATTCCTATTGGATAAAGCCTGCAGGCACATATTGCAGATAAATGTACAATTGCGGCATTAGCAAGATGTCAGTAGCAAAATGGCTCAGTCCTTAGTCTAGAGCCTTGATTATCAAGTAAATTAATAGTGTTATTACCTCATTTCTTGGATTAATAGCTTATAAAAATAATGTTATATAGTAAAATATTAATTAAACTGCCCTTTGTCTGACTTCAGTAGTCATTTAAAGAAAAAAAGTGGGCTGCCCAATGAGAATGAAATAAACACAAAGCTAGGTTTAATTAAACAAATAGATATGTATTGATGTCTCTGCTGGACCCTTCCATTATACTTTGGTGGAGGTTTAGTGTGTGGGAGAGGATATTAATATTTCTGGAGAACACTTCTTGCGTTCCCTGATACAAAAAGAGTAGAGGTGCTCATCTGAGAATAAACAATACCTTAGTAGGTTTGCTCTACAGGTCTGGTTACCTACTCAAAGAGCAGACTCTTTTAGCTCACTTGTACCCTTCACAGGGAGAAATGTCCTGTAGTACATCAGTCTGGTCTCACTCAGTGACCCAGCCCCGAAATACCAGGCAATTCTACCCTGACCAGGAGAAACAGCAAACCCCAGATGTACGTTTCGACCTCTGTGGGCTTCGTCAGTGTAGGTGAAGCTGTACACCATAAGGCACAGAGAGCAAGGAATTCACATCTGGTTCTCCCTATCACGCCGATACAAGCAGCCTGCTTGTGAGCTGTTGAGGGGGAAGGGATGTGGTGTCAATTTCAATCCAATATAATTATCTAACTACGTCTACCAACCAGTCTCTATTCCATCCTTCGTTCACAGATAGATAAAAAAAAAAAATGAACAAACCCATGTTGATGTAAAAAATACAAAATTGATCCCTCTACTCATAATCCTCAACAATTCCCATTTCCCCCAATACATACTTCACAAACAAGTGCCTTTTTTTGGTCCTTCAAAAAACTGCATTTTTTTGTTTTTTCACAAACACTTTCACTTATATGTAAAATGATGTATGGAGAAGCGAGCAGGTTTTGTGTTGCTCTTAATGTGGAGACTTGTATTCAATAGTACCATTGAACTCATGCTCACCTTGATTGTAGCTTTGGGTGAGAAGCATGCCTGGTATTTAATGATGAGGTGACATTGAAGCTGGGAGCTACAGAAGCCATTGTAGATACAGACAATAATATATTGTAGGCCTTAACCAGAGGACAGAGCAGCAATTTAATGGATGTCCAGAAGGTGTAACAGCTCTGAAATAAGAGAGACATTAATAGTACAGCCATTTTGCCCTGAGCAGAACACAATGAATAGGATATTCCTTATCACATAACTCACACTTAGAGCATAGGGAACATTTTAATGGATAAAGAGGAGATTTATGTACTTGCTTTTAGCAGAGATTCTGAGCATGACATATAAATGCATTTAAAGCATTAAAGAAGAGACTGACTCATGTATACGAGACATACTAATGATTAGGTGGAATAAAACACCTGTCACTGGAGCCAGCAGCATTCTGCTAAATAGTATTAAAGGATCACTTTATGCTGAAAAAATATATGTCTGAGAAATCTGAGGCTGACTAAGAGCATAACTAGACAGGGAAACGTTAAAGCTCATTTCTAATTAGAAGGAAATATATTTGGGGCCTTTACTAGTCCTGGAGGCATTCATGATACTTTGGTGTGTGTATGGGAGGGGGTTTACTTTTCTGGAGGAGCAGGGCTTGTCAATATCCTTGCGACTGTCTGCTTGAACATGTTTGGGGAAAGGTGTAGGTGTCAAGCTCCAGTAATATAACACCCTACACCACTCTCCCACTGAGAGATAAGATAAGCACACCCTCAGTCTATAAGCTATCAGGAAGTGCTCTAGTCAGACAAGATGGAAATTTTCTAAACAAAAACTTCAAATTTTCAATTTTGCCTAAAAATGCTTTCATGCTCATGGATGTCCATGCTATTAGTTTGTTACATACTTCAAAAGCATGTGCAAGCTGAAGTGGCATTGATAGAAAAACAATGTTAGTCAGTGTGGGAGCTCCTTGGAGGAGTAGCTCTGTTAGATTAATTATATTTAGTGACCAGGAAAAGGCAGATGAGCTAAATAGGTTATTTTCTTTGGTATACACAACGGAGGTACCAGTGGCTGCAACATAATGGGGCCACACTACCTTCACCAAATAACTGGTTAACGAAGGAAGAAATCCAAAAGAGGTTGGAAAAAATAAATGTTATTAAAGCCCCGAAGGGAGCAAGACCAAATCAAGGGAATTATAGACCTATAAGCCTCACTTCTGTATTGGGAAAGCTTTTAGAAAGGTTAATAAGGGATAATATACAAGAATGTCTATTTGAACAGGATTATACGTAGGAGCCAACATGGATTTATGAAGCATAGGTTATGTCAAAGAAAACTAATTAGTTTCTATGAGGAGGTTAGTAGGAACCTGGATCAAGGCAACTCAGTGGATGTAGCCTTTTTTAATTTTGCAAAGGCTTTTGATACAGTGCCACAACTAACTAAAAGTCAGGAAGCAAAGGGTTGTTGTAAATGGAACATACTTCGATTGGACTAATGTGGTAAGTGGGGTTCCTCAGGGGTCAGTATTAGGTCCTCTCGTTTTTAACATATTTATTTATGACTTAGAAGTAGGATGGAAAGTAGTGTCTCCATTTTTGCTGATGACACAAAGTTGTGCAAGGTAATTAAATCAAATAATGATGTACTTTCCCTCCAAAGGGATTTACATAAAATAGAGGAATAGACAACTAAATGGCAGATGAGATTTAATACAAACAAATGTAAAGTTAGGCATCTGGGAAGGAAAATAGCTATGCAATTTATAATCTTAATGGAGCAAATATAGGCATATCAGATATTGAAAGGGAGTACTTGTGCACAACCACCTAGGTAACAGTGCTCAAAGCCAAGCAGCAGCTGCAAAGGCAAATAAAATATTAGCATGTATTAAGAAGGGTATAGAAGCAGGGGAAGCAAATATAATTATTTTACTATACAAATCCCTAGTATGCCCGTTTTTGGAATATGGAGTACAATTTTGGGCACCACTTCATAAAAAAGGACATTTTAGTGCTGGAAAAAGTACAAGAAACTTATAGGAGTTTTACCTCCCACTAGAAGTGCTTAGCACTATATTTACTTAAAGGAGTTTAAATTTAGAACATAGTGGGAAGAACATTTATTTTATTTACATTTATTTACAAGAACAACGGCGCAACTTAGACACTTAAAAACAATTAAAAAACATAAATGGGATAAAAGACATCCCCTTTTCCATTGTCTGTATGTAAGATCTTATAATAGAGAATAAACTTCGTATTTACTGAACTGCATTTGCCTCAAGGCATTTATATATTCTTTTATGTAGTTCATTATGTATTCAAACTATGATAATTGACCAAAAATTTCTAAGAGACTTATTTGTGTAAGTTAGCCAGGGCAACACAATAGTATTGAGAAAAAAAGTGTCTTTCCCAAGCAGTACTTTCATTAATTACTCTAGTACTACAGATTAGAGATTATAATCTGCCACCATACTTCTAAATTATATTGTAGTACTGTGAAATCAAATACTGCAATTGTATTTTGTATTCCGTTATACACTATCTATGTGCTATTAATTTGAAATAGCTATAGAGATTTCTGGGTTGCAAAGAACTATTTTGGAGCACCCCCAATTTTGAGCTCCTATATTCTATATGCTCTTAGCTGTAGGAATACATGAGTTGCATAACGCTATTCCGGAGCACTCTCAGTTTTGGAGCTCCTATTCCTATAACACTTCTTTCTAAATCTATAAGTCGCTAGTTTTGCATCTGTAGCGAGCTTAGATTAAGAGCTTTAGTTTGTAACCATGCTTCTAGTGTTCCCTATATATTTTGTATCTGCTAACTTCTGTTTTGTCTCTATAATACGGCAGCGTGTAGCTCCATGCTGTCTATCTGAACTTTAGACGTCGGCGTTTGACGACACCCCGTACGTTTGACCCTGACATACGTTTCAACGCAAAAGCGCCTTTCTCAAAGGGGAGGATGGCGTGTTGTTCCTACTGAGGTGTATTTATAGCTAAACTTGTTACTATGGCAACCTGGAAACTAGTAGGACATTTAGATCATGGATTCAATACTGAATGATCAGGTCACTAAAGATGGAGGAAACTAACGGATTCTAATTGTGAAAAGATATCCAAGATAATAAAATGGAAATTATATAGCTATATATTTATGACTGTAAATAACTAGGTTATACATTATATTATACTGATATTAAATTCACTTCATATAATGGGGTCAAAAAATAATGAGATGTGTTGGTGCTTATTGGTGCACAGTGATTATTAGTTGATATCAATATATTCAACCTAAAAATTATTGCATTAATGCAATTTCTTTATTAGATAGTGACTTAGATTGGAAAAAAGGAAAATATATTTTAAAATTATAAATACTTATTAAAAAGTATAAGGCCCTCATTCAATTTCGATTTGGCCAATTCAATAGTCCTCTAAATAAGCACATAACATATATTTTTTAAATAAGTTTTTAGTTAGTAAAAACCTTGCTTTTGGATAGATGTTTACTAACTAAAAACGTCTTTAAAAAAATATGTTATGTGCTTATTTAGACCCATATTCAACTGGCCAAATTGCAATTGAATGAGGGCCTAAGTGTTTATTGAATACAATGATAGAGGGACATTGACTTTTATTAAATTCAGTTTATATTAAAAGTGACGTGTATTTTATTAATGAGTGCTAATTTCAAAGACTCCATTTTAGATGTAAATATCAATTTTGTACTTTGTAAATTTTAAGTGTTCAAGTAAAATATAGATTATCCAGTCCTAAAATTTAGTATGTAGAAAAATGGGGGGGGGGGGGGGAGTTGAATTGTCCAACCATTAAATTTATAGATGTAGTTTATATATCCATTTACATTCTTTTCTCAACAATATTTTGTCAATATCTCCTCCTCTTGGGCCTAGTTTGTCTCCATCAATAGCAAAAAAATGGACAGAATTGACATCCTTATTATGATGATATTTTATATGTCTAGATAAAGGTGTATCAATATCTTTCTCAATAGCATATATATTCACCTATACGGCGCCTGATTTGGCGACTGGTTTTACCTACGTAAATCAAATCACAAGTACATTGGGCTACATAAATGACCCCTGTAGTACAACAATTAAAGAATCCTTTAATTATGTATTCATCTCCTGTATTTGGATTTATAAGATTTTGCAGGCCTCAAAAATGTACAAAATTTACATTTACCATATCTATAGCATCCATTCAATGGTTGTAACCATGTCTTCTTGGGTTCCTTTACTTCAAGATGACTATGAATCAGTCTGTCTTTTAGGTTTCTATTTCTACAATAAGTTATGCTGGTATTAGAAGTTAGAACTTCTTTAAGTTCTCTATCTAATAGAAGAAGATTCCAATGTTTTGAAAAAATATTTTTAATTTCTTCAGAGTTCTGTCCAAAGGTAAGGACACATCTTACAGTTTTTTCATCTTTTTTTGCTTCAGTTCTCTGATTCTGTATACTGATCAAATCAGTCCTATTAGTCTCTAAAGCTAATTTATAGGCCCTTTTCAGACACCTATTGGGATACCCTCTGTTTTTAAATCTTTATCGTAATTTATTTGCCTCTTCTTTAAATTGATCTATTGTACTGCAGTTTCTCCTTAGCCTTAGATACTGGCCTCTTGGAATTCCTCTTTTTTGAGGTTCCTAATGTTGGCTCGACCAGTGTAGAAGGCTGTTTGTGGCAGTGCTCTTTCTATGTGTGGTAGTATGGATATCACCATGTTGATTTTTCTTAATAACTAAATCCAAAAAGGATATAGCTTTTTTATCCATTTCAAATGTAAATCTCAAACTTAGGGGATTTGTATTTAAGATTTTCATGAAAGAAATAAACATTTCCTTAGGTCCATCCCATATTACTAGGACGTCATCTATGAAACGCCTCCATAGTAGAATGTTATCTGTATATTCTTTCAGTTGTTCATTGAAAACCATTTTTTCTTCCCACCATCTTAAGAAGAGATTTGCATATGTTGGGGCACAAGGGGTGCCCATAGCAGTTCCTTTTGTTTGGTGTATCCATCTACCTCCAAAGATAAAGTAATTTTTGGTTAACACAAACACAAGTAATTGTATTAGAAATTAGTTAAAATATTTTTTCTCCTCGTTTTGTGTTTGCAAAAAATATTGCACTGCCATAATGCCCTCCTTGTGTGGTATAGAACTGTAAAGAGCTTGACCTAAGCAAGGCCCAGTTGGTATGTGCATATAAGAATGTATACCCCATCACCCATTGAATATAAAATTAGACACAGACCACTTCTTGGGAGATAACTGGCAACAGTGTTTATTGGTAAACACAACATGATGTAATAACCATAACGATAAATAAATAAACATAACCCTGAGGGGAGGAGCCTGGACAGAGACAGTACACCCTACGCCCTGAAGCCTCATCCAGGGCCTACCGTGTTGGAACATCCGTACCACCGTAGAGTAGGATCTCCCCCATTTTCCACTGTCCCGGCAACTCCCCTCACCAACCGCCGCTGTGACAAAATAAACAAACTTTTGATACCATATAATAAATACTTAATGATACATCCACAACAATGAGTACTTCAGAAAATAAACAACATAATCCACAACTTACTATTCATCTTTTTTTTTATTTTTTTTATTAACAGTACAACATATACATCACTTTAACAACAATACTTTAGGGATGGGTGGGTGGGCATCTGCTCCCATGGCTAGCTGGGGGCAAAATGGTGGAAATTGGCGGCAAAAGCCTATAATGGCTCCACCTCCCCCAGCTAGCCACCTCCTGCCCCTCCCAGGTCCTGCCAGGTCAGGTGGTCCCTCCCACCAACCCCAGGCAAGCCTGAGGTGGCCTACGGGCCCTTCATTAACATCTATACCTATAAGCCATGCACTTTCAGGAATGGTTAGGTCTTCTAGAGCGCTCAGTACATCACTCGTATCCTTAAGATAAGATTGTAAGGCAGTTACTAAATTCTTAAGGTGAAAATCAAGGAAGAAACTACAGTTTTGTGACAGATTTTCGTTTCCCGAGACTATTGGTCTACCAGGAATGGGTGTTACTTTCTTATGTATTTTAGGTAATGAATAGACAGTAGATTGTTGGTTTTTGGGGTAAAAGATATTCATATGTTGCTTTCAGGATGATATCCTTTTGTAAAGCTTCCTCCAGAATTCCTTTTAATATCCCTCTATATTTAAATGTGGGATTCTGTTCTAAGGTTTCATAGGTGGTATTATCATTTAAGATCTTATTACACATTAGGATGTAGTCTTCAGTCTGCATTAAGACTATGTTCCCTCCTTTGTCAGACGGTTTTATTTGTATGCTTTTGCGCTGTTCTAATTCTTGTAAAGCAATATTTTCTTGCCTGCTCATATTAAAATTCTTTTTTTGTTTATAATGATATAGCTTTTCCAAGTCAGCAGTAAACTGTTGTCCAAATATAAAGATATTCGCATATTCACTAATAGATGGAGTGAATTTACTCTTTTTCTTAAATGTATGTTTGTTTGTTTCAATGTTGTTTACACCTCCCTCATTGTCTTCTAATAGAGACATCAGTGTATTTAGGCATTCTATGGGCCTCATTCTATTAGCGGCCGTAGGAGATGCGGGGCCGCAAGGACCGGCCGCAAGCTCTTCTGCTATTCTATTCCCCTCCGGCCGGGGATTCCGGAAGGCTTGCGGCCGGCACCTTGCTATCCCTTGCGGCCGCTCGCGCCGGAGGAAAGCCTTTGATCTAAAACGGCCGCAAGAGTTTCGGCTGCAAGAAAATCCTATTTGCAATTCAATTGCTCCGGGAACCCTCTCTGCAAGGCTAAAACCGAGCCGCAGCTTACTTGCAGGAAAAAGGTTCCGCTAGCACCAATTAAGCACAAAATATAGCCCAAATAAAGCCATCATGCACTCTGAGGAGACTATAAAGTGATTTTAGGTGTTAGCAAAAATAGCACAACATTCCCCTATACTTAAATCCGTAAATAAATTATTTTTTAATATATGTCAAATATCCATGTAAAAAGTCCATAGGGCTTGGAGCACCTCAGACCCGCCCACGCTGCGGCCGGAAAATAAACAGTTAATGTCAACTCAGGTTTGGGCTGATGTGCAAGCTTGAGAGTGGATTACTTTTAATCCTCATGTCCCCCAATATGATCCCTAGCATTTACAGAGCTTTACAGAGCTGTCTTCAATTTATTTTTGACTTTTAAGATTTCTGAGCTTACGGCCGGTAGCAAGATTTACGGCCGGCCGTAAGAGGAGATCCTTGCAGAGGAGAATCGCAGTCTTGCTGCCGTTTTACGGCCGATAATAGAATGAGGCCCTATGTCTTTTTTTTTTAATCCCCCAATTTTGATATTCTCTGGAAAAAGTACAGAGAAGGGCTACAAAACTAATAAGGGGAATGGAGGGGCTAAGTTATGAAGAAAGACTAACCAAATTAAGCTTATTTTCTATGGAAAAAAGGTGTCTAAGAGGAGATATGATTACCTTATATAAATACATCCAGGGTCAGTATAAAGATTTGTCAAGTTAGCTTTTTGTGCCAAGAGGTTTTCAACTGACAAGAGGACATCCTTTGAGGTTAGAAGTACAAATATTCCATCTTAAAGAAAGAAAAGGGTTCTTCACAGTAAGGGTGGTTAATCTGTGGAATTATCTATTAAAGGAGGTGATGACAGAGCATTCGATAGATAACTTTAAAAGGGGACTGGATTTATTTCTAATTCAAAATTGGATTTCTGGGTTATCCTAGTTAATTAGAGAGAGAGTATTGATCCAGGGGGAAATCCAATCGCCAGTATCTGGGGTCAGGAAGGAATAAACATTTTTTTCCCTTTGAGACAATGGGCAAAGTTTCTTGTTTTTTTTCTGTTTGCCTTCCCCTTTATCAATTAATTAAGAACTAATCTGCATATTGAAGATCAGAGGAGACCTTAATGGTATATGCGTTAATATTAAGTACCATGGGGGTCCATAGGGGGACCCTATGGTAACAGGTTTTATTCAGGTAACATAGAGATCCATATACTTTACTTGGGGACACCCGGGCTCATAGCAGGTAGTGGGTATTAAGGGGAAATCCCGGGGGACTCTCAAGTTCATAGAGGTAGAGGATTTTAAGGGGGCATTGTGGTGAAAGCCAGCTCATAGGGACTAGGGGCCATAAACCCTTTGTATTTGTATTTATTTTTATTTATATAGATAGATAGGAATAAGGGAGTATGTTAGGCCTACAGTAGTGTGTTCACATTATTATTGTTGCTATGGAGATTGCTGAGATTCAGACAAGCAGTCCCCTTCGAACACAAGTTAGAGCTATGGGCAAAATTCCCTGAGTGCTAGTGAGTACGTTTTACATGTTTCTTTTTTGAGGAAGTAAAATGTATGAAATTTTATGTATGTATGTCAATGGCCTCCATTTCATGGCCTCTGTAAGAACTCCTGTAAGGCTGACTCCTGCAGCTTTGACGCAGCCTTACAGGAGTTCTTAAAGGGATCCATGGAATGGAGGCCATTGACAAACATCTGGAAAATTCCATAGACTTTTAGCAGTGGCGGAGCTAGAAAATGGAGGAACATTCCCCCCCCCCCCACAATTTTTTTTTGTGCTGGGTCCTTGTCAACCCCTACTGTGCTATGCATTTATATATATATATATATATATATATATATATAATATGTCATATTCTCTCTATCTATCTATCTTTATCTATCTTTATCTCTCTCTCGCTCTCTTTCTCTCTCTCTCTCTCTCTCTAAGAGCTATGTTTAGAAAGGCGTCAACAAGGCCTATAGTGAAAAGAATACCATCCCTACTGGGAAGCATGGTGGTGGCTCGCTGATGTTTTAAGGTGTGAGCTCTAAAGGCACGAGGAATCTTGTGGAAATTTATGACAAGATGAATGGGGCATGTTATCAGAAAATACCGGTAGACAATTTGCATTCTTCTGCATGAAGGCTGTGCATGGGACGCTCTTGGACTTTCCAGCATGACAATGACCCTAAGCACAAGGCCAAGCTGACCCTCCAGTGGTTACAGCAGAAAAAGGTGAAGGTTGTGGAGTGACCATAACAGTCTCCTGACCTTAATATCATCGAGCCACTCTGGGGAGATCTCAAATGTGCGTTTCATGGAAGACGACCAAAGACGTTGCATGACCTGGAGGCATTTTGCCAAGACAAATGGGCAGCTATAGCATCTGCAAGAATTAGGGGCCTCATAGACAACTATTATAAAAGACTGCACACTGTCATTGATGCTAAAGGTGGCAATACACAGTATTAAGAACTATGGGTATGCAAACTTTTGAACAGGGTCATTTAATTTTTTTCTTTGTTAACATATTCTGTTTTATGATTGTGCCATCACATATATAGTTGTGAGCGTACGAGTTGTTGCTAACGCTGCGGGCTCGCGTAACGCTGAGGGCCGCGGCTCGCGGGCCTCGCTTCACGAGGGCACTGGGCGAGGGTCTCAGTTGCTGGCATGGAGCGCCGCAGGCGCTCCATGTCAGCAACTGAGGACCTCGCAAAGCGAGGGCCGCAGTTGCTGGCATGGAACGCCAAAGGCGCTCCATGCCAGCAACTGCGACCCTCGCAAACTTCACGTCGCAACACAAAGAGCACGACACACACATTACGACACTCGCAAACAACATACGACACACGTTCACACACATTACGGCCTCGCAACACTCGGACGCAACTCGCGAACATTACAAAATTAAAAACACAATACATACACACAGCACATACATAAAAACCTTACCTACAGAAACAGGAAGCATCCAGGACCTAAAAAATGCAACTTACACCTTCATTTTACTCAAAATAAATGAATTTACACAGTAAACAATTTGCTAAGCGACACAAAAAATGGCAGACGAACAAAACGAAAACGAGGCTACACATGCAAACACCATACGAGACACGTTAGCACACATTACGAACTCGCAACACTCGGACGCAACTCGCAAACATTACCAAATGTAAAACACAATAAATACACACAGCACATACATAAAAAGCTTACCTACAACAAGAGGAAGCATACAGCACCTCAAAAAAACAACTTACACCTTCATTTAAATCAAAATAAAAGAGTTTAGACACTAAAAAAAATGTAAGCGACAGAAAAAATGGCCGCCGAACAAAACGAAAACGAGGCTACAGCACTCTAAACTCGCAAAACACCACAACAAACTCGCAAAACGCCACAAACGACTTACGGATATTCATACCACACATTGCCCGTCATTTTACACCAATGCGGAACTACACAACTACGCTAACGGTTTGGTCTCGTGCACGCATACTATTACACTGCACACATTCAGCACGCTTACACAACAGCTCCACACCACTAATGCTCCAGCAACATCAAAACAGATTGCCAGCTCTTCAACACAATGCTTCAAAATAGGTAAAGTATATTCATTTATTAATGTATTATATATTTCATTATTATACACCAAACAGCATTAGCTACCTTACAATTTCATTGCCGTCATTTTTTGACGGGCAATTCGCTAGTTCTATTATAACCTGCAGTTGAATGTGAATCCCTTTAAAAATGGTACATATATTACCAATTCACCAAGGATATACAAACTTTTGAGCATAACTGTGTGTGTATATAACATAATATAATGTAATATTCTCTCTCTAGCTAATATACAATATATTAAAATATATACCAATATTATATTATACCTACAGTAACAACTGCCCCTGGGGAAATGGCCAGCCAGGACCCCCCATGGCCCCTTTCTCCCCACCCCCACCACCAGACATAACTCCCCTGAGCCTCACCAGTTTCACCAGTTTCTCCCCTGTCAGCGCGCCTTCACTATGGTGCAGGAAGTAACGTGATGTCACTCTGGATTCCCGGGTAGTATAGCACAGGCAGGAAATGCTGGAGTTGGTAAGACTCAGGGGATAATCAGAGAACACTCTGGGAGGCAGGAAAGGCCAGTCATGGAGGCCAGTATAGGCTGGGGTGGTGGAGGGCCCCATGGGCATTTAAAATAAAAAACAATAAACAAACAACAACATTTTCACAGCACCGGGGGCCCCCTCCAGAAGGCAGGCCCTGGTGCATTGCACCGGGTGCACCAGTGGTAGTTCCGCCCCTGACTTCTAGATATACATGTAAAATTGCCTTTTTCTATTATGTAATACACCTCCCATTGAAAATCCTTACTAGATACGCTCCATACTGCATCCCATCACATTCTATAACAAAAGGCAATACTGCATTAATACAAATATGTTCACTACTGACTAATTACTTAAGAAATATGATAAATTTGCCGATCTCAGTGCTGAATGCAAGTGGTGTATGAAGGAGAACTGAGGAGAATCAATCCGCCCGAGTGATTCACCCTCTGATAAATCTGGGCCATAGTGTATGTCATACCTGTCAAGCACAGCTTTGATTCCCAGCAGCGGCTGTCTTTTATTGTGCTCAATGATATATTTAACTTTTACCTGGGCAAAAGGCTGACATACCGATACTCAACTGGGAGAACCCTTAAAGAGACACAAAAAGGTCCCTTCTATATAAGAAATTAAAGTACTCATAAAAATAAACAGATACAGAAGTTAGACGTATTTTATGTATAAATTAAAAGAAAGATCCATCTTCTTAGGTAATGGCATTATCAGCATCAATTAAGATTAGCAGTGAGAGGTGATAGAAGAAGGGTTTTTATACATAAACTAATTATTTGGTATCAAATTTAAGGAACTTACATTATGAAAGTGTAATTATAATCCAGTTATGTTTATTTTTTATACCTGATTTCTGCAAGAAATAGCAACTAAATCTAGGGAATGATCTCTATACTGTAGTAATAATATATATGTATATATATATATATATATATATATATATATATATATATGTATGTGTATATATATTGTGGTAATGTGGCCTTTGGTGACTGTTTTCTCCTTTAGATACATATAAACAGCAGAGATTCCAAGATTATTTTTTGTACTTTTTATTAAAAAGTCCAAAATACAAAAGAAATAGCTTACTCCAGCATAAAATAAAATTCTGCATAAACGTACTGGCTTAACATCAGGAGCACCCTTACTAGCCCTGAAGCCGCCTCTCGGCCCTCAGGTAAAAATACAGAGTCTTTGAATAGTCCATCTTCAACGGTTTAAAGCGTCCTTTCTCTGCCGACAGTCGTCTTTAAATTTCATACCATAGGGTGGGGTTCTGGCCCGCCCTACTTTCCAGATACCCCAACCTCCAGGGACCCTTAACACCCTCTTTTGGTGAAGGCTACAAATCTGTTAACTACACAGACTTCTCCCTGGGGTTATCAGACTCTGTAATGGTACCTTTACATCCGGTGTCTCTCCCTCCTGTAATGGATCCTCTGCTCCAATCGCTGAGATAGCACCAATCAGTCTCCTCTGTAAATACTGCTGTGGCAAAATCCTTGCAGCAGCTCCTCTGCAAATCCCATTTTTCCTCTGCATCAAACAGTCTCCTGTGTAAAGGCTCTTTGTGGCACAAATCCTCTGCCACAAACAGTCTCCTCTGTAAAGGCTCATTTTTCCTCTGCAGCAAACAGTCTCCTCTGTAAACTTTCAGGTCTCAATGTCTACTTTCAGCAGACAAAAACACTGTCTTCCCTCTCACTGGCAGATGCATACAAGCATCCTTCTTAGCTTGTGTGAGGCCCTGGCCTCACTCTGCTAGGCCAAACAGAGCCTAAATGCAGGGGACCACACCCATTTCTCTGTGTGTGCCTTTAACAGGCTTACAACACCTGCAGGTTCAATTAGTCGTTTAGTGCTGCTCCAGGAAGTTAACTCTCTCTTTCTTGGGGAGAACTCTTCATAACGTGTTTTGCTCTCACCTCTGAGGGGCACTATGTTACAATATATATATATATACATATATATATATATATATATATATATATATATATATATATATATATAGTAAATAAATAGTACATCTGTGTTCACATGTCTAAAACAAGTTAAAAAACCTGCTTCCAGCTCAGAATTCTGAGAAAAACAGTTATTACACTGCATTCTGGGGTTGCTGTGCTGGAACATGCAAATGTTCCCACAAATGTCTCGCTCTTCAATCCATTGCCATTATCAAACATGGCTTACTTTAAGCTTATGTCTGCTGTATTACACAGCTTTAATGCAAAGCCAAGGTTGGATTTTACACAATCAGAAAATCCTATCCACGTACAGCTGTTTCAAGCTCACTGGCTATAATCAGCATGGAGCGGGACCTCAGACTGTGTTGTGGACCTTGTGAGTAGGTAGTTCACCACAACAATAATTTATAATATGGTGGGCAAAAGAGCGATAGAAGCCTCCACCTTACAGTAGTACAGTAAATAAATAGTACATCTGTGTTCACATTTAAATGTCTAAAACAAGTTAAAAAAACTGCTTCCAGCTCAGAATTCCTAGAAAAATTGTTATTACACTGCATTCTGGGAAGCTGAAATTTTGATAATGAGATAAGAATTCAATGTCGACATTAAGTCCTGACTTATTACTGTTAAAGAACATAATCATTTTAATTTCAAATGTCTTTCTTTCCTTAGTGTTTGTAAAAAAACCTTATCTCATTATCAAAATTTCTTATAACCTCCAACATTCATGCTTGTAAATATATATGTGTGTTTATTGATTTTTTTATTTGCACAGCTGGCTGATCAGAACATTATTTGTTAATCCTGGAATTTTTTGCTGTATTTGTGAATTTATAATCAGTATTGACTCTGACTCGACAAAGAGAGGAACGCTCTCGAAAGCTCGTCATGAAACCTATGAATATGTTTGTCCAATAAAAAAGGTTTCACTATATACTGCAATACTCTGATTATTCATCTGGATTACTGTACCTCACTCTTCATATATATATCTATATATATATATATATATATATATATATATATATATATATATATATATACAGTATATATATATATGACATTTGGATAGAAATAAGAAACATTATACAGAACAATATATCTACAATATATCTATTTTACATTTTACAATTCTAATCAATACTTAAAGGTACAAAGTGATAGAAGCTCCTTTCAATCCATAAAATCTGTATCATAATAATCATAATAAAAAAAAATATATATATTTCTTAAATATAGATTACTCACTTTTTATTGGACCATGAAGAGCCCTCCAAAAAAAATCCCACCGCTCCATAAACAAAATGACCTCTACTAACGGAGCCTTTCCTAGGAGGACTCTTCTAATGCAAATGGCCGTTGCCACTCTTTCTGCGGCTTAGAGTTTTTGAGCATTCTGATTGGCTAAAAAAGATGTCAATCATTTTTTATCCAATCAGAATGGGTTTAGAGTTGTTACCCTGCTCAATATGAATTTTTAAATATTTTAATTAATCAGGTTGCTCAGATTTTTGGTCCCTTATCTCTCCGGGAAGGGGGATGAGGTTTTAGATGGGAAGGGGGTGACTGGGAGTGAGCAGGAAAGGGATCCAAGTGGATTCCCTACACAATGTGCATGGATGGAGCGAATCCCCAGGGATTCTCATCAGTGTCATTGTGTTTGTACCCATAATCCTGAGCCTTGCAACTTTACTTTAAGGCTTGGGTTTACTGAGCCGAGTAATATTAGCGTTGGATAAACATATAACATTGCTGAAAAAAAGCTCCCATAGCCAAAATTACATTTGTCAGTAGTTTACTTGTCTCAAATAGAATATTCTCAGTCTATAGAAGTTCTGATGTTACACAAAAAAAATAAAAAAGGTCCATGTTAATTTGTTACAAACTTCATACAAGTTACTTTTTTCTTGAACTACACCGTCCCTTTAATTGGTTCCAATTCCCATAAAATTCTAATGCTAACAACAACACTTAAATACAGTTATATACATTTTATTCAGCTTAAGGAATGCATGAAAATAGTACAGAACTGACATTATTATTACAATATTTTGTGGTAATCATTATGGTTAAACCAATGAGTCTGGCTCTGTCAGACCTGTAATTTATATTTAGGTCAATGCAACCTGTGAAAAAGTTTTAAATAAGACATTTATCAGTTACAGTTCAGGGTGCCCTCCACTTGTATCTTTTAGACTCTCTATAATGAGGTTTTCTAACTATTTTATTCATTTAAATACTGAACGTTTACAGGAATGCTGAAGATTTGCTGTTTGACAAATATATTCAAATTGATCAATCTAAGAGAGTAACTCAGGCAAACAGAAGAAACCGATATTATCTACATTACTTTGACTCCAGGGCTCCAGAAAAGGGTCATATCAGAGATTCTAGTTAGGTAGGATAGTAAAGCACCTACAAAATATGAATATTTGTATGTTAGAAGTTATTAAAAAAATACATTTAGTAAAAGAAAAAAGCTTTGCTTTTACTACATGTTGGCAGTCACTCAGCTCAAGCGATCCTCTTACCCAGTCTTATTATCAGTACCCAATAACCATCATGATTAAGGAATGGCTCCCGGGATTAATGACATCTGAGGTATCAAGCTGTGAACAGCCAGACACTATTGACTTAAAAAGGTAAAAAAGTGGTCACTAGAAAAAGATAATTATCAGACACTATTGATACCTTAGGAGCCATATGTAAAAGGAAGCCATTAATAGCATAATTAGCTATTCAAATCAGTCTGGTTGGAAGATTTAATGAAGCTGAATCAGAGCAAAAATTTAGTTAAGTTCAAGGATGTTTCTGTATTACAAAATTACATTTTAACACTTATTGTTATTTTACTAACCTGCCATAACTATAATATATATGTTTTTTTAGACTCCTTCCCCAAAGAGCTTACTTTTAATTAGCAGAAGGGGAGACATGCAGATTCCTATGCATTCAAAATATCTGTCAGAAGATACCAAACAACATTATTGTATATAAAAAAGTAATACATTAGAGATGTATTATTTTTACATTCTAAAAGCATTTTGATTAGTTCTTCAAAAGAGTACTGTACATATTAAACAGAGGACCACATTGGCTCTTTAAGTTTAAAATCCATTTTTAATTTTTAAAAATCTTTACATAAGTTTGGTTAATTTCCAAATAGTATTTTTTTTTTTTTTTTTTGCATTGTTCAGTCAATTCCGACTCTTCGTGACCTTATGGACCATAGCTCACCAGGACATCTTTATGTCCATGGTCATGCTTATCCACTTGGTATTCATGGCAGAGAGGCTGGAGTGGGTTGCCAGTTTCCTCTCCAGTGGCCCACAGCATACAGTTCCTGGTATTTCTGTACCGACCAGGCCCAACCCTGCTCAGCTTCAGGGTGGTGTGACCTCTTGGTTCCCTGACTTGGAATCTAACCCAGGTGGCAGTGGTGAGAGCACCAAATCCTAACCACTGGACCACCAGGGAACCCTAAGGGCTGTTGCTACATTAGACCAAACACCATATGGGCCACAGCCTGTCATGACTAATAACAATAACAGCAACCGCATATAGTATGTGCACCAATGTAATATGGTTTGGCCGCTGAGCAACTCACTGTATATACAAATAGGTCCTCAAGCAGTGGTTCTCAACTTTTATTGAGTTAGGGACTAACTGACGACCAACCGAAATTACTGTGCAAACCATTATTTACAGATACGTTCTTCAAAAATGTATTAACTACTGTGTCAGAGACATGTTTAAGGGGTCAATAACTCCTCATTATCAGTCTGTCACATCCAATTCATACCTCTTCTTCAGCGCACCCTTTTTTTTACTTGCTCTCTGAGGACCAGCAGATAAGATCGCAGGAATGGCTACTATGAAACCTATACAGGGAGTGCAGAATTATTAGGCAAATGAGTATTTTGACCACATCATCCTCTTTATGCATGTTGTCTTACTCCAAGCTGTATAGGCTCGAAAGCCTACTACTAATTAAGCATATTAGGTGATGTGCATCTCTGTAATGAGAAGGGGTGTGGTCTAATGACATCAACACCCTATATCAGGTGTGCATAATTATTAGGCAACTTCCTTTCCTTTGGCAAAATGGGTCAAAAGAAGGACTTGACAGGCTCAGAAAAGTCAAAAATAGTGAGATATCTTGCAGAGGGATGCAGCACTCTTAAAATTGCAAAGCTTCTGAAGCGTGATCATCGAACAATCAAGCGTTTCATTCAAAATAGTCAACAGGGTCGCAAGAAGCGTGTGGAAAAACCAAGGCGCAAAATAACTGCCCATGAACTGAGAAAAGTCAAGTGTGCAGCTGCCACGATGCCACTTGCCACCAGTTTGGCCATATTTCAGAGCTGCATCATCACTGGAGTGCCCAAAAGCACAAGGTGTGCAATACTCAGAGACATGGCCAAGGTAAAAAAGGCTGAAAGACGACCACCACTGAACAAGACACACAAGCTGAAACGTCAAGACTGGGCCAAGAAATATCTCAAGACTGATTTTTCTAAGGTTTTATGGACTGATGAAATGAGAGTGAGTCTTGATGGGCCAGATGGATGGGCCCGTGGCTGGATTGGTAAAGGGCAGAGAGCTCCAGTCCGACTCAGACGCCAGCAAGGTGGAGGTGGAGTACTGGTTTGGGCTGGTATCATCAAAGATGAGCTTGTGGGGCCGTTTCGGGTTGAGGATGGAGTCAAGCTCAACTCCCAGTCCTACTGCCAGTTCCTGGAAGACACCTTCTTCAAGCAGTGGTACAGGAAGAAGTCTGCATCCTTCAAGAAAAACATGATTTTCATGCAGGACAATGCTCCATCACACGCGTCCAAGTACTCCACAGCGTGGCTGGCAAGAAAGGGTATAAACGAAGAAAATCTAATGACATGGCCTCCTTGTTCACCTGATCTGAACCCCATTGAGAACCTGTGGTCCATCATCAAATGTGAGATTTACAAGGAGGGAAAACAGTACACCTCTCTGAACAGTGTCTGGGAGGCTGTGGTTGCTGCTGCACGCAATGTTGATGGTGAACAGATCAAAACACTGACAGAATCCATGGATGGCAGGCTTTTGAGTGTCCTTGCAAAGAAAGGTGGCTATATTGGTCACTGATTTGTTTTTGTTTTGTTTTTGAATGTCAGAAATGTATATTTGTGAATGTTGAGATGTTATATTGGTTTCACTGGTAAAAATAAATAATTGAAATGGGTATATATTTGTTTTTTGTTAAGTTGCCTAATAATTAAGCACAGTAATAGTCACCTGCACATACAGATATCCCCCTAAAATAGCTAAAACTAAAAACAAACTAAAAACTACTTCCAAAAATATTCAGCTTTGATATTAATGAGTTTTTTGGGTTCATTGAGAACATGGTTGTTGTTCAATAATAAAATTAATCCTCAAAAATACAACTTGCCTAATAATTCTGCACTCCCTGTATATAGAGCCTCATTCAATTGCAAGCTTGCAGATTGCGGGCTTGAGATTTGCTACAATTAAAGAGCAATTCAACTGAACAAGCCGCAATTTACAGGCCGAAAGCCGAAACCGTAAACCATGCAATCGTATGTAGCATTTCAGAGCGTGATCCAGATCAGTTAAGCAAGGCCAATAGAAAATGAGACCGTCACCATTACGTCAGTAATGTCAATCAATTAGCGTTTAGGGGTCCGATATGCAATCAGACTCGCAATCCCACAATTTACAAAATTATACAAATGAATGGCGATACTGGTCTAGTCCATGTGGGTGGCGTGATATGTATTAACTCTAATTGATTCCTGAGATTGATATAACCACAAAATTAAACATAAAATAAAATATTTTCTTATGCAGATTTGCGGGTTTGACACTGTTGTGCAATTAATACTAATGTCTATTATGGCTTTCCCCATTATTTACAGTGCAGTACTGATTTGTTATTTGCATTTACAGTGCTACGAACAGGTGTTTAATCCCCTTGCGAGTCCTATCTGGTACCCGTAGGATTTTCTTCTCCATTTTCCATTTACGGGTGTGAAAACATTTGCAGGCTTGGGGGAATTGTAACAATTGAATAGCAATTTGCGATTTTAGCCATCGTAACTCTTGCAGGCTTCAAAGATCAAAGGCTTAGATGGGGTGTAAGTCACAGTTATAACAACCGCAGAGATTTTCAGCCTGTAATCCGCAGATTGTTTGGGGCTCGCAAAAAGACGCCAATTGAATAGCAAATTAGTTTACGGGCTCCATTACGAGATCCAGTAAATTACAATAGCTCATTCTTATAGAGGCCATGGTTTGGACTGTACTCAATCTCTAATGGTCATATTACTGGTGTTACAGCTGTTTACAAAAGGCTCCCATGCAGCTAAAATAAATAAAGAAAAATATTAGAAGGAATATTTGAACTCACAATCTACTCTTATCCATTGCACTATGTCTTTGTACGATAAATAACCAGGTGTTAACCTGGGAGTTGTGGGAGGGAACTTCTCTCCTCCCCTATATAAACCCCTCCCTTAACCTACATCCTCACCTGAAAATATTCACTTTTCAGGTTGCACGCCGTCCGTTTGCAACCGCCGGCTCCCCTGCTGTTCCTCTGCTTCTCGCAGGTTGGCCTCCTTCCATGATGCTTCCCTTGCCGTTCGTGCACTCTCCTGCATCTCCTGTTCCTCCTCACTCCTGCCCTGCTGCCCGTTTCTCCGCTCCTCCTAGCCCCTGCCCCATCTTACCTCTGCGTCCCGATGGCCCCCTCCTGTTGCTCCGCCGTCTCCAGTCTCATCCTGCGTCCCGCTGTGCTGTTTTCGGGCGTCTCGGTGCGCCCCTCTCCCGGCCCGGCTCCTCCTCCTTGCTCCGCCGCTTCCCATGCCTCCTCCGCTGCTGTTCGGCTCCCCTCCTCCAGACACCTCCGCCGCAGCTCGCGGCACGCCCCTCTTTTGCCGGCACGCCCCTCTTTCGGCGGCCCCGCCTCTCTTTGTCCAAGTTCGCTGCTGGCGCTTGCGCCGTGCCCCTCCTTCGGCGGCCCGCGCTTCTTTTTGTTCCGTCCCTCCTCCGTCCCATGCCGCGGCTCCTTTTTCCTTTCTCCCCTTCCTGCCCTCCATTGGCCTGGCTCCTTTGCCTCGGGCGCCCTGCTGGCGCTCGTGCTACGCCCCCCTCTCGTCAACTCCGCCTCCTCCTGCCTCCTTCTTTGGCTTGGCTCTTTTTGCCTCCGGCGCCTCGGTAGCGCTCGCGGTTCGCCCTTCTCTTGCCAGCTTTGCCTTCTCCTGCACTCTCGCTCAGCGGCGCTCACGCCACGCCCCTCTTCCGGCAGCCCCACCTCCTTTTTGTTGTACCTTCCCTCGCTCTGCGCTTCCGCTTCTCTTGCGCGCCCTGCTTCGCCTCTCTTGGCCAGTTGTTCCCCCTATCATTGCCTTTTTTGGCCTCTACTATATTCTCACACTCGGATCACGCGGAAATTGCTACACCCGCTACATACCTTTTCCCATTGCAGAAACTAAACAGGCAAACCATCACTCATTAACCTTCTCCCTAAAATTCTGCTCACTTTTTGGCCTCTAAGCAGACTAAAATGGGTCTAGTAGCAATTGCCACACATCAGCTACTACCCAAGAGAAGGTCACAACCACAAATAACCAGGTGTTAACCTGGGAGTTGTGGGAGGTAACTTCTCTCCTCCCCTATATAAACCCCTTCCTTAACCTACATCCTCACCTGAAAATATTCACTTGTCCCTCCCACCTCACCCCAATTTAGGCCTTCTCCTCTACCCCTAAGCCCTCTAAGCAGACTAAAATGGGTCTAGTAGCAATTGCCACACACCAGCTACTACCCAAGAGAAGGTCATGTCCACAAGTAATAAGTATAGAAATGAATACAGCTAAGACAGAATCACCCTTGTGGGTCGCTACCTTGTCATGGAAGGGGCTTGTGTATCTCATTGAAGCTGTAAGGGGTCAACCAAGACAGACAGTCCATAGTAGAGAGGTCAGAAAATTTGTGGTCCACTGGAGAAGGAACTGATAATCCACTTTAGTATATTTGCCAAGAACACCATATGGATAGGCACAACCAGAGACATAGCTATAGATGAGGCAGAGGCGATACCTATATTTAAGAAGGGAGCAAGAGAATTATAGACCAGTGAGTCTCACTTCGTTAGTGGGAAAGCTTTGAAAGGTTTAATAAGGGATAATATACAATAATATGTATATTCAAATAGGATTATAAGTAGGAGCCAACATGGATTTATGAAGGATAGGTCATGTTAAACAAACCTAATTAGGTTCTATTAGGAGGTTAGTAGGAACTTGGATCAAGGCAACTCAGTGGATGTAGTCTATTTGGATTTTGCAAAGGCTTTTGATATAGTGCCACATGGAAGACTATTGAGCAAACTAAGGGATACAGGAATTGCCATAAATATTTGCTTATGGATTGAGAGCTGGCTAAAAGACAGGAAGCAAATGGTTGTGGTAAATGGAACATACTCGGATTGGACTAATGTGGTAAGTGGGGTTCCTCAGGGTTCAGTATTAGGTCCCCTCCTTTTTAACATATTCATTAATGACTTGGAAGTGGGATTGGAGTGTGGTGTCTCCATTTTTGCTGGTGACACAAAGTTGTGCAAGGTAATTAAATCAGAAAATGATGTACTTTCCCTCCAAAGGGATTTGCATAAATTAGAGGAATGGGCATCTAAGTGGCAGATGAAATTTAATACGAATAAATGTAAAGTTACACATCTGGGAAGGAAAAATAGCCATGCAATTTATAATCTTAATGGAGCAAATCTAGGGGTATCAGATATTGAAAGGGATTTGGGAGTGCTTGTGGACAACCACCTAGGTAGCAGTGCTCAATGCCAAGCAGCAGCTGCAAAGGCAAGTAAAATATTAGCATGTATTAAGAAGGGTATAGAATCAAGGGAACCAAATATAATTCTCCCACTATACAAATTCCTAGTACGCCCTCATTTGGATATGGAGTACAATTTTGGGCACCACTACATAAAAAGGACATTTTAGAGCTGGAAAAAGTACAGAGAAGGGCAACAAAACTAATAAGGGGAATGGAGGGGCTAAGTTATGAAGAAACACTAACCAAATTAAACTTATTTACTCTAGAAAAAAGGCGTCTAAGAGGAGATATGGTTATCTTATATAAATATATCCAGGGTTAATACAATGCTTTGTCAAGGGAACTTTTTGTGCCAAGAGGTTTTCAACTGACAAGGGGACATCCTTTGAGATTAGAAGTAAAAAGATTTCATCTTAAAGAAAGAAAGGGGTTCTTCACAGTAAGAGTGGTTAATCTGTGGAATTCTCTACCAAAGGAGGTGGTGACAGCGGATTTGATAGATAACTTTAAAAAGGAATTAGATATATATTTTTTTAAAAGGGCATTAACGACTATCCTGGATAAATAGAGAGGGAGTATTGATCCAGGGATGAATCCGATCGCCAGTATCTGTGGTCAGGAAGGAATTTTATATTGTTTTCCCTGTTGAGACCATTGGCACAGTTTCACTGGGGTATTTTTTTCTGTTTGCCTTCCTCTGGATCTATTAACAATAAATCCGTGTATTGCAGATCAGAGGAGATCTAAAAAGGTTGAACTTGATGGACTAAAGTCTTTTTTTCAACCTAAATTACTATGTAACTGAGACCCAATCAGCTCAACCTTCTGAGAGTCAATAAACCAATTCGAAAATGAAAATGTCCACAAACCTTCATAACTTTTACATAGCTAATCTTCTCTAAAAGTATTTAATATAAAATAAACATAATTTTAGAAGGAATCCGCCCTTTAAACAGCTACAAAACGAATTTAATGAAATTCTAAGCAGTACAATACCTTTCATAAAATTTATAAAAGTTTTAATATTTGTTCCTATATATAAATGTATCTGCATATTCCTTGGTTTCTAACTAAAGTACTTATTTCAAATAATTGATCTAAATAACTACAAGGTTATCTTATTCATTATAATGAATGAGTTACATTTTCATGTGAAAATGTAAATTTTCCCTTGTAGAAACACATCTCAGGATATTTATGAGACTGTTTTCAAATGCCTAAACCGTGTAATAACAGCATTTTATGTAGTAATTGGCTTCTAACATATTAGCAAAGCACTTAACCTATTCAGCTCTGAATGAATGCCACCCACTTGCATATTTTTTGCATATATAAAGCACATTGCTGTATATATCATGCATATATTTGCATATATAGTCTTCCTGGTGACTCACTTGCCACAAAAATTCAAATCAGTTACAGGAATACAGTCTCTAAAATGTAAGGCCAATGCTAGACCCCTAATTCTTCTATCATGGTGTGAAGATCACTTGGGACTGTCTGTTTTCTGGCCAGGAGTCTCTCTAATTGAGCGGCCATTTGTCTAATCACTGCTGAGCTGGGGACAGTTACACGTGTGCCCAGTAGTGACATCTTGTGCCCATGGCAGGGTACTGATTTTCCTTTGTGGGGAATGCAAATTGGTTCCCTCCACTGGGAAGTACCTCCCCTAGACCCACCCTGGGGAGAACAAGCTAAGTCCCCATATCCATCCGCCCCTGATCCATCCACCCAAGTCTGCCCATACCCCACCCAGCTGCCGTTCTCTTAATAAGGGAGGATCCTGATCAGGGACAGGATTTTTGACCCACATGAAAAATGTGATATAGAGATTGTTGTAAGAAATAAAGGTTGTTACTTGGTGCGATTCATTTAATGGGAAGGCTTTTATTATTTTCCTGAGCTAAAGTACATGTACATGTTTCTGATCCGTTAGCCGGATACCGAGCAGTCCATTCCTTCAATGAAGATCGCCAATGTAGAGGGGAATACCTGTGGCCAAAGTCAGGAATTGTCTGTAGCTAAATAGACCCCCTTTTTTGGATCTTCACACATGGAATAAAAAATGAAAGCACACAAAGCTTTGGAAATGTACATAATAACAAAGAAACATAGTTTTGAGGCTTATTGAACTGTCCTTTAATAATCTCGGAAAAATGTAGCTCAGCGGAGTGGCAAACTCAACATATGACATGAGTTCTATGTATAACTAATTTACTCCCTCCTAGACCATGCCTGTGATACAGGTACCCCTGAGGACATATCTTCTTTCAGGTATTTCATGGACAGCATTGGGAGCAGAGTCAGACTGATATGATCACTTTTTAAATGATTTATTACATTTTTAATCTGACTTGAAATTTATATCTGATGTGTAGCACCTTCACTACACGCTTCTAACTGATATCCAACATTTACGATTGGTATTGGACTTTTAGTCCAATATAGATGCTGAGCGCTAAGTCTGTCAAATGTCCGCACTTCCTTGTTCGGTTAATATGATTCTATATATGCAGGGTATGTTTTGCCGCTGTTGTACTGTTCTGGTAAATCAAAGGAGACTGCTCCTTCTCTGGGGGCACCGTTCATAAAGATGCCCAATATTAGAGGGTAGAAATATGGAGTGTAGTTATACCATTGGTATATGATCTTTCCAATCTTGGGTGTGAGATGATGTATTGATATAGTTCTCGTTATACAAAGATCACACACGATCGTATATAAAAAATGTCAGTTTATTTTTGTTTTACAGAATCCTCGGCCCTCTGGGTCGGAATTTAGGTCATGTAAAAACAATAATGAAGCAATAAAATCCAAAGCAAAAAAGAATGCTGCTATATAATGTATACCGAAATGCACAAATAAATAGATGATCAAACGCGTTTCGCTGTGGTGTACACAGCTCCCTCAGTGAAAATATAGTTCTTTCTTGGTTTTCCTCCTCTGTAGGAAGCTGAAAAGTCTACAATAATATATAAAACATGCTCCTTTAAATGTATAATATACAATCATATGAGATCCATTTGCCTTTAATTCTTCCTTTTGACAGCCAAGGCAGAAAAGGCACACAGATAAGACAACTGGCTTCTTGTCGCACCAATTAAGTTCTTATTTCTAAACATGTGTGACTTGTGCTGACCAATCGGTTTCTATGCACAACTTTCCCTTGATTAACAGGGTGTAGGTTCATGTATGGAAAAAGGAAGTAAGAGGGTGGAGCTATAAGCACCTCTTTGTCAGGCTGTGAGCCAATATAAGTAATATTCTAAATAATTAACTTAGAATTAAAATGAAATGGTAAGATAAAGCATACACTACTAATATATTAATTTATTATCAAACCTAAACCATCATATTAAGTAAGAAAAATCCCTCCAAAAACATTTGACTTTTTTAAGAGTTGCGACCCTGAGTTTGATCCTAAATCTGTTGCACAAGAACATTGTTAAAAGGCCACTTTAGTTAACAGTTGTGTTCTGAATGATTAAAAAGAGGGTAGAATGTGGAAAATGTATTCTCCATTTTTAAAATTGTAAGTGAACCAATAGGGTTAGATGCATTTTAATTTAGACACTGAAGCCAGCTGTACAGTGTTAGGTATATGTGGTGCTTTATTAACGTGGAGAGTTACCTTAGCAATAGAGCATCTGACTGCAGAAATGCATTTTGGGGTTCAGCTTTATGTACCTTCTTTCTTTTTTTAAATTGTCTTTAGAATTTATAGGATAATACAAACAGATGGAGGCATAACTGTAAGAATTGATGCAACACAAAAGAGTTCTGATTTCTAGAGCAGCAGCTGCTTGTCTCTCCTAATGACATGATATCCACATCCACTAAACTTGCTGGCAACATGAAGCAGCTTATTGGCTGTGTGGTCAAGCTCCACACATTATCTATGTAGCTACTTGTAAACATGCAATATCTAAAAATATCAATAGTCAATACTTGATCAATGTAAAAAAAATAAACTGCTTTCTCACAGAATTTTCAAGTCCAATTTTAGTGGAATCCATGTCCTTTAAGCATTACTACAGTGTTTCAAAAGTCAAGTTAAGCAGAGGTAGATAACAAAACTGTTAAGTTAAATTCTCTTTACTTTTAAAACAAATAAATTGTTCTATCAAAAGTATAGAACAGAGTAAGTGAAATATGCACCAGAATTTAGAATAAATCTACATGAATTAAAGGCAACACAATGTCTCGATCCTCCTTTTTTTGCATGTGCCACCTGCGCGGTACTATTTACACTTGTGATAGGGCAATAAATTTATTTTAATTGCAGCAAAATTGGTGTGTCTCAGCCATTTCGTTTTTCTATATTGTATTTTGGGTTTGTTTGATTTGTTTTTTAAACTTGGGAATTTCTGCATAATTATACCACATTGTCCTTTTCCATCTGTTCTGTAAATAATCTCTCTTTTCAATGGCTAATTTCCTGAGCGATAGCTGACGGCAATCTTCAAGTAATTCCATTCTTCATTCCATCACAATCTGTTTTCTTGGATATTTGTGATAGGTTTATACTGACACATTTAGTATATTGTTTGTTACATACAGGGATGTTAACACAAAATTCCATTATTTTGGCTACTAATTTTAAATAAATGCATGATTTGACTTCCATATGAAATGGATATTGGTTGTATAAGGCGATACATTTTAAGATAGATTTTAAACAGATAAAAACCAAAAGGCACAACTAGTCTGCCTATTCTAACCACCTAAAAAGCATGGCCTTAGTATACCACAGGAAGCCTTATGCTTATCCCAGATATGCTTAAATTCCTTAACTATTTCTATTTCTACCAGCAGCCCCAGTGAATTTGAAGCCCGTAGCAGCAACAGTACACCCGCAAAGGCTGCGAGCTTGAAAATCTCCTGTGTTACAGAGCTATTAAATTGAACCATGCTGCGAGTTACGGGCTGTAGAAGCAAGCCCGTAAACCCTATCCGCGTACTCAATCTGTTAAGGGTCGGGCCGAGAAAGCCAATAGAAATCGGCGAACCACAATAAATGCAGCTGGAAAGGGTTTTAAAAGGGCCCAAAAACCTGAAATCATTCACTGTGCTGTAGCTGAGCAAGTGAACACACAGGTCTAGGCATTGGTGGGTTTGTTAGCATTAGAGAGAGAGAGAGAGAAAGAGCTTTGTAAGTTGTTTGATATTTTGACTGCTAATGTACACTGCTCAAAAAAATAAAGGGAACACTTAAACAACACAATGTAACTCCAAGTCAATCACACTTCTGTATAATCAAACTGTCCACTTAGGAAGCAACACTGAGTGACAATCAATTTCACATGCTGTTGTGCAAATGGGATAGACAACAGGTGGAAATTATGGGCAATTAGCAAGACACCCCCAATAAAGGAGTGATTCTGCAGGTGGTGACCACAGACCACTTCTCAGTTCCTATGCTTTCTGGCTGATGTTTTGGTCACTTTTTAATGCTGGTGGTGCTTTCACTCTAGTGGTAGCATGAGACAGAGACTACAACCCACACAAGTGGCTCAGGTAGTGCAGCTCATCCAGGATAGCACATCAATGCGAGCTGTGGCAAGAAGGTTTGCTGTGTCTGTCAGCGTAGTGTCCAGAGCATGGAGGCGCTACCAGGAGACGGGCCAGTACATCAGGAGATGTGGAGGAGGCCGTATGAGGGCAACAACCCAGCATCAGGACCGCTACCTCCGCCTTTGTGCAAGGAGGAACCGGAAGAGCACTGCCAGAGCCCTGCAAAATGACCTCCAGCAGGTCACAAATGTGGATGTGTCTGCTCAAATGGTCAGAAACAGACTCCATGAGGGTGGTATGAGGGCCCGACATCCACCGGTGGGGGTTGTGCTTACAGCCCAACACTGTGCAGTATGTTTGGCATTTGCCAGAGAACACCAAGATTGGCAAATTTGCCACTGGCGCCCTGTGCTTTTCACAGATGAAAGCAGGTGAGCACATGTGACAGACGTGACAGGGTCTAGAGGCGCTGTGGAGAACGTTCTGCTGCCTGCAACATCATCCAGCATGACTGGTTTGGCAGTGGATCAGTAATGGTGTGGGGTGGCATTTCTTTGGGGGGCCACACAGCCCTCCATGTGCTCGCCAGAGGTAGCCTGACTGCCAATAGCTACCGAGATGAGATCCTCAGACCCCTTGTGAGACCATATGCTAGTGCGGTTGGCCCTGGGTTCCTCCTAATGCAAGACAATGCTAGACCTCATGTAGCTGGAGTGTATCAGCAGTTCCTGCAAGACAAAGGCATTGATGCTATGGACTGGCCCGCCCGTTACCCAGACTTGAATCCAATTGAGCACATCTGGGACATCATGTCTCGCTCCATCCACCAACGTCACGTTGCACCACAGACTGTCCAGGAGTTAACAGATGCTTTAGTCCAGGTCTTGGAGGAGATCCCTCAGGAGACCATCCGCCACCACATCAGGAGCATGCCCAGGCGTTGTAGGGAGGTCATACAGGCACGTGGAGGCCACACACACTACTGAGCCTCATGTTGACTTGTTTTAAGGACATTACATCAAAGTTGGATCAGCCTGTAGTGTGTTTTTCCACTTTCATAATGGGGGTGACTCCAAATCCAGACCTCCATGGGTTGAAAAATGTGATTTCCATTTTTTAATTTTTGTGTGATTTTGTTGTCAGCACATTCAACTATGTAAAGAACAAAGTATTTCATAAGAATATTTAATTCATTCAGATCTAGGATGTGTTATTTTAGTGTTCCCTTTATTTTTTTTAAAAGTGTATATTAACCCTTAATTTACAAAACACATAATTAATAATGTCACATAATTCCCACACATAGATTAATACATACGCATAGCTATACATAGCGGTAGGCCACAGCACATCTACCCCCCCCCCCCCATACCCCCACCTACCCCCCCCCGGTACAATTACTATTCTACACATAATACTTACATTCTTGTTTAACCACATACACATCCACGTATATATTATATTTATTTATCCTTATTTTGGCAGAGGAGGCAGGAGCTGCATGTGCAACCGGTGGTGGGCAGCCAGCCATCATCACTTATTGCAGATGGGTGCAGACCCTGAGGGAGTGGTTTGAGCCAGCGTCAGTGGTGGGCCTACCAGGACAGGTGGACACTTGGGTGCTGAGAACTATGCACCGTGAGTATCATTTCACACCACACACATTGGTGTATAAACTTGTTGGGGGGGGGGGGGGTGGATAAATACTTAGCAGATATCATGATCTTTGAATGTATGTATAAATAATCTTATACTCTGGCTGGTGTATACAATTAGCTGTATCCCCCTAGAATTATTCTGTCTCTAATACCCCTGCCCGCATGCATGGATTACTGACATACAATAGCACTGTAAGACCTATGGTTATGACCGAAGATATATGGGGCATCAATAACTATGTAAATCCTGCTAGCAAACATATAATTTTCATAATTTGTATCAATGAAATGTCTAGCAAATACCTGCACTTCAAACTGATTCTGAGTACAATTTGCTATTAGATCAAGATTGATTTGACATTCAATAGAGAGTACACGTCTGGGTGTGCGCACTGCGGCATATGTGGATACAGACTCTGTAGGACTGCATGTGCATGTCATATACTGTCTTAAACTGGACCATGTCTCAGCTGCATATTAACAACCATTGCTGGGAACATGTCCCAGATTGGTCAGTCTCACACACTGCACAGCAGATCCATCAGAGCACGTGTCTGATGAACATGCAGATGGCACACCGCACATGCAGTACACATATTCATATGAGCCATGATCCACTATGCTCATTATGCAGGCCATGGTTCATTTATGTAACACAAGCACCACAGTCAATCACAGGTGACCATGATGTCAAGGATATGGAAACAGCAACTCAAATATATTTTTTCTTCCATTTCAGCACTCAGTAGGACAAGGCCGACCACAGGGGGAGGCTCCACTGGAGGTATGAGTGGTTGTCGAAGAAGGCCAGGACATTCCATAGGGCCCGGGACCATCCACACAAGCTGGCCATTCACTGTCATATCAGGAGTTCGATTCACTGCTTGGACCCTCAACAGCATCCTCCAGCCATGCCCAGCTGTTCCAGCAACTTCCATCAGCCATGTCCTGGCCCCAGCCATCATCACAGCTGCCACCTGCTCCAACAATATTGCGGCCATGGCAGGCCACAACCACTTCCACACAATGGGTTCTCCCACATGGCCTCTTACACAATGGAGTCCGGTAACATGGCCACCCACACAATGGGCTCCCTCAACATGACCCAACACCCCAGGACTCCTGCCGACGCCTCAGGCCCTGCCACCATCACCCTGGGCCCTGCTGGCGTCACCTTGGGCACTCATGCCGTTACCTCAGGCACTCATGCCGTCACCTCTGACCCTGCTGCCGTTGCCTCCAACCCTAATGCTGACACCTCCGGCCACAATGCCGACACCTCCGGCCCCAATGCCGACACCTCCAGCCCCAATGTCATCACCATTGGCCCCAATGCCGTCAACAACAGCCACAATGCCATCAACACCACCACCCCTGACATTGAGGGAAATCATGGCCTGTTAACCAGTGTAACAGATTCATTGATGGAGTACACGTTGGAGAGAGACTGAGCAGAGCCCTGTGTCCACTAAGGGAAGAAAGGGTTAACACAGCAGGCTAATCAAGCAGGCCCAGCTGGGTTCCACCTTTAAAGGTCTGATTAGCACCCAGCTGAGAGAGGGAGCTCACTCTGAGCTGGACAGAGGCTGCCAGAGCCTGCTGTGGAAATCCCCTGCTACAAGGGAGACTTGACATCCAGTAAGCCTTTGTTTGGACTTTTGTTTTGTGTGGACTTTATCTTGCATAGTGACGGAACTACAGCCAAGAGTAAAGTGCTTCTATTAGAAGCTAGGATTTGGTTTTTGCACCATTTATGTTGTTTTGCTGCACTCGAATAAATACTGCTGATTTTTTAAAAAGGGCTCCTGAGTACTTCATTGTGGTGCCGGATACAAGGGTACGAACCCTGAGTGTGACAGCAGCGTTATCACACCAGGGAAAACATGGCATGCAAGAAGCAACAGAATGAGAGGCTCTGGTTGCTCAAAAGGCAGTGTGGACTCACACACACCCTCCTGGCGGTCACCCGATCACTCCATTCTGAGGTGAGGAGGCACAACAGAAGGATGGAGAGATATGAAGAATGGACGATTTGGGACAGACAGGAACTCATCCGATTAGCCTAACACCAGCTTATACCTCTCCAGTCTTCGGTTGCACAACTGCAACCCGAGACGTCTACCTCCTGATCTCAGACCTCACCATCATCTCAAGCTGATCCCCAGCCATCCAACGTAGTGGCACCCCAAGCGCCTACACCACCACTGTGAGTGAGAAAGGGTTAATATGGCATCAATTTCACGTGTTTGTGTTGCAATTTCATCAGATAGTGTGTCTTTATTTGCTTTATGCATGTTGCAGCATGGCTTTTCATATTGGCAAATGCATGACCATTCCAACATATGATGAAATAAAATATTTTTTAAAGACCGCCTATTTTATATTTGTGGATTGTTGTGCAAGTAATTGTAATGCCTTTCCATGCTTTCCCCATATTTTAAAGTCCACTGATATGTTTATATTATCTTTTACAGTGTTGAGAAATTGTCTGTAAACCCTTTGCGGGTCCTATTTGGACCCATTTTTGCCTCCATTTCCACGGGCTTGAACGCCAGGGCGTCTTTGGGAATTTGTTGCAATTTAATAGCGTGATTGGAACGTAACAGTTACAGGCTTGACAGAACAAAGGATTTGTGGCAACGGAGTTCAGATTTCGACATCCCGTAGGTTTTTTTCTGCCCTTTACCTGCAGGTCATCAGCGGGTAGCTTTGAGAGGCTAATTTAATAGTCGTAAGTTTTGCGGGCCACGTTACGGGCTATGGTTTTATACTTTGGGGGAATATAATAGGGCTGTATGTTCATTAGAAAACTAGTCAACTTATCTACTACCCTTTCTGTAAAGTAGTATTTGCACATATTACCCCCAGGGCCCTTAGATATCTTGTTCTATATAAGTTAGAAGTACAGAAAAATTGAATACCTGCTTGGATTGCTTTACAAGTTAAAATTCAAAGTTCCAATAATCATAAGATAGCGGTGTAACGACCCGCTTTTTGGGGCCAGGGTGGGACTCCTCTTAACCCCACAAGCAAGGGCACTTTATGGCTCAAAACTGTACTGTCACAGCCCCCTGGACTCATGGGTTTTTGGGAACATTACAATGGCCATGAGACTTGACTTAAGTGACTGGGACACTTTTTTTTACAGTTATGTCTGGTTATGTACCCTGGATCTCCAAGAGCCCATTTCAATTAGTTTTTTAGGCCTACTAAGCTCAGGATCATTTTTGTAATATTTAAAGCAGTTATACTGTGTTCAGAATATGCTCCAGGATATGAGGATATTCTGAACACAGCATATTTCAAGCCCGGCACATTTCAAGCCCACTGAAGAGCAGATTGTACTGGTGATACGCATCCTGTGTTCCTGGTTTCCTGATGGTGGTTCTGATTTGCATGTTGGGTACCAAGAAGCCTAACTCCATATAACCCTTGGTGAAGAATTTCTGTTGCAGAAGGCATGATGTTTTGGGGTTAATGCAGGCCCCCTTCCCCTGGGTCATGACCAGTGGCGGAGCTAGTGCATAGAGGGCCCCGGTGCAAAAAGAAAAATTGCATTACATATATAAAATATATATTAAATATATATGTAAAAAATAAATATAAATATAAATATATATATATATATATATTTATATATATATACACAGTTGTGCTCAAAAGTTTGCATACCCCTGACGAATTGTTAACATATGTACCATTTTTAGAGAAAACATGAGTGAGCAGGCAAAACACATTTCTTTTATTTCTTATGGGACTCATATTCAACTGTAAGTTATTACAGAATGGCACAATCATAACACAAAACATGGCAACAAAGAAAAAAATGAAATGACCCTGTTCAAAAGTTTGCATACCCTTAGTTCTTAATACTGTGTATTGCCCCCTTTAGCATCAGTGACAGCATGCAGTCTTTTGTAAATGTTGTCTATGAGGCCTCTAATTGTTGCAGGTGGTATAGCTGCCCATTCGACTTGGCAAAATGCCTTTAAATGCCTCCTCCTTGGCAAAATGCAAAGTCTTTGGTCGTCTTGCATGAACTGCACGTTTGAGATCTTCCCCAGAATGGCTCAATGATATTAAGGTCAGGAGACTGGGATGGCCACTACAGAACCTTCACTTTTTTTTGCTGTAACCACTGGAGGGTCAACTTGGCTTGTGCTTAGTGTCATGCTGGAAAGTCCAAGAGGGTCCCATGTTCAGCCTTTGTGCAGAAGAATGCAAATTGTCTACCAGTATTTTCTGATAACATGCTGCATTCATCTTGCCATCAATTTTCAATTGCCATCAAAGATTCCCCGTGCCTTTAGAGCTCAAACCGCCCCCCCCCCCCCCAAAACATAAGTGAGCCACCCCCATGCTTCACAGTGGGGATGGTATTCTTTTCACTATAGACCTTGTTGACCCCTCTCCAAACATAGCGCTTATGGTTGTGATCATCAAGCAATCAACATTCTTGGGGGTTCCATACCTGGGGTCCCCCGCGAATGTAAAAAAAAACGTGAATAATTATAACATGGGTAAACTATCACTTTACCCATGTTTTGTCCCTTGGGCAGGGGTCTAGGTGGTGGGTGGCACTTACCTCAAGACATTTGGACTGTCTACTAAGGCCCAAGCGTCCTTTTCAGGCAAGGGGGTCGGGGTTAAGCGTCAATCCCGAGGATGTCGAGGTGCTGTTGGGCATATTGTAACCAGGCATTTTTGTGGCATTGGCACAGCAATGGTTTCTTTCTCGCAACTCGACCATGCAGCTAATTTTTGTCCAAGTATCGTCGTATTGTGCTCCGTGTAGCAACCACAATGTCTTTTACCGAAGCAGCCTGTATTTCTCCTTAGATTATCTGTGGGTTTTTCTTTGTATTCCGAACAATTCTTCTGGCATTTGTGGCTGAAATCTTTCTTGTTCTACCTGACATTGGCTTAGTATCAAAAGATACCTGAATTTTCTGCTTCTTAATAAGTGATTAAACAGTACTGACTGGCATTTTCAAGGCTTTGGATATCTTTTTATATCTTTTCCCATCTTTATGAAGCTCCGTTACCTTGTTACGCAGATCTTTTGACAGTTCTTTTCTGCTCCCCTTGGCTCAGTACCTAGCGTGCGCAATGCATCCACATGAGAGCTAACAAACTCAACGAATATTTATACACAGACACTAATTGCAATTTAAAAAGCCACAGGTGTGGGAAATTAACCTTTAATTGCCATTTTAACCTGTGTGTGTCACCTTGTGTGACTGCACCTTGTGTGATTGCAGTACTTAGGCTGCAATGAGCAATGAAGGCGCTCACTGCAGCCAGCAGCACCGTCACACATGTGAGCCTCGCAAAGCGAGGCAAAGAAGCCGCACAGTACTTACGCTGCATTGTGAGGGTCGCAACTGCAAACCAAGCGCGTAACTCTAAAAACCCTAAAAACCAAAGAAAAAATTAACAAATATAATAAGCCTGGGAGTGATGTTGCAAGCGATTTTGAGCCATATATAGGGATTTTCATCAATCCAAGATCGGCTAAGCGAGGAACAAAATGTCGGACAAAAACTTGTGACACGAAACGGGATGAAAACGACCTGCTTCCAGCTCAGAATTCGGAGAAAAGCAGTTATTACACTGCATTCTGGGAAGCTGAGCTGGGACATGTAAATGTGTCCACAAATGCTTCTCTCTTCAATCCATATATATATATATATATATATATATATTTATACATATATATATACACCTATATAAATACTTTCTTACCTGCCAGAGGCTGCACTATACTTCCTGGAGTGAGGAGGGGCCATGGCAGGCCACAGGAGACTGAGGGGGAAAACAAGGGGCTATAGAGGTCTGCGAGGGGCCACAGGGCCTGCAGGGGCCCCCTGGGGGCTACAGAGGGCTATATGAGGCCACAGGGGACCCACAGGAGGTCCATTGGGGGCTATAAAGGGCTGTGGGGGGCCACAGGGCCCCCAAAGAAAAAGAGTAATACAAAGAAAAATGGGGAAAAAAATACAATGAAATACCAGATAAAGGCTGAGAAAAAAACTTAAATGGAACCTATTCCAAGCAATTAATGATCGCTATAGGACTGAGCATTCAGTTTTTACCTGACGCACAAGTTCTGTACAAAATTGTAGCACCATTGATAGCTCTGATGCCAAGTTTGTGCCCTGGACAGTTGCCCACTTCTCCAATAGGGCACAGTCAACCCTAATGACCAGTTCAACTTAAAATCCTGACATTTTGAAAAACATGAGAACTAATGGTATTTGGTATATTTCAGTCAGGTGCTCTAACCACTACACAATCCCTCAAAACTGGAAAATAAATTTGTTTACTTATTGAAGAGCTTTCGAGTTGTTCTTCCCTCACCTCGGAAAACACTTTTTAATATCACAACCATGGACTCCTTACTCAGCATCACGTCATTAATGAGACAGAAGTAGGTCAAATAATACTTCTAAGATTGAAGTTTGTTGTGGACAATAATTTTGGTTTTGATTAGAATAGTATATTACATATATTTCTCTCCTAACGAATGGTACAGAAAGGGAAAATGGAGATGGCCCTCTTGGTGCTTAATCCCTCCACAGAACAAATAACATTGTTCCTTTTTAGTTGTGCAATACTAAGATTGAGGCACTACATCACATATATAGTTGTCGACTGCGAGCCTCGCGAAGTGAGGCGAGCAAATGCGTCACGCAACTCCATGCGGGACTTAGGCTGCAATGAGCGCCAAAGGCGATCATTGCAGGGCTTGCAATGAGCGCCAGAATCGCTCATCGCGAGGCCCGGGCATTACCAACACCCGACGGGGGCTGCAATGAGCAGGGCTCGCATCACCCCAGTACCTTGGTCCTGCCAGTGCAGGACTCGTGATGACCCCAGAGCTCGCATCACCACCAATAAGCATCACCCCCATCACCCACAATCAGAACCCCAGTACCTGTTTCCTGGGCTCCCCAAGGCTCGCATCACACCCAGTCAGCATCACCCACATCACTCACAATCAGAGCCCCAGTACGTGGATGCGACCCTGCCAGTAGCTGAAGAACGTACCTGGATGTGACCCTGCCAGCAGCGTCGCTCTCTGTCCACCTCTGCGGCTCCTGTCCTCCATCCAGAACTACTTTCTGGTTCATGCAACTTATCGTGTAGCCGGTATGCGCGGCTTGGTCCAGAAAGTAGAGGACGGGAGCCGCAAAGGAGGTGAGTTTGGCGCTGCTGGCAGCGTCGCATCCGGGTACGGGACAGAGGGGAGAGAGAGGGGCAAAGGAGACACGAGGGGGGGAGAAAGTGAGAGGGGGAAAGAAGACACAGGGGGAAAGGGAGAGGGGGAAAGAAGACAAAGGGGAGGGAGGGGGAGGAAGGGAGAGGGGGAAAGGAGGTACAGGGGAGTGAGAGAGGGGAAAGGACATACAAGGGAGGGAGAGGGGGAAAGGAAGAGCTGGAGAGGAGGCACATGAGAGGGCGAAAGGGAGAGGGTGAAAGTGGGTAAAGGGGAGAGAGAAGGGGGAAGGAGACACAAGGGAGGGAGAGGGGTGGAAGGAGACACAAGGGAGGGTGAGGGGGAAAGAGACCCAGGGCACTGAGGAGGGGAGAAGAGACACGGGGGAGGGAGGAGGACGGAAGAGACACAGGGGGAGAGACACAGGGGAGGGAGAGGGGGTGAATGAGGCACAAGGGAGGGTGGGGGAAATGAGATACAAGGGAGGGAGAGGGGGAAAGAGACAATGGGAGGGAGAGGGGAAATGAGACACAAGGGAGGGAGGGGAGGGAGAGGAGGGGGGAAATGAGACACAAGGGAGGGAGGGGGAAATGAGACACAAGGGAGGGGGAAAGGAGACACAAGGGAGGGAGAGGAGGGGGGAAATGAGACACAAGGGAGGGAGGGGGGAAATGAGACACAAGGGAGGGAGAGGAGGAGGAAAGGAGACACAAGGGAGGGAGAGGAGGGGGGAAATGAGACAAGAGAGGAAGTAGACAGGAGGAGATGGACCTGAATCCATCAATGGAGGCTGCTGCACTGAGCACAAAGGCTGACATCCAAGAACTGAAAGAGTTGATTTCCTCTTTCAGGTCAGAGATCAAGGCAGAGGTTCAGAAAGAAGTGGTGGGTCTCACAGGCGAGATAAAAGCAGTTGACTCCAGAGTTACTAAAATGGATGAAAACTATGGCACTTTGCTACGAGCACACTCTCAATTAGAAGAGGAGATGCATGCAGTAAGGGAAGAGCAAAGACACCTTTTTCACAATTAGGAAGATTTGGGAAATCGCTCCAGACGACAGAACATCAGTATCCTCAATCTTCCTGAAATGATAAAAGATTTACCACAGTACCTACTCACCCTCTGCAGGTCTCTTTTACCTAACCTGGAAGACGAATCATTCAGGATTGATAGGATACATAGAGCCTTGATGAACCGCCCTTCCTCTGGTGAGAGACTAAGGGATGTAATAGCAAAGTTTCACTATTAAACGACCAAGGACCTCTTTATGAAAGTGGCAAGACCGGGCATCCCAGAAGCTGAGGGGTCGCAACCAAGCATATATGCAGACCTTTCCCCATCCACTCTGTTTAAAAGAAGACTGTTGAAACCCCTCTTGGAAACTATTTTGGCCCAAGGATGGAAATACACATGGGACTTTCCATTTAAACTAAATATTCAGAAGGAAGGGAGAACCTACATCGTCTGTGATATGGATGAAGGCACATCCTTACTTTCGTCTTGGGGTATTTCATTACCTGACAATCCTGGACACCAGCAGTTGATGCCTAGTCCTCAAAGACACTCAAGACCACAACAACTATCACAGGACTGACAGTTTGAATTTGCAGGAGATCTCCTGTATGTAATACGACAGCATGCTGTGGTAGCGTCCGCTCTGCTACATTGTGGTCAATGTGAATCCTACATCATTATGAACAATCCAGTTTTCTTGTTTACTTCAAACAAGTGGACTTGTCAAAATATTTTTTTTATAATTGTAATCATATTTATTCTCATTCCAGGAATTTAAATATTGTATTGTTACTTTGTGATAGATGTTTTCATAAAGTTGTGCTCCAGAGGGGTCATGTTTTGTATCCTTTTTGTGGGATATCAGGCGACTCACCATTTTTGATCTGAGGACAGCGTTAGGCTCTCCTCTTTTGACTGTACTTGTTGTTTTCTTTGTCATTTCTCCACTATTGGTTTCATAAAGCACTATTGCTCATTTGTAAGTTATTATTGAGATTTTAAAGAGTTATTTTTACTCGAGGACACCTTTTTGTTCTTTACAAACAAATTTAATATTGTAGCTTAGTGTACAAGTTTTTTTTAATTATATCGATTTCATATAAAGCTACCTGTATATTTGTTGGAATATTGCAAGTGTTATATTTTCTGCTTTGATACATTTCTAATACTTTGTATATTTTATTTTGTTTCCACTTAGCCTTTTGTCTTTTTATTTCTCTTCTCATTACCTCCTTGTCCCCCCTCCCTCTCTTCTGGTGAAGATTGCTTTTCCCTCACATCGTGTAGACACCAACCTCTGGTATATCATATTACTGGACCTGCTCACTTACTAGAATCTTTAGACCGTACTCCCTTACCGTAGAGGTTGGTAAGTAATGGATCTCAAAATAGCTTCACATAATGCCCAAGGGTTAAATGAACCAATATAGCGAGGGATTGCCCTGGGAGAATATAGCAGCTTACGTGTTGACATTGTATTGATCCAAGAAACACAGTTTAAAAATAAACGCAATACCAAAATAGTGGGGTAAACATTTTACTCAGGCCTATCACGCTGCTGCTCTTGAAAAACAAAAAAAGGGGGGGGGGGGGGTTCAATCCTTATTCGTAAAAGATAACATTTTCATGTAGCTACTCATAAAGATTCTGATGGTAGATATATCTTATTGCAAGGTTCCATTAACGTACGTAAGGTATCCTAAATAAATGTTTATGCACCAAACTATAGACAAGCAGCCTTCTTCCATAGAATCTCAGATTTAATGACTGATTGGCAACATTCCTCTTGGATCTTGGGGGGGGACTTGAATTTGGTTTTAGATCCTCCAAAGGCAGATCAGGAATCGTTCCGACCCATGTAATCCCAGCAGCAACCAGGTCCCTCAAAGCTCTCTTTAAAAACCACTGTATGATAGACACCTGGAGAGAATTGCATCTGGACGAGAGAGATTACATTTATTATTCAGCAAGACTTAGCTCATACTCCCGTATTGACTATATCCTCAACCAACAACACCTAACCTCGAACCTATCTGACGTTGCAATCCACCCCATCTCCTGGTCAGATCATGACCTTGTTTGTATTTCCCTGAAAGACCTACTCCCTAAGGGGCGTACACCTTCCTGGACACTAAACCCGGCCCTTTTAAATGATGATTCATCACGTGACAAAATTCAAAAATAATTAGTAAACTATTTCAACTCAAATAGTGGTGGTGAGGTAGACCAGGCGGGGGTATGGGCAGCACACAAAGCTGTACTGAGAGGCACCTGTATTCTGCTAGGGGCTTTAGCTAAAAAAATGTTTAGCTCTCATGTATCAAAGAATTGATATCAGACCTCCAGAAATCCTTAAAACACTTGAGGTCTCCCAAAACCCAGGAAGAAATTAACTTGTTGAAACAAGAATTATGTGGGGTTCTGAGGATGAAGTTTGTAGCGTTCTCAGTCTACATTTTTTACATTCGCCAACAAGCCTGACAAAATGCTTGCCAAAAAGTTAAATCAGCAGAAAGCAAATTCATATATACCTAAAATCATACTTGAAAAAGGCAAGTCTATCTTCCAACCAGGTGATATAGCCAACGCTTTTGAAAAAAAATATTATGCTACATTATATTCGGCATCCCCCAGTCAAATACACCTAAGCATAAAGATCATATTAATTCCTTCCCCTCTACAATGAAATTCCCCCAATTTGACAAAGAGAAAATTGATTCCCTAGACTCCCCGATAACCATAGAAGAAATTAAAAATGCTATTAAAGAAACCAAACCACACAAGGCCCCTGGTCCGGATGGATTTACTAACTACTATTACAAACAATTTAAAGATATCTTATCTCCCCACCTTCAGTCCTTGTTCAATGGCTTTCTACAGCTGCAGACCCATTTCCCTAATTAATAGCGACACCAAACTGTATTCCAAAATATTAGCAAATAGCTTAGCCCAATTGTTGCCTATGTGGTTCCATCCGCACCAGGTGGGATTTATTCAAGGTAGAGAGGCCCTAGACAACACCAGATGAATTCTGGATCTTATGGATGTTGCATTAGCAAAAAAAAAAATGCCACTGATGCTGCTTTCGCTAGAGGCAGAAAAGGCTTTTGAACGGATAGATTGGGCTCACATGTCCGAGATAGTGTTATGGTTTGGTCTGAATAAGGGTCTAGTGGGAGGTACATTAGCATTATATTCGGCACTGAAAGCTTTCATAGCTTATCAGGGTTTCAGGCTTTTTCCAATACAAAGAGGAACAAGACAGGGCTGTCCCCTCTCCCCCTGCTATTTGCATAGAACCATTAACAATTGCCCTAAGAGAGAACCAAAATGTGAAAGGAGTCCAATTAGCCAATAAGGAGTACAAACTTTCAGCCTTATTAAATTGTGATTCAGCAAATTGAAAAGGGCTCTATATAAGCACAGAGCATATTTTTTACAGAAGTTTTTAGTTAGTGAAGACCTTGCTTTTCACTAACTAAAAACTTCTGTAAAAAAATATGCTATGTGCTTAAACAGAGCCCTATTCAATTTGCCGAATCGCAATTTAATAAGGCTAAAAAGCCTTTTTGCTGACGATATCATACTCACCGTAACTGAACCCCTAACAAGCCTCCTTAATGTGTTTTTTTTATGACATTTTAGCAACAATTCAGAATTTAAGGTAAACTCTAGCAAAAGTGAAGCACTCAATGTTTCTTTGCCAAAGAATTTAGAAGCTTTATTAACAGCTAATTTCTCTTTCAAATGGGCTCAACACAGTGTCAAATACCTGGGTATCAATATTCCCAAGTAATCCAGTTTATATAATGCAAACTATCCTAGAATTATAAAAAAGCTTCTGCAAGATATCAGTGTTTGGTCCTCATATAAAATTTCCCGGATAGGAACTATTCACACCATTAATAGGAATGTATTTCCCAAACTCCTTTTCGTGCAATCCCAGCAGTGGTTAGCACGAAGAACATGCAAAAACTCCAGAGGGCGGTACCTTGCTTTGTTTGGAATAATAAAAAAACAAGAGTTAAAAAAACCTACTATGTTGGCTCATAAAAGTAAAGGGGGATTAGCTCTTCCAGACCTAATAAAATACTTTAAGGCTTCTAGATTGGCACAACTATCCAAATGGTTCATTAAGGAACACCCACCGGTGTGAGTGGAGATTGACAGCCATGCTCTCAGAGATCAGAACCTTTTAATCTGCCAGGTACTCTGAACAAGTCTCTATTTTAAAATCAATCATTCTCAATCATTCTCTGCTCCCTGGAACCAGATGAACAAAAGAGCTCCCTTGGTAGAGACAGGTTCCTGGCTCACCCCTTTATGGTTACCATATCAAAATATCTTATTCAACAAAACTCCCTGTGGAATTGGTGGATAGGTAAAAATTTGACTATTGTAGCTGATATACTTAGAACAAACCAAAAATGGTCACCCATATCATTTAGTGCACAGAATCAGGTGCCAGTTAAAGAATTGTTTAACCTAGCACAAATTAACTCAAATGTTTCTAAAGTATCGCAAGTTAATAATTTGGCTAACAAAACCCCATTTGAGAAATGCTGTATTTATAATGCTGATGGCAATAAAAATATTTCTATTATTTATGATTACTTGTTAGATTAGGTGACCCGATCCAGACACCACCATCAATCCTCTTGGGAAAACGAATTGGGCATCACTTTAGAAAAGGAGCAATAGAACAAAATTCACAAAAATGCAGTGCAATCTTCCCTTAACGTAACCCTACAAAACAATTTTGAGGTGGTACCTGACCCCAGCAAGGTTGCAAGGGTGACTCGGTTGGGCATTGCTTTAGGGGATGCAGCTCTGTGGGAACACTTTATCACACTCTATGGGAGTGTTCAAAAATTACTCACATTTGGTTGGAAAAGTTTGATACTTTAGAGAAATTATGCGGCAGTAGATTACCTCAGAAACCAGAAGAGGCCTTATTAGGATTTCCCATTACCGGTCTTACCAAAGAGGCCCAACTTCTCACTAACCAAATATTCCTAGCAACACAAATTACTATTGCTAAATCTTGGAAGATGTCTATTCCCCTGTTTAAAGAGGTCCTAGTTAAACTTAAACACATACTCTCTATGTGTATAATATCTGCAGAACTGAATGTTAATTACAAAAAAATGGTCTTCCTGCTGGGATATGTGGGAGCTAGGAATTGGTTAATGTTAAAACTCAGCAGGTTTCATTTCATGTGAGCAAGTGGAATAAATAGGCAATGCTTCACCCCCATTTTTTTCTCTCTCTGTCTCTCTATTTCTTTTATGTTTTCCTCTTTTCTCTTTCTTCTCTTTAAGGCGTATTGGTTTTGGCATATTATGTCATATATTTTGTTAAATATATGCAACAAACAAAAACAAAAAAATAAAAAATGTTGGGAAAAGTGTAAGAACAAGCCTTCTAAATTGACATTTGTATCTTCTTCAGGATGATCTTGTTTTATACTATGCATTTGACATGATGTTGTTCTTTCTTCCCTTTAATAAAAACAATTAAAAACAAACAAAAAAAACACTGAATAATTAAAGTAATAATTTCAACAAACAGGTAGGTAATGGGCAGAATTATAATATATCAACATTTCAATAAAGGACCCCTGTATAATAAAAATATATAAGTTTGAAAACTCTGAATGCAAGAGCATAAGTACGGTAGTTTTTAATTAAACCTTTGTAAAGACACTGCTGGACCCTAGAGGCATCCACAATATTTTGGTGGAAGTTATGTGTGTGAGAGGGGTGTTCACATTTGCACATTTCCAGAGAAATCAATAGTTGCTTCTGGGCTTCTGATGGGGAAGAAGTGGTGTCAGTTTCAATCAGACCCTTTTATCTAACAAATCTTCCAGGCCTCCCTCTGTCTTCCTCTCCAAGACTAACATGCCTTCATGATCCAAATTTTAGGAAGTCTCCAAAAATTCAGATTTTCTCTAAAAATAGCTTAACGATCATGGCTCATACAGGTAATGTTGTTAGCTTGCTATATACCTCAAGTGGCATTATTAGATTGATATATTCACCAAAGAAGCATTCACTGTAACCATCAGAATAATATCTTATCCCATACCTGGTCTATCCCAGTCTTTTTCTGCCCCGTTGTCTAACTAAAATTACATCCAAGATCTCAAAAGAGCTTAGGCTTCAAAACAAGCAATCCTTGATACATTTCTAAAACAGTTTGCTGTAACTGATTGTCTATTTTTATACTGCCCCCCCCCCCACCCTTTATACACCAGTATTATTCTCTGACAATGTTATATTTAAAGGACCAAAATATATATGTTTATAATTATTTGAAAAAAACATCATAAAACTAGTTTTTAATTATAAAAAATGATTAATTTGCTGGTGTATGGAAACATCCATGATAGTTTCGTGAGGGTTATGTGTGTGAAAGGTGTGTTTACATTTTCACGAGTTCAATGTTTGCATTTATTGTTGCAAGCTGTCTGCTTTTGCTAATGTTAGAGAGAAGGGAGTAGGTGTCAAAATTAAAAGATCCAATTATACATTAAATATATCTTCCCACCCCTGCTGACAGACAAAATTATCATAAGACTCCAGCTATCAGAAAGTGTTGAATAATTAACAATCTTCTATACATAAGTAGAGTCTTCAAACATTTTCTTTAAAACTTTCTTTAAAATTGTTCATGGTTTACACAGCTTCTAATGTTTTTAGTTTGTTACAAGCATTTGATTTGTTTTTGGGGTCCTTTACATCATCTATAAAGAGAAAGTGTGTAAAAAGTAGAAAACAAGAGAAACAGAGCCACCAAATTAACCCAAGTTAACCTCCCCGACAAACTGTCTCTTTATTCAAAGAAGCCAAATCTTAATTTTAATCTATAGCTCTGTAACCTACCAAGGACTACTGCATTTCTTTTCTTTTTTGGGTTATATAAAAATGTCCATGCTTTTAGTTAGTTGATGGAATTCCAATAAGAGGTATGTTGCTCACTCATAAATAATGATTGATTTGTTTTGGCAATAGCGGATGGATTATGAAAAACCACTGGTTTCCTTTGGATGCAACACTGAGATTCCACCACACCACAAACTAATTTGGACTGTTTTTGATGACCAGTTCATTATTGGAAAAATTGTTAGTGGTCTTTCTATGAAACTCTATGATTTGTTTAATAAAATATGAATAGGGGATATAAATTGGATGTAATTACCAAGAATATATAGAGCAATGATGGTTACGGCTCACAAAAATAAAAATAAAAACTCTGTTTATAAAACAAATATTCGTTCTTCCAATATAACATTTGCCACCAGGACAAAATAATGTCACAAAAATTTGTCAGAAGATTCTGTGGTACCCATTAAACCCAAGAGATAATTGCTTTTCCATCTTTTTTTAAATTTACTCACCATTAAAGGGACATGGAAGGTGTGACGAAGTGCCCTTCGCCACTTTGTCTTGGAGAGGACTGTTTGCCAGCCTCCTGCCCTGCGACTATGGCCCTGGTACATATTGCCCTTCAAACACAGTATTCGGCCATACCAGAGTGTATGTCACTCATTCTGGCCCTTTACATACAGGGGGGTCATTCGGTACTTGCCCTGTGTGAACCATGATACCACAGATAGCTATACCATGGAGCCCATTCATATAATGAAAGACTATGGGAAAGACTTTAGCTACATGGCAATTGAACTGTGTGAAGATGATCTGAGCGCTATTCTGTAGTTTTGTGCGCTCAGATCCCAGCTGTAACGGAACCCATCACTGTTTTACCATGTTTATGGTTATTTAATTCTTGGTTAAAATATGATCCTAGTAATATACTGTATGTATGTTGCTTTATGCTCTGCAGAATATTGGCCCCAGGCTAGTGCAGACCTTGGCAGGAGAGATAATCCTGTTACAGATAAGAAAGTCTATTCATTCTCAAACATAAGAACAAAGACGGCTGATTTAATCATTGTCTGATTATATCAAGGAGCCTCAGGGAGGGGTGACCACACCTATTGTTCTCTTTATGTGTATTGTGTGGCCAACTATGGGGGATGTGGATTGCCATGCTGCCAGTAAGATACTTTTACTAACTTTTGAACCCCTGGTCTGATTCATGCCATTTTTTAATACGTTGTTCCCCTGGGTGAGAGCTATTGAACGGTGCTGGACTTAAAGGTGTACCCCCTGTTTTTGGGGTACATCCAGAATGTGGTTAAAATTGTGTCTGTTTTAATTGTGTTACCTGTTATCTGAGGGGAGGAGACGTGGGGGTTGAACCATGTATATAAGTGGCTGTGATAATTATGTGGGTGTAGCCCTTCAGAGGGCACCATTGCATAAAAGGAGATCCCCTGTCATTAAAGATATAGTTCTACTTGACCCTTCAAAACGTAGTCTCATCTCGTTCTTGGAGGGGATTGCTCTATCATACTGGGGATTGCTATGCTTTTGCATACTCCCTTGAGCTGTAACTACTGAACGCTTGTTCCTGATGTACTATCCTTGAAGGAGAGGTCTTCCCCACACGGTCCTGGATACTGGAGATTCATACAGGGTGGAAGGAAGACGGCGCGGCTCCAGCTAAGCTACGGCGGTTGTGGAGTCTGTGGTGGTTGTGGTGTCCGGTGCGGTGCTTGTAGGCCTCGGCGCAAACTAGGACGTGTCTATCAACGGAGGTACCCGGTCGGGGTGCCAGGAGATCCGTTACAGAAGGTTTCTGGATTGCAGTAGGAATATAATATACATGAGTATCTATTTACTTTATGTACTTTACTTTATAAGAAGTGCTTATAAGAAGTGTTTTTGTTCTGCCTAAAATCATGTGGCAGAGCTAGTATGGTGTGGGGGCAACTCATTTAATATATATATATATATATATATATATCTGTTTATAAATAAATATATATATATATATATATATATATATACACATATATATTATTTATCTCAGTCACTGCCCTTCTGAGCTCTATCAAGTTCATGTTCATCGCTTTGGTGACCTCATCTATCCATCTCCACCTCTGTCATCCCCTTCTTCTTGTGCCTTCAATGTTTCCCAGCATCACAGTCTTCTCTAGGGAATCCCGCCGTCTCATAATATGGCCACAATATTTGAGCTTCAGCCTCATGAGCATAGCTTCTAGTGAACAGTTTGTTTTTATTTCCTGAAATACTAATTTATTGGATCTTCTTGCAGTCCAAGGAACTCTGAGTAGTTTTCTCCAACACTACAATTCAAAGGCGTCAATTCTACAGCGCTTGGACTTCTTTATGGTCCAGCTCTCACATGGTTCTAAAGATGTGGACCTTTGTTGATCTAATATCTTTACTTTTTACTAACTTGTCCTTAAATAAAAAGTGCTTTTTCAAAAACACCCTACAAGACTGAAAACTTGCAGAGTTACAATCTAAAGTGAGTGAGAGAGGCAGAAACCCCTGCAAGAAACACTGATAAGAATTTGGACCAGGGAGAGAAAGAACATATAATATAAAATTATATAATAAAAAACAGAGTGCACTGGTCCCCAGTAGCTCCGCCCATGTTTAGTGGGCCTAAAGTTCCCTACAGGAATTATATTATAAATGGCATTTCAGTGGTGAAGCACTTAGAGCAAAATTTTCTATAATACATTTAAAACATTGTATAAAAAATAAACAACTTACTTTAAATCCATGTGCAAATGTCAGGACCTCCCCCTGACAAACTCAAATCTGGCACTGAACAGGGCACTGCACCAGCTGAGTTACTGAGCTCTATAGAGAAATAGTTTACTCTAAATCAGTGTTTCTCAACCTTTTTAATTGGGATTGTAACTGGTTTCCTTCCAACGCTCACAGGAACCTCCTTTGAGACCCAGAACATATTAGACAGGATGATACTCCATAAGACACACTACATTTCCATATATTTTTTGCACTGATTTAAATGGAGAACGTTTTATTGGCAGAGAAGTTAATCAATAATCTGTCTATAGCTGTGACTAATTGTAGTGGTATGATGAGAACCGCCATTCTAGAGTAACTGGCCCAATTTGCCAGAGAAATAGATCTTGACTTTAGTATTTATTTTCAACTTCTTTAAAACTTGTATGTTATATATAAAATAAAAAAAACTGTAATATTAAAACCTGTCCTATTAAATGCATGAATATTTCGGGTTTTTAGCTCCTGTTTGACCCACCATCAGATGCACATAGGAATTCACAATGCATTTGAGAGCTGCATTGTTTGAAAACTTAGATTAATTACTTAGATTAATTCTAGGGTTTCCATTTGAACTGCCGCAGGAATATTATCCAAGCAAAGAACACACTAAGTTTATATGCCAGTAATGCCCAAGGACTGAACTGTATTGTCTGGTATCGCTTTTCAAAGTGTTTTGGCAGGGGCCCACCTCGAGTTTCTTCAGTCTGATTTAACTAATGGATCCCAGAAACAAAAAGATCTTGAGCTGGGATGTCCGCAGGAGGCTGCTATCGAATATTCCTTTATTAAAATCTGCAGCGTTTGAAGTACTTGCAGCCCTATTTAGTATTCAGTAACTCAGAGCACAAGACGGGAAGGGATTTTACACGTGTCCCATAAACAGGTCTTTTAGGATTTTTTCATTAAAAGACCCCTATACAATAAGAAAAATATAAGTTTAAAAACTTTGAGTCTGATTAAAAGCATAATTAAGCAGGGGAAAACGTCATTAAATTAGTTTTTAATTAGAAAAAAAGAATGAATGTTGATGCACCTGCTGTCCTTGGGGGCATCCATGCTACTTTGGTGAATATTGTGTGTGAGAGCAGGGCTTACATTTATTGATGCACACTGCCTGCTTTTGAGAATTTTTTGGTGAAGGAGTTGTTATATTCAATGAGATCCAATTACCTAACTTCTCCCTCTTATCTCCTGGCCCTCCCTCCAATGATAGATACAAAAACACCCTCATTTTATAGTTAACAGGAAATGACAGAAACAAAGGCAAGATGGAATACTCTGTATATAAGCAGAATGTTCAAAACTTCCAATCAGATCCAGTTAACATATATATAAATATATATATATATATATATATATATATAATTACTACTCCCTCCGGTGCCAACTCATAATATATATATATATCATTTTATTTGAATTTCTCTAGTGTAGGGTACGCCCCCCCCCCCCCCCCCAGACCCCCTGGGACTCCTCTGCCTCCCCGCCCCCGCGCATGAGCTTAACATGTATCCCCGGCCTCTTATCGGCACAGCAGTGAATTCCGAATGACATCACACACATTTGATGTCATTCGGGATTCCCTGCCCAGATGAGAAGACACGCCGACAGGGCGACAGGGCGACAGGGGGGGGGGGGGGGGGGAGTCATAGGAAGCCCTGAAAACAGGGAAGTGGTGCGGCTGAGGGGGCTGAGGGGTAAAGGAAGGAGGTATGGGCCAGGTGGGGTGACTGTACACTACAGAAATAAATAAAAGAATCTAAAAAAAATAATTAGACTACCTCTCCGCAGATGCCTTTCTCTCTTCCCACATGCCTCTTTCCACTAATAATAAACCACACCTATCATCCTCCAAATCCTTCTCTCCTGAACTGTATTAAATCCATTGATATATTTGAAGGTTTCTATCATATGTCTCCTCTTTCTCCTGTCCTCTAAACTATACATATGAAGGATATGAAGCCTTCCTTGTACATTTATTCTTGTAGACTATGACCATTGAAGTCTCTTTCCTAATAATAATAAAAAGCAAACATTTGGTGAAGCCAAGCAAACAAAATAATAAAATCCTTGGATAACTCGTTCTAAATGTTAGAATTAATCTCAATTAATCTCAAACACAACACAAAGTCAGTCCATTAAGGATTAATTGACAAGCACTGAAGTATTACACCTGCGGAAAGCCACGTGACGTCCCACTGGGAATTACTTCAATCAGTGGATAAGATATGTGTCAGACATAAGGACAACAAAGCTTTTCTCCGGCTGGAATATTGTAATGCCTCATGTATTGTGTTTTAGTTACATTATAAGTGTTCCAGTCTAAACATAAAATACGTTCCAAACACACTTTTATTATTGGCAGAACCTCATGCCCAGAATAATACAAATGCAATATTTCACGTGTTTTCATTGCTGTTTTGAAAGGAACATGATGAAGCTTTTTTTTTTGTTGCAAATTTTAATTCATTTTCAGCATGTAAAAGAACAGAAAAACCCTTTTATAAAATAAATAAACATTTTAAATGTAATGTGAATCTGTCCCATATAGAGGCATTGAACATATGCTAAATCCAGTCAGCAATTAATACATGCCACCTCTGTGTCCTACTAGTTTTCAAACAATACAAAATATGATTAATAAAAATGGTTTACAGTGTCCCTTTAATGTAGTACTGTACTTCTAGAAAAACTGCACATTTGTGAAGTATGTAACAAATTAGTAGCTGTGTAAGCCATGAACATAACCTGGAATACAGGTATACCCCACCTAACTCTACCCACTTTAGCGCTGATGCGATATAGCGCTGTTTTTGTTGTAATTCCACACATAACGCTAAGCCACGCTATAGTGATGTTTTTTGGCCGCCGATCCCTGCTGAACGCTCTGCTTTGCGATAACGCTGCTTTTTCCTTGAGGTACCCCGTTTAACGCTCAGAACAGGAGAATACAGAAAGAGAGAAAAAAGGAGAAAACTGCCGAGCTGGAGAGAGAAATAGCCACCAAAGACCCCCAATTCCAAACTACAACATCCAGAGACAGGGTACAGAATATTTTCTTTGTTCCTTTGTTTCTTATAATATGGTTGTTAATTGTTACTTGTCTAATAAAATCTACATTCATTTTTTTTTTGTACTTTTACAGAACATGAGTAAGCTTAAGGAAGACCAGGACAAGTTGAAGCACCAGGGCACTCCTCTGGATGTAAAAATGCAGTTGCTGAACCGCTTGGAGAAAGGGGAGCACCAAGTGGACCTTGGAGCGGATCTGAAGTTGCCAGGCTTCATAATTCACACCATACTAAAGAACAAAGACAAGATCAAGTCTTCAGCAACTGGAGCCCTGGAGCAATTGTTTATCTGGATTGATGACGAACTGGACCATAACTTGCCTCTCAGCCAGGCCACCATAATGGAGAAGGCTAGAAGTTTATATGGCCTTAGCCAAAGTCAAACATAATAATAAAGGTCGCTGATAAGGCCTATGTCATGTCGTACCACTGATCTTATCGGCAAGCATGTTCCTTTACATGTAAAGCAAAGTATCTGGAACAGGGAGTTCATTGAGCTCTTCTCTCTTTATACTGAGATTAAGGGAAACATTAAGAAAGCAAAGGATGAGAGGTAAATCCCTAAATGATTTGAGAATTGGTTGCAGGTATTTACCATTATGGCTTGTGTTGTAAGGGAAAAGTAACCAAAGTTGTGCTCTGATCAATTATCTTATCTGTATGAAATCTCAGAAGCTCCTGAGAAATGTGGGGGTTAGCATGGTGGTAGGGTGATGAGGAATTTCATCAGAGCGTACCTGTCAATTCATCCATTATTTAGGTAGAAGGATGTGTGCACTTGGCTAACCATTATAATGCCAACTTAGGGCTCAGGCACAGCCCTCTCTCTCTCTCTCTCTCTATATATATATATATATATATATATAAACTTCTGATTTTGTTAAATATGATTTCATTCTCATGGCACTCACGACTGCTATTGTTTTTGTTTATTATATACTTCACAAGCATGTGCAGTAGTTCTTGAACTTCAGTAGGCCTTTAATCTATTCATTTTAAATCACTTTCCTTAAAATAAACTCAAATGACAACACTACACAAGGACAACTTGTATCAAATAGCATTGTATTTACAGCCATTGTCAGCAGCTAACATTTAACATCCTCCTTTTCCTCTGGTACATGAGTAGGTGAACTGAATGCACCCATTGCGTAGCAGAGGGCGTGGGGGTGAAAAGCACAAATCAGGTTTTACATTCTTCTACCCACGTCTTAATACAATACACTTCCTGAACAATTGCTGTATAAATCAGCCTCACGCAGAGCTCTGTACCTGCCAAATGCAATGCTAGCATAGTCAGTATAACACAAGAATGTCAGATAGAATAATCCATCCGGGCTGTATCTCTGTCTACAAAAAAGCCTGCCGTTCAGGACCAAACTTCCATACGTATAAGAAGCCAACTGTGGTACCACTGCTCATCTTTACAAAAACGCAATATGAACAATCACTAATATAGACAACTTTGCAATATATTTAGTTTTTTTTTTTAAACTGCAGTATTCTTAAATCTTTTAAACTTACGTTTTTTATTTCTCATCAAAGCAACATACTTGATTTGTGCAAGGAAGGGGTTGTGTACCATACTGGTGGAGAAGGGACCTGTGTGTGGTGATGGACGAGAAGGGGCATGTGTGGTAGAAAAGGGAAATTTGAGGCAGAAGGCAAGGGGAGCATGTTGTGGTGGAGGGGAAGGACAGTGTCTGGTGGTGGAAATGTGTGGTTTAGTTATGGAGCTTCAAATGTCAATTCCCTATTCACGTAACAGAAGATTTAAAAACACATTCTTGGCATAATGACACAGTATCAGCCACAACACAGTTGCACAGCTGAACAGTAATCTAATCACTAGACAAAAGAGAACCCAAGCTAGCGCAATGTGTACACAGTGAATGTCAGCTTACTACTGATATAGGTTTCCCAGTCTAGTGCTGTGTTCATGATGTGACACAATGCATTACATGTCAGCTAGTCTGTCTGGCTGCAACTTGCCTGCAATATATAAAATGTAAAAAATATATAATTATTTTGAAAAAAAAGCTATTTGACAAAATAGGTCAGATCTTTCAATTTATTTTTAATAAAAAGCATCATCACAAAAAAAAACTGTGGGTAATATCAAAATTCTAATTGTATATTTGAATTCATAGTGAAAAGATATTGTAGAAATATCTACATTTTCCTATTTCACAAAAAACGGGATTTACCAGTGTAATATGTATACCTCAGCATGACAGGCACATCTGTCTGTCCCTGCTCTAATTGTTATGTTTCTTCCGAACCATTTCAGCCCTATTAAATTTGAAACCTGTAGCGGCAACGTGAGACCCGCTGCAGGCTTGAAATTTGTCCGAGTTACAGAGCTATCAAATTAGACCATGGCGTGAGTTACGGGCTTAAGATACAAGCCTGTAAATCCTTTCCGTGCCCGCAAGCTGGCCCTAACTATCTAATTGGGGTATAACATAGTGCAACACAGACCTATCAGCCAATAAAAAGCGGTCTAGATGAATATGAATGACAGAGGGAGATTATAAATTCACGTTACACACGCCCATGCATTCACTGTGTTGTATTTTCTTTAGAATTAGCATGCAGGTCTCGGAGTTGGTGGGTTTTCAGAGTGAGAGAGAGAAAGTAGGAGTTATTTGGAGAGAGATAGTTTGCGATTTTATTTATTTATATTCTATTTCATACGGATTTACACTTAATAATTGCTTACACATATTTGCAGATTCCACATATTTGCAATACACATAATTTAAAGAACACACATAGAGACATATATAGTTAGGCTACACCACACACATCCCCCCATCCCATTCCCCAACAGTTATTAATAACACATAGCACACACATTTTTTTTCCAACAGACATATACAATTGTACTTTTTTTTATTTATTCTTATTTTACTTTTGGGATATTATGGAGGGAGGAGAGAAGAGTGGAGAGGTGCAGAGGAGAAGAGGGGGAGAGGCGAGGAGGAGAAAGAGGAGGGTGAGGTGGCCATGGGAAGTAGAGGTGGTGAGTAGGAGGTGGAGGAGAGAGAGGAGGGTGAGGAGGTGGAGGAGGGAGAGGAGGGTGAGGGTGGAGAGGATGAGCAGAGAGAGGAGGCGAGGAGAAGGTGGAGGAGGGAGAGGAGGAGGAGGGAGAGTAGGAGGAGGAGGGAGAGTGCAAAAGAGGAGATGGGTGGTGGAAGGGGGGTCCGAGCATCAGGCACACATAGCAGAGGGACAGGGTCCCCGTCCTCAGTCGAGAGGACAAGAGACTAGGGGCAAGCACAGGGCCCACAATTATAAGGACCAGGAGAATGTGGTCCTCTTCGATGCTATCCGTGACTGCCCCATCATTCTTACGGGGGGAGAGTGAAGCCAGGACCTAGGGCTCAGCCTTGGAAGGAGGTAGCAGCAGAGGTTACTGCAGTAGGCACAGTGCCAAGGGATGTGAGGTCTGTCAAGCACAAATTTGATAACATCAGGTGCAAGGTGAGAAGGATAATGGCTAAGAAGGACAAAGAACAGAGCATGACCTATATTAAGTGGGAGAGGGACTCCAGGGACCTTCTGAGACCGTTGCCTGCCGCTGGATCTTTAGACCCGGTGGACCAGCAGGACCCAGCCTCCATGTCAGGTGAATATCACATACAACCCAACATGTCACCACATGTTCATCACACACACTACACATGTACATGATGACCATCAAGGACACTGACATGTCAGCTCCATAGAATTATCAAGTGATAGATGGATTTGTTATTAAATGCATGAAGCTGACAAATCACTGTAATTCCTGGGCACAACAACAGTAATCAGGCAACTGAGAGTCCATTTATTGGTGTGCCCACTGCAGCCTATGCAGTTACAGCCTGCTGCCGGAATCAAGATAGAGTTAGGAGACAAGAACGATAAAGACCAAGAGCCAAAGAATGGATCATATCTAGCATATGATAGCTAATCTGAGTTGCAATTAGGAGAATTACCCAGGTTCAAGTCAGATAGTTAGGAATGAACACATAACAATGTATTATTCATCATACTAATAATATATACCTTTCTTTTCTATCTTTTAGCATCCAGGAGGAGGTCTGAGTCCAGTGGCGAGCCAGAGGCGGGGGTGAGCAGGATGTGGAGGAGCAAGCCTCTGCCCAGCAGGAACCAGCGCAGGGGGAGGAGGAAGGAAGAAGATTAGAGGGTCCTGGCTCAGAGGAGGGAGATGTCATAGGCCCTCATGCGCCAGCAACTGGACTGTCTTCAGGGGATCCAGGTCAGCATCTCCGCCAATCATGCGGAAGTAATGAGCAGCCTGGCAAGGCGCACTAGGGAGGAGAGGAGTCATACCTGGCCGGGCTGCTAAGGATCGGGCTGGTCCCTAGCCCCGCCTCCTCAACCCCAGAGGCATCCCCCAGCCACCCGCAGCCCGGCCCCATCTCTCCTCCCACCATGCCTCCACCAGTGCCACTTGCAGTGCTGCTGTAATTAGGGGAGAGAAAAAAACACTGGAAATGTATTGGACAAAACCTTTGCAGGGTAAAGGAGGGATGTTAAAGTTTTGTGCTACCTTAACTTCCCATTTTCCTGTGTTTTTCCAGCCGTAAGCTCCCCTACCCTATGCTGCAACCTTAAATATACTTTAATGCTGTTTTCCCTCCTAGCTTGTTTAGTAGATTTTGTGGGGTAGTAGTTTACCACAACAATCATTGAATTTATGGTGGGCAAAACAGTGATAGAAGCCTCCGCTGTACAGTAAATAAATAGTACATTTGTGTTCATATTTGAGTGTCTAAAACAAGTAAAAAAACTGGCACTTTGATGGAGGAACACAACACAATAGGCTGTATTTATGGTTTCAAGTTATACTAAACCGTATCCAGTGTTAGAAAACTTAACTGATAAACAGTTTCTTCACTAACCAGCTCTCATCCAGATAAACCTGGGGGAGGCAAACAAACAGTCCAATAGTTTGAAAATCGCTGTATATATATATATATATATATATATATATATATATATATATATATATATATATGTATATGGGTGTGTGTGTGTATATATATATATATATATATATGTAAATATATATATATATATATATATATATATATATATAGAGAGAGAGAGAGAGAGAGAGAGAGAGAAAGAGAAAGAGAAAGGGAGAGAAAGAGAAAAAAAACTATGCATCCCCTTGATTTTCCATTCTCACATCCCTCTTTTCCTCTCAACTTCTGCCCTCTCCTCTCAACAGTAATATACTTGGGAGAAGAAGTATGCTTACGAGGTGCAGAGTGAGGCTTCCAGTGAATCCCAAGGTGGAACTCATGTGTCATCACTAGATCTTGGTAACATTACGCAATCTTAGTTGCAGGACCTGCTAGAATTATTACCTCATGGGCCTATGTCCTCTCCCAGGTACTGTATATTATTGTTTTGTTGATAGGGGAAGGGACAATGGAGGGATGTAGGCTAGAAAATGTCCAACTCCACAGAGCTCCCACCTAATTTGGGCTGGTGAAGAAGTGACATTTTTATTCGTAAGGGACATATATTTGGTGGATATTTTTTTGGGGTTTGAATAATGATGTTTTTGATCATGAAGACATGTGCAAGGCTTGAAAATGGATGTTTGTGGTGTTGGATAACAGGCAATTGCATATCAGGAGAAAGAATGTTTGTGGTGGCGGGGAAGAATATATGTGAGGATGGCCAATGGATGTGCAGTTAATTTGCTCTTTTGCTGCTCCTGGTAGTATTATTTGTGTGTCATTCTATCACTTTACATATTGTATAGTGTTATCCTGAATAGTAAGGAAACATGGGCCAACAAAACAACACATGGCATGGTTTATGCAGGTGTCTGTGTCGTAATTATCTAGTGGCTGCAGGGGATGTATTGTGTGTGATGGAGTTACCTTGGAGTGGATGGACAGGCGAGTATGACACTGGCAGTGACACCAAAATGGAATCTGCACTTAGGGGACTGAAATGTTTACTTTATCACAGTTTGTGTGCTTTGTCTTGTGTGGGTTTAGCTGTTGCAGATTTAAATGATTTCCACTCTTTATGTCTATTTTGTTTAATAGTCATATTGATGTTTTTTGGTAAGCAAAAATAAAAAAATGAACACAACTTTTACATGTTTATCTTTGATATGCAATTATTCTTTACTGTGTGGTTTCATTTTCTTTTATCGTCTGTTTCTGTCTACTATTATATAAGACTAGGAAATTGCCCGTCAAAAATGACGGGAATAAAATTGTAAACCTGGGAATGCGGTTTGCCACACAATGTTAGGATTTTGCCCCTCTGAGCACCTTCGTCGCTCATTGCGAGCCTCTCCCCCCGTGTACTTCAACTTTCCTGCTTTGCAATGATCATCTTCAGCGCTCATCGCAAGCCTCTCCCCCCGTGTAGTTTAGGGGCCTCGCGATTAGTGTTACTGCCTTGGGTTTAGTGTTACTGCCTTGGGTTAAATGTTACTGGCTTGATTTCAGTGCACAGAGGGCTCTGGGTCATTTTTGTAATTTTTGAACACTATATTCCTTAGCCAGGATGCGTTTTGGGGTGTAAATGTTACATTGGACTAATAAAAATATTTTGGGGTAGTACCACTTTAAAAGTGACCAGTAGGAGCTTCCAGTAGCCAGCCGCGATACCCAGTCCGCATCAAGCTCAAGGGCTGGACCGTGGTCCTGGCCAGGTTCGAACTCACGTCAAGCTGTAGATTTGGCTCTATAGACTTCTACGGGAGATTCAAGAACACGATTAAGCCATTAAGTATAATTAACAAGGCTAGAAAAACAACAGTTGAAACCCATGTTTCAACAGACAAAAGTTAAGTGGTGTCAAGTGCTCTGCAACTGATAACCATTTGATCCTTTGTCTTGTGGTTGACCACAAATTAAGTACTTGACCTTAGCCATCGTTCGTGACCCCCGTTCATTCTAATAGCAGCCTGAATGTATAGAATTCTTGTCGTAGTCCTGGTCATCCCCAAAAAGTGAATGCACCCAGAGTCTCCTCAACTCCCCTAGCTGACCCCTTTCGAACTCAATAAAGGTATTTCCTTCTGAGGAGAGGCTGCTTAGGGAGCAGGTAGTCCCAATCACCTAGTCCACTGAAGTCACCAGGCCCTACCACAACTTTTTCCCCACTCAGGCGATACCCCAAGAATGCTAACCAACCCATCTACCATCTGCTAGTTTCCCCGCTTAGCTGGGCTCTGGTCTACACTAATCTAAAACCGTACACATCCCAGGTCCTGGGTTGAAGACCCAGACCCCACACCCAGATACTATGTCTCCAGCAGCGAGGGCACCTAACTAACCCCTGCTGTGCCCAGATCCTGCCGGAGGTAGCTAATAACAAGAGTTCTAGATCCCCTGGCACCTAGTGGGAAGAGGAGACAGGCTGGCACCAAGTCCTATTAGACAGTCCTGGCCCACGTGGGGTAGTTTAAAGTGGGCATAAGGTGTGAAATGTATGTTTGCCCAAGGAAGGGGCCAGTGGTGATTGGTGAATTAACTGTATAAATAATTGACCTTAAAAAAAAATAAAGTTTATGTTCTGTTTGGGACACATATGCATGGTGAGAAGGAAATTATATAGAATACAAAAATATCTAATATGTATGTAAAAAAGGGAATAATACAATATTACAAAATATACAAACTAATGTAAAGCGTGAATAATTAATTGAAAGAGTAGTTGGTTCGTGTAATAGCTTCCTAGAAGAAGTGGTAACAGAAAATTACACAAATGCTTTCTGAAAAAGGAAAGCTAAAGTCATACATTCTGTTTCATGAATTTAAACATACAGATTTTAAATGGACACAGCAAAGGTCAAAATCATGGTTGAAATTATAAGTATCCTACAGTATAATTAAGGACACTGGAAATTGGTTAGTAGTGTTAGACAATTAATATTTCTCGACAGAAATTACTTTTCAAAGATCATCACACTAATTCCAGTTGTCTGAATTAGAACTACAAAAGGCTGAAACACTTATAAGCCCTAAATATTCTAATGATTCATGAGTATATGCAACTAGTTATACAGTGTGCTAGCCATTTTTCTCCACAGTAAATCAATACTGAGATATTAAGCACCTTTATGCTAATATGTAGGTTCTTATGTCAATTAGCATCTCTGAAAGCTTGGTACGGTTGGCAGAGGATGTCTAAATGCATGAGCACATTAGGAAACATTGTTCTTGCCACCACAGAAACTAGCAAGCAGATAGAATATCAAAGCATTTAATTAGTGATTGTGAGCCGCTCATTTATATAATAATACAATAAAAACCATGACACATAGGTGAAGGTTGTGTGTGAGACAAACATTTACAGTTCCTGAAGCATGAAGACTGTTTCTGGTCCAGTGAGTGGGACGGGTGTGGTGCCAATTTTAATCTTATCTAGTTATCTTTAAAAAGATTCTCTGTTCCCTCCCCCTCCAGTGATAACTATACATACACCCTCATTATTCAGCACAGAGGAAATGATATAACAAACACAAAATGGATTTCTGTACTCATGAACATTGTCTTCAAAAATGTCCACTAATATTTTGATAAATAATTGACAAACAGGGGTCTTTATTCTTAAACTACAGTGGACCTTTAAGAATACCATGGTGGCGTGTGAGATTTCCTTTATGCCCTATGTATATATTTTTATATACTGAACAGAGCTGTTCTGGAGTCCTCCCACATGGTTTCCAACGACCCGCAGAGTTTCTATGTTGTGTTCTGGTGGCTAAATAGCCCAGGTCTGTGTAGCAGGAAAGGCCTCGGGCAGTGTGGGCTTGTTTTATAATCCTTGGGTTCTTATTTGTGCCTCATTTAAAAAGCCAACGTGCACACCTTCAGCTTCAGCTTTACAGCCCACATCTGGAGGGGCACAGCTGCTGGCACTGGAGCCCATAACATGCAGAGTAACAGCGGGCGCCGCACTGGTTCATGTCTCCGGGCTAACACCACACACCCTGCACCACACTGACTTAATTGTATAGTGCACAGACAGTATAAAACATAGGTAATTATATTGTACTCTCTTGGCCAGAGTCTTAAAACACCCTCTGGTGGCTACAATGCATCCTGTAACAAGGTCCATATGTAGATATGCATAGGGCTAGAGGCAAGCGGGTATGTTGAATAAAATAAATAGATAGATAGATAGATAATCTCTAGATTCAAATTATCATTCCTTCCATCTCCAATGACTCCCTTGTTATTAAAAAAATGTTTCATCCAAGCGGGTTAGAGCAGTGATTCTCCACAGCCTGTCCTAGGACTAGTACCAGTCCCTGAGACCTTATCTGCTGGTCACTAGGGATGAAGGGATCCTAGCACTTTATACAAACCAGCACCATTCGTCACAGTTCTAAACAGATTATAAAGAAAATTATAACCAGATAGACTTTACTGTATTCAAATCAAGTAAAACATGGTAAACATGTTCTGGATCTTATAGTAGCCAGGAACCTTTGGAAGGTAACCAGACCAAAAGGGTTAAGAACCATTGGTTTAGAAGATTAGAATTCATAGATAAACAAAAAGAGTAGAGGTGCTCATCGGAGAATGAAAAATACCTCAGTGGGTTTTTTCTATAGGCCTGGAAACCTACTCAGAGAGCAACCTCTTTAGCTCACTTGTGCCCTTCACATGGAGAAATATCCTGTAGCATATCAGTCTGGTCTCACTCACAAGAGTGATCCATGGGAGAAACATTGACTGACCAGGACTGGCAGGAGGTTTGGATTATCCATAAATCCCTATTAATCCACTCTTATGATAAAGAGTCACAATCCGTCATTTTTTGCATACTATGGGAGCTCTCTTAAGTCCATTGGGCTGGAAGGAACACACAGTTGCACCTCCTGTGTGACTGCAATCCTAGTTCTTCTTACTGTCTCTTGCTTTAAAAATATTAGCAAGACAAGAAAATATATGAGTGTTTCAAACTACATTGTCGGCCAGACAAGCATTGGAGTACCATTTACAATTGTCTAGTGTCTTCCACAAGAAAATGGGCACCTTGGTTCCAGCTCTTCCCTCAGTGAGTTTTGTCATTCATATGTAACCTCTTACTGTAATTATGTATATCGATAATTGATAGCCCTGTTCTTATAGTCATTACCACCCCAATTCCATCCTTCCTTCTTCCCTCGCCTATCCTCCCCATGTGCCTCCCCCTTTTTCTTTATTTTTTTAAATGCACATTATTATATTATATTATTTCATTTTGAAAATATATTAAAAAAATATTCTCCCTCCTACAAAATAGAAACCAAAATGGTAGATTTCATAAATTAATTTACTTTTTACAAGATTGTTCCTATTATGTAGTATAGTTCTTCAAAATAATATACTTTAAATATATAGACAGCAATGGCCATTTCATTTGAACTTGTCATGCCCAAGGGGACCCACTGGAATTTGGGGACTAAGGACTACTAGGGACCCTGGGACCACGGGGTACAATAATACACTTCTCCTTTTTCCTAAAACAAATGCCCAAATACTTAGGTACTTGGATGATCACCACCATTTAATATTGCCTAGAATATCATGGGAGTTGTTTTGCTGTTGTTATGATTTATGACATGCAGGGGCCCATATGAAGTTTTTGGGACTGAGCAAATTAATATGGACCCTGGATAGGCACAGGTTAAAGTGGGACAACTGGTCCCTTTCTCCAAAGACATTGCCCCATTATCTGAATACATGGACTGGTATTGGTTAGTATTGCCTGTGATATGATTATAACATATATGACTTATATATGTAATGTTAAGTATAAGAATCCCCATACCATGTTTCTTATCAAAATGACAGGTTTTCCCAGAGGAATATAATAAAGCAAATTGCCTGAATCCGCAGGGAATAGCGTGAGAGTTACCAGGTTGAGGGGGTTTGGGAAGGCTTCAGAGGTTCAGGGGAGGGCCATCAGACTCCTAGGAGCCCTGGTAATTCAATTAAGTGAACGGTGAGAAAGATCTAATTAACTGTTATTGTTCCCTGGTGACATTTATTTGGTACCAATTTTAATAGCTGACCAAATGGGCTTGCAATCTCTGACAGGGGACTGTGCTGTCACGTAGGCAGCTGTCTCCATCTTTGATTGGTCAGCAATCTCCCCTTGACAGGCTGATCAAAGTTAATAATTGCTGTTTCGGGCCTCCAAGTAGCTGGGGGGTCATTAGGAACTCTGTCAGTCCTTGGTGGACAGGTGGCCTACATGGTGGGGAAAATAGAGCTTGGGGATTGGCTAAGAGAATGTTTGCTAAGGTTGTAACCGTGTACATAAATATGAGTTGTTCTTGCTAATAAACAGTTATGAGTCTGGATATACATAAAGAATAATCCTATACATTGGGGCAATTGAGCTGCACCTAATAAAGTTACAGTCAGTGACTCTGGTATCTTGGTTCTGGTGATCTCTTGGTCCTGTTTGTTGAGCAAATCTTGGTCTGTGTTTATTCATGCTAGCAGGGAAATCTACAATAACCCACATGAACTGCTGGGTAGGTCAGAACCAGGTTCTGGACAAACCCAATTAAAGTAGTGGGTTATGACAGAAATATATTTATACTATATTATTTTACGTAACTTTACTTGATAAAGTGCAAAATAATTTTTCTCAGTAAATAATTACAGCCTATAATTGTACCTATTGAATTCAACTTTGTCTTAATAATGTTGGGCATATTGTTTTTGCTCATAGTCTATGGATTCAGATTCTCTTCTGTAATAAACATCCTTTGTAAATTAAACACCTGACAATAGAACTAAATGGTACAGTAAGCCCCCGTAGGGTAACCCTCCCCCTCAAGCTACAGAAAGTCAAGCAGTCCAAAACATTAAAAAAAAACAGAATATTTGACTTTATAATATGACTTATAATAAGACAAAGAAATATGACTTTATAATCATAAAACAAAGTGGGATCATATAAAATAAAGAGCTTTGAAAGTCCCAAAATACGTCCATAAATAATATCTACACAGCAATGAAATATAATGTTACTTTACACATCTGTACACAGAGACGGCTCGCTTGCCAAGAGCAACTAATAAAACAGGGACAAATGCCCATCATAAATAATCAGACAAAGAAATAAGGTTTTGTTTAAATGAAATTCATACAAGTTTAGACTCATTTTCCCCTTTCTTGCTTGTGGTAAAACAAAAGTCTATAATTTACATTCTAAAAACATATTCCACAGAGAGGGCATTATCAGACCGCCAGATTGTATAAATCAGCATGCTTTTGTCTACGTTGCACAGATAGAAACCAGATGAGAGGTTCTGGGCATGGATGGTGGTTGGGTATTTTTATAGGTGTGGTTGGGTTTATAGGGATTTGACACTTAAAGGCACATGAAATACAATTGTGTGTTTTAAAAAAAAGCTCATTTTAAAAATTACAAAAGAATGTGTTTTTGCATGAAACAAACATTGTTTACACTACTTTGAAACTAAAAGGAAATGTCTTTTTGCACAAGAACATACAAGCTGTATATTTCAAACAGTTATATTCCTGCATATTAGCTGATAAGGACAATCCCCCAAGAGCAATTATAAATCCAAAACAGATTATTTGGCTCTAGGATCTTCATTTAAATGAAACTTACTGTAAAACATTAACACACAGTCTATCAGCCCTATTAAATTCCCTCAACGTTTAAAACTGTAGCCCGTAACGTAGCCCACGTGACTTACAACTATTAAATTGATATCTCAAAGCTACCCGCAAACGACTTGCGGGTTAAGGGCGAAAAACCCTAAGGGATGTCGAAATTTGAACCCCGTGGCCGCAAATCCTTTGTTCTGTCAAGCCCGTAACTGTTACGTTCGAAAATCGCTATTAAATTGCTACAAATCCACTGGCATTCAACCCCGTAACCCGCAAATTGTGCCAAAAAGCCAACTACTAGAGAGGACCCGCTATTGGGTCAAAGTCCTATCCGTAGCTCTGTAAATGTAAATATAAACGCAATACTGTATTTTCAATGATGTTAGATATTAAAATGAATAGCATAACATTCTCAAGACCGCAAATCTACAATATAAAATACTTTTATTTCTGTTTAATTTCTGTGTTATATCAATCCCGGCAATCAATGTGTTAATACATATAATGGAACTCAAATGGACTAGAATATAATATTTACTGACTTATTAATATTGCATTATTTCTGGAATGTGGGTTCGATCGAAACTCATAGGGACATCGAAATCTAACCTCCATTTTTCAGTGACGCAATGATGAAGATCTAATTTGCCATTGCCGTAACTATGGGTTTGACTAATTGATCATGTTCACAGCAGCACATCAAAAGTTCTCAAGAATGGTTTACGGGTTTTCGTCTACGGCCCGTAACTCGCAGCATGGTTCAATTTGATAGCTCTGTAACACAGCTGAATTTCAAGCCCGTAGCCTTTGCGGGTATACCGATGCCGCTACAAATTTAATGGGGCTGTATGTTTTATTCAAAGGGAAATGGTCATTTAAAAGGATACTTATTAGTACTTTGCTTATAAGAAAATTACACACAATTCAAACAAATGGTAAACACTGTTTGTTAAAATGCTGTATACCAGCATATGCCTCAGCTGATGCATAATCTTATTGGCTGAAACTAACATAAACATTTGGTGTCATTGTGAGTAGACTGTGACTAACAGTTTGGTTTCTGACAACTAAATTGTACATTGTAATTGTGGTAAAAAATATTATTAAAGGTATTATTGGATAGATGAGGTTATTGGAGCAATGAACATGAACTTGAGGTAGCTTAGAGGGACAGGGGCTGACAGATGAGCCTGGCATGCTGCGATCATGGAGAATCAGACACGAACGAACAACAACAAAAAAGGTATTACTTCAACATTCATCAAATAAATTAGAGAGAACTAAAACTTTTATGAAGTCACAGCTGATGGTTCAACCAGTTTAGCAATGTCCATATCATTTTTATTCTCCATTGGACACTTAATATAGAATTAAATCTCTAAAGCAAACTACCGTATTTTATTTTTGATCAGAAAATATCAAAAAAGGGACAATTTAACTAGTAAAATGCTTTGGATTGCACTTTTTTGTCTCGGGAGTTGCCTTGATCTTTCTTGTTTCTTGCTGTACATAAGTAGGATTTTGTCATTTCTTTATTCTATGAAGGCTGAAAAAAACTGCTGCAGCTGAATATGGATAAAATACTAGTTTTTGTGGTTTATTTTCTGACACAGATATTTGTACTGAAGTACAGACCATGAATATTTTATAGGTGTCTCTCACTTACCATGCTCTAAGAGTGTGTCAGGATCGTGCCCCTCGCCTGCCCTACCCAGGGGAGCACTGATGGTCCTGTGCAGCCTTCTGCATCTGCTCCTGTCCATTCTTTGTCCATCATGACGGTGTAGTGAATAGTCCTAGCAGACAACATTAGTGAACATTAACACATCGACAGGTTTCAGCAATGTGGCGTGAACGCTTGAATTACGCTCTGAAAATCAGTATGACCTTGGAAAATGTATTGTGTATATTTTTTAGAGAAGCCAAGTGTGTTACTACAGTGTCTTAGAGGAATTATTCTAGTTTCTCAGATTTTCTTCTTTTTTTTTTTTAAATAGTCTTTTATTAGAAGGCAAATGCACAATAAAACATCTAACACAACTGTAATTAGTCAGTTAAAATATACTAACATATACAATACAATATTTTCCCATCATAGACTGACTAGGCCTTCCATTTTTCCTTTTTTAGTTATTAAGGTTACATGAGTCACAGTTAACATTTCAATGGAAATAACGTAACAGAATGAAAAGAGAGACAAAAATAAAATAAAAATAAAAATAAATAATAAAAATAAAAAATCAGAAAAGAGAAAAAGAACAACAACACAAGATAAAACGTCCAATGAGCACAAATAAAAAAGAGAATGCTTTAATTATCAGAATAATTAGCTAGACCATTACACTGCTATCTTCACATAGAGTATAGAGCTTAATCTAGTATATCCACCCCTAAGAGCACTCAACACATACCTCGTTAAAGACATCCCAGTACAGCTGACACCCACCTCCACCGCTCCGTCAGTAGATTTCCGGACCCCCCCCCTCGCCTCCAGCTCCTCCACCAGGTCTCCTTTGCCAAAGTGTAGAGATTGTATGATATGATATGTTGTCATACTAAGGGGATACTGAATGAAGAAGCCAACCAGGGATCCCAAATTGATTGGAATTGGGTAATGTCGTCTAGTATGACATAAGTTAACCGCTCATTTATAAGTAAATGATTGATCTTACCAATCACCTCCGTAAAGTTAAGAGTCTCTTTCTTCCAACTCCTGGCTATGTGTGTCTTAGTAGCTAACGCCATTAATTGGTACAGTTTATTCTGCGTTTTAGATAAATCCGTAACACGAATCCCTAGCAAACAAGACTCCATTGAGGGCGTAACTGCCTTGTGGAAAAGTGCGGAGGCTAATTGGGCTAATTGCTCCCAAATTTTCTGAACGGATGGACATGACCACCATGTGTGTATATGATCCCCTATACTTTGGCACCCCCTAAAGCATTTATTGCTTTCTGACGGTTTGAATTTCTGTAATTTGTCAGGTGTACAGTAGACTCTATGCAAAACTTTGATGGACGTCTCCAGTAAGGCCGAATTAAGAGAACCTCTAGAGAGATTGGAGCAGGATTCTGACCATTTACCCCAGTCCCACTCCACCCCAAGATCCCTCTCCCATTGTATAAAATACCTGGGTTTTTGGTCGCTTGTGGAGTTAAGAAAGGTGTCGTAAAGTGAACCCAGAATACCCTTGGTAAGGGGTAGACTTTTACATATAACGGACATCCAGGAGGCCCTAGGATGTCCAAGTTCTCTTGAGCTCTTACTGACCCAGCTCCTAATTTTCAAATAATTATAGAATTCTGTGACAGGTAGGTCGTGGGTTGTACAGAATTGGTCGTATGTCAGCAAGCTATCGCTCAGAAACCAGCTCCCTACGCGGTCCAAGTTTCTAGAAGTCCACCAGAATCTAGAGATGTCATTCGAGTCTGCCAGGATTTGTGGAAAAGACATGACTGACATCATTGGGGATAGTCCTGTAGGAATTAGCCGCCTGGATTTAGAGTTGGCCCACCCCCATGCACGAAGGGTTTGTGAAATCATGGGATTTTGATGGGTTGTGAATGGGGCTAGTTCTTTTGGGATCCATATCAGCTTATCCCAACTGTGGGGGAACATTTGCTGGTTTTCCATAAAAACCCAGGCTGGCTGATGTGTTTTAGAGTGTGCCCTGGGAAGGTGGGCCAATTGAGCGGCTTTAAGATATAGCTTTAAATTTGGGCAAGCAAGTCCTCCTCTATTTTTCTGCCTATACATCACCTGTCTAGAGATACGAGGGCGTTTATTTCCCCATATAAACCTAAACATGTTATTCTGGAACCTGTCAAGGTCTGTAGGTGAGATTGAGATGGGAATGGTTCGAAAGAGATACAAAACTTTGGGTAGAATGCTCATTTTAGCCGCCGCTATGCGACCCGTCCAAGAAATGTTGTAGTTCGTCCATCTCTGCATGTCATCGGTCAAAGACTTGTATATAGGCGGGAAATTAGCCTTATATAGGTCAGCTATATTAGATGTAAGTTTGACTCCTAGGTATTTTACATGGCGTGCGGGCCAGACAAAATTATAGTCAGATTTGAGAGAGTCAATCTCCGATTGTGCCATACCCAACCCCATTGCCTCCGTTTTCTCTACATTTAGTTTAAGACCTGAGATATTACTAAATTCGGTTATAGTTGACATAAGAGTTGGGATCGATTGAAGGGGCTTGGTCAAGGTGCATAATATATCGTCAGCAAAAAGAGAGCATTTAAAGTGCTGATGACCCACTGGAATCCCAAATATGCCTGCATGAGATCTAATCGCCTGTGCAAGAGGTTCCATGGCAAGTGCAAATAGTAGTGGTGAGAGTGGGCACCCTTGTCTGGTCCCTCTTTGAATATGAATATTTGCCCTGCGCTCTCCTGGCAGCTTCAAGTTGGCTGTTGGGGAGTTATAGTAGCTCCTTAGCAAGTTAATGAAGCGTCCCCTAAATCCAAACTTGTCAAGTATTTTATATAAATACGGCCATTCGACCGTATCAAAAGCCTTTTCAATGTCCAGAGCTAGAAGACACATTGGAGTATGAGTTTTATGTGCTATATACTGAGAATTTAAGACCCTCCTGACATTGTCCCCTGCTTCTCTGAAAGGGATAAACCCCGCCTGATCCTTATGGATTAAGTCTGGTAAAAATTTAGATATACGGTTAGCCATAATTTTGGCTAAGATCTTAACATCTCCATTAATCAGCGAGATAGGGCGATAATTTTTAATCTCTAGATTATCCCTACCCTCCTTAGGAAACACAACTAGATCAGCATGATTTAGTTCAGGGGGCATGGATTCTCCATTCAATATGGCATTGAAGAGGAGCGTTAAATAGGGGGTTAGCAAGTGTTCAAATTTTTTGTAATATAGGTTTGTGAGGCCATCCGGCCCTGGGGATTTACCTAATTTAAGACCTTGGATAGTGGTTCTAACCTCCTCGTGAGAAACCTCCGCATTCAAGTCAGCCAAATGGTGATCTAATAACACTGGAAGGTCCTGAGTGCTAAGAAACGAGTGTATGTCTGCCTCACTGCATTGAGACTGGGAGGAGTAAATTTGTTGATAAAAATTTTGAAATGCCTTTTGAATGTCATTAGGGCTATATGAGATTTGGCCATCAGCCATCCTAATCTGAGTGGTTCTATGTTGTGAAAATTTATTGCTAAGCCTTCTAGCTAAAAGAGAATCCGGCTTATTCGCCTTCCAATAATAAAGATGTTTTGTCCTTCTCATCGCCTGTTCAGTACGATGTGACAGTATACCGTCAAGCTCTAGCCTGGTTTTATCAATTAGCTTACGTCCCGTAGAAGAGGGATTTTGTTGGTTTGAACCCTCCAGGCTCTTTAATGTCGCCATTAGGTCTGCCTCCTTCTGCCTAAGAGCTTTTCTCTGGGAGGAGGCCAGTTTAATACAGGTTCCCCTGATATAGGCCTTATGGGTGACCCAAAGCCAGCCGGCTCCGGTCTCAGGGGAGACATTAGTCTCAAAAAAGACCCTTAAATCATTGGCTATTGTTTCCCTGCTACTTGGGTTAGATAACAGGGACTCATTCAGTCTCCAAGTATAGGGGGGTCGTAGATTAGGGCCCAAGTCCACCTCAATAAGAACCAGGGAGTGATCCGACCAGGGGCAGGGGACAATTTCCGATTTTAAGATCGAGTCGTATAGAGATGTGCTAGTAAGGAAAGTGTCAATCCGAGAGTAAGTCAAATGAGTTGAAGAAAAAAATGTATATTCTCTATCCCCTGGGTGAAGCCCCCTCCAGGCATCAACCAACCCCAATCTGTTAAGTAGAAGCTTAATCCGTTTTATTTTGTTGGAAAACCTACAACTAGCAGGGGTCCCCGACCTGTCTAAAGTCGGATCCAAAGTTAGATTTAGATCCCCCCCAATTATCAGTCTACCCAGGTCTTGAGACTCAATCTTCTTCAATAAGGAGATTAGAACCGCGTAGGGAGAGGTTGTAGGAGAGTACAGGGAGACTAGTGTAGTTCTAACCCCCCCGATCGTGCCAGTCACCAGAACATAGTTACCCTCCCCATCTATCTTTGTGTTCTCTACCTGGAAAGGAAAGTTTTTATGTAGCAGAATTGCACACCCCGCTCTCTTAGTGGGAAGAGTGGCCAGGTAATAGGTGGGATATTCCTTGTGCAAGAATGTAGGCTTGTTGTCCTGGGAGAAGTGGGTTTCCTGCATGAAGATGACTGCCGGTTTGTGTTGTTTATAAAATGTGAAGGCTTTCCTCCTCTTAAAGGGGGAGTTAAATCCCTTCACATTATGGGTTAATAGAGTATACTTAGAGGTAGCCATTGCAAGGTAAGAGTAAGACCCTAGCTGTGTGTGTCATTACCTGATAGCTGGTGCCATAAGAAGCAAGGCGGGAGGGAGCCCGGAAAGCCAGCTTCTGCCAAGGGAGTCGGATAGCAGCTGTCTGAGACGTCGTCCAACCCTCAAACAGAGATTTAAATGCAGAAAAGAATAGTGTTAGCTTTAGGCCATTAAGGTAAAAACATTTAAATAAGCAGATAAACAGTGTCAAGTTCACAGTAAGCAGTTCTCTAAGGCTATAACTACGAAGTTGTTGAACTAAAAACATGAAATAACAATCACTTTTAACTAGTACTCCTCCTCCAAGACTCTAAGCAAGGAGAAGAAATCGTCCACTTAAGGTGGGAACACAATCCAGCAGGCTGTACAATCAATGATGAGCTTATAACCTAAACTACACAACCTTTTGAATCAAATCTTAAGGCAAAATAGGTTTACATCTAACATTCTATTTGGCATCAAGAATTTCGTTATGAAAGTCCGCTCCAGGTAGGATCTAGTCCGGACGTGAGCTCGCCCTTGGGTCAGCCATTTGACTAGCATCCCCCGTGCAGGCCCTGTGTCCAGCACCCTGACCCCTTGCACTGTCCAGAGTAAGTTTCATTCCCCCCTGAGGGGAAGCGTGTTTACTGTGGACTTGGGCTGCCACCAACGTCCATTGTCTCTTAGGGATAGGCGGTTGAGATTGCTCTTGCCGTGGTTCCTGCAGTTCCCCAGAGTAAAGCTGCAAGCGATGTAGCACCGATAAGCAGTCCTCCAGTGTACGTGTAGTGTAAGTCGTACCCTTGAAATTGAAGGAAAGGGCAAATGGAAAGTTCCATCGGTACTGAATTTTGTGGTGAAGCAAGATTGTAAGAGCCGGTTTCATTAGCCTCCTTTTGTTGAGGGTGTCAGGGGACAGGTCGGCATAAATCTGCAAAGGGGAGTTGTCCGGGCCCTTAACAGTGTGCAGCTGCCTTGTAGCCGAGAGTAGAGTGTCTCTAGCTTGCTGCCTCAGGAATCTTACAATGACATCTTTCGGAGCATCCGGACTCCTCATGCCTCCTAGAGCCCTATGAGCTCGCTCAATTTCCCACATGCGTTCATCCTGATCAGGAAGAATTGCAGCCACAGTGTCTCTTAGGTATTGGGTTAGATCTTGTATGGCTCTTGGTATGCCGCGGATGCGTATGTTGTGGCGGCGCGAGCGGTTTTCTAGATCCTCTATCTTATCTGCGAGTTCAGAAACCTGGTAAGTGTTTTGAGCTATCGATGTCCTGTCCTTTTCCTGAGCGTCCGCCAATTGGTCCGTCATATCTTCCAAAAGTTGGGTACGCTGGCCCAATTCCCTCAGATCCTGTCTCAGGGGATCAATCGCCTTAGCCAAGAGTCTTTCAATCGTAGCCACAGCCTTGTCTGATAGGTCTAATTGCTGATGGGGTCCCTTGGGCCGCCCTTCCTGATCTGAGTCTTCAGAGCGTTCAGAGAGAGAGTCTGCCAAGGGTGGACGCTGGGTCGCTCTTGGCTGAAAATGATCCTGTATACCCTTGGCCGGGGTGACTCGCTTGGGCTTCGGCATCTTGGCCTCGAGGTTGAAACTGTCGGCAAAATTCCCACTGTGAAATCAATATGCAGGGTGCGAGGAGCTAGTGCAGTGAGCGCTGGGCCCAACCATCTATTGCCTCCGCCAAGGGTGGTATGCTAGTTCCATCTGTGTAAGGAAGATGTCTGCTAGAAGAACTGCTGAATTATGTCCCCATTTAGCTCTTAGCCCATGGTAGGGGCGTGCCCTTCAGTCAGGTCCAGCAGTTGCCAGGGACTCCTGAAGCAATCTCTATATGACAATGAGAGTCAGGATTGCCAACAAATTCCAGGGATACTGCGTCAGCTTATTGGAGCCAACTTGATGATCGTAGCTTCTCAGGCGCCAATTTGAGTAAGGCAAGATACTGTTGAACTCTGCGTGCAGCATGCGGCGGCTGGTATACCAGCTCTGCTCTCAATGAAAGTACTGTATTCACCTGCTTGTTATTCACTGATAGCCAAAGTCTTGCTGCAGTACTCCCAATGGCCGCCAGGCGGCAGTGCAGATAAAGATATGCAAACAGTTCAACACAGTCCATGGACAGAATGCACTTACACAATCATTACACAGACCCTTATGGATTCAACAGTCCTGTGCATTCACTTGAAGACATATAAAGATAGTATTAAGTAATGTGTAAAGGCAGGCTCTTGTAAAAAGGAGCAAGGGTATGAGAAATGGTCCCAGTGAGACTCCCACTTCAATTAGCTCTTACACAGTCCTCCTGTACAGTCCACTTGAGGGGGGCAGAATAATAAAGCAGCAGAAAGTAGAGGGCACACTTGCCTTGATGCCTCTGTGCTGGGTCTGTTAAGGCTTCTCTCTCCCTCCCTGGGCAAGAAGGGGTACAGCCTGCCAGAGATAGCATGTGTGGCTGTTGCCTGGCTAGGAGGTGATGTTACCCCCCCCCCCTTGTTGTTGGGGAAGATCTGCCCCGGGTGTTTATGTGGGCTAACGCCCCAAGATGGCGGTTCCGCCGGGTTCCTGCCGCAGCTGTGCCTGCTCCCCCTCTGCTGCCCCGCTCCTACCTTACTCAGGCGGATAAAGGGCCTCCAGGCCGCTTCCAGGGTGCAGGGGTCAGCTCAATGTCCCGGATCATGGGGGGCAGCTCCCGCCGCCTCGCCCCGACACTCCACTTCAGCCGGCAGTCCTCCCGAAGCCACAGACTTAGTGGGACCGGAGCACCCAGGCTATCAGTGCTGTCCTGCTCCTTCAGGGCCCGGGTGCACTGGATCGGAGGTCTCCAGAGCCCTGCGACCAGCGCTGCAGCAGCCTCACAGGCCCTTGTAGGCCAGATCTCCCGCAGCTCCCGGGATCGTGCTCTGACCCCCCCTTGTCACATATCAAAATGCTCCTTTATGAGAGCAGATGGGGTTGGAGTGATTTTGGGGCCAATTGGGGTAGTAGTTTGCCCAAAATTCGGGCTTTACAGAGCTCTTTCAAGCAGAGCTCCTACGTGGCACGTCTGCACAGTCTGCCCAGTAGCCACGCCCCCCCAGATTTTCTTCTTAAAAGTGATTAGAATTGTTTGTGGAAGATTAATTATTCACCTCATACAAAAGCAGGTAAACCAATTTTTGTTGTGGTGGCAAACAAAGATTATATTTATTTATCCCATTTATACTAGGGTTCCCTGGTGGTCCAGTGGTTAGGATTTGGTGCTTTCACCTCTGCGACCTGAGTTAAATTCCAGTCAGAGAACCAAGAGGTCACACCACCCTGAAGCCGAGTTGTGTTGTGCCTGGTCAGTACTTGGATGGGAGACCCTCTAGCTGTATGCTGTGGCCCACTGGAGAAGGAACTAACAACCCACTCCAGTATCTCTGCAATGAATACCAAGTGGATCAGCATGACCATGGACATAAAGATGTCCTGGTGTGTTACAGTCCATGAGATCATAGAGGGTTGGAAACAACTGAATAATGCAAAAAAAGATAAAGTACAAAGAAATATATGAATATTTGAGCTGAGTGACAGCCAAAATGTAGTAAATAAACAACTGTTTTATATTACTAAGTAGGTATATGGGAGGTTCCTGGATTTTACTCTGTATGTATATACCTATATATTTATATAATTTTATGTAGTTTGGCTTATTAATAATGGCTTATAAGCTCTGTTTTTACTGTCTGAAATTAAATAAATAGTCCATGTATGGGACTGCCCACTGCAGTGTATGCAGACACACAGGGTTGGATGTAGGGTTGGATGTGCAGTGTAGTGTCCTAGCCTATCAGGGACCATATCTCAGCAGCATGTTGCAGCATGTTTTGTAAGATGTGGGCTAGGACACTACACTGCATATGCAGCCTTAAAGAGTCTGTGTTTGCATACACTGCAGGGGGGCATACCCATACAGGGACTATTTGTATGATTTCAGGCAGTAAAAACAGAGCTTTTAACCACTTCTTAACAAAATAAAGTACGTAAAAGTAAAAAAATACATAGGTATATTGCAAACCTAGTGAAATGCAGATACCTACCATATCCCTTTAAATACATTTCAATTGCCTGTCAGCAAACTAGCAGCCCGAGATGGAAATGCTCTTACATTTTCTCTTATAATGATTTTCTGCTCATGGTAATGTTGTTACTTTGTTACATGCATCACAAGACTGCAGTGGTCCTTTAAGTGTTTGGAGATCACATAATTCATTAAAATACTGTTTTGTCCAAGGAATATTATAAGACTCTAAAAATGCTTTTATGCTCATGGCTTACATAGCTATGAATGTTGTTTGTTTGTTGCATACCTCACAAAAATTTAGGATTTTTTCCAACAATGCAACAGTTCTTTCATTTTAAAATGCTTAAATTTACTTAACCCTGTTTTCCTTTGAGGGGCCTGCTACAGAACAATGGTAGTTAATGATGCATTGTACCTGAGGCGCAGAAAGTCAAATCTGATTTTACAAAGCAATTATGAACTCAAATAGTGTTATCAAAAATATAATAGGGAACTAATGAGTTCTGACAAGTGGAACACTGCCCATTAGTTGCTCAAAAATGACCTTGATCTAAGTTAACTCCTTAGAGAAACAACTTGTGCTCAGATCACAACATTATTTTTTAAGCCTACCACTGCCAGCTAATGCTAGAATACCAGCCCGCATGTATGCACAGTGCAGAACGGGCAAGGAAAAATGGCTGCCCACATTAAAGCATAATTGCATGTAATAATTATGGAAGGCTGTTTTTATATGGATTATCTCTAAACATATTGCACATTTACCTTATGTGTGGTCAAAACTGTTAGCTTCCCTTTAACCGTTCTACCTTGTGATATGCATTCTACATCATCTGTAGATGCTAACATATGGATTTTTAATAAACTGTTCATTTTTATAACCGTTATGCGATACAGTAAATAACATCCAATAAAAATATATAATATCCAAAATAATTGCAATTGGTTGTAATTGATCCATATTTAATGAAAGTGTTAGATAGCTAAGCTTGAAAGTTATGTATTTTATACAAATTATATGTGCAGGGCTTTTAATTAGAACAAAGTCTCTGTAACTATTATTACTATCCCTACTGCCCAATTCGTAAATTGCTGCTCTTAATATTTATACACATATTAGCTACTCTCAATCCGATTATGAGTTACCCGCCCACAATCACTACAGGCCAGTCAAAACCGACCTTAGAACTCCATTGGTTTTAGCACAACTCGAATATTACAAGCTTTAAATAATTAAAGTTACACAAAATCTGTAGCAGCAAATTAAATACACATTACTGTAGTTAAAGGCACAGGAAGGCATAGAAATACATAAGAATTAATTGCCCAACAGTCTCAAATCCACAAATGTGCATTTAACTGAGAGGAGGGGAAGTGGTCCTTCCCACCATCTCGCTCCCCTGTGCCTCTGTCTCTTTCCCCTCTCTCCCTCCCCTGTTTCTCTTTCCCTCTCTCCCTCCCCTGTGTCTCCTTCCCCCTCCCTCCCCTGTGTTTCATTCCCCTCCTCTTCCTCCCTTGTGTCTCTTCCCTTTTCTCCCTCCCCTGTGTCCCCTTCCCCTCCTCTCCCTCCCCTGTGTCTCTTCCCCCTCTACCTCCCCTGTTTCTCTTCCCCTCTCCCTCCCCTGTGTCTCTTTCCCTCCCCTCTCCCTCCCCTGTGTCTCCTCCCCCTTCCTCCCCTGTGTCTCTTCCTCCCCTCTCTCTCCTCTGTGTCTTTCCCCCCTCTCCCTCCCCTGTGTCTCTCCCCACTCTCCCTCCCCTGTATATCTTTCCCCCTCCCTCCTCTGTCTCCTTCCCCCTATCTCCCCTGTGTCTCCTTCCCCTATCTCCTTGCCCTGTGTCTCTTTCCCTCCTTCCTCTCTCCCCTGTGTGTCCTACCCTCCTCTCCCTCCCCTGTCTCTCCTTCCCCTCCTCTTCCTCCCTTGTGCCCATTCCCCATCTCCCTCCCCTGTGTCCCCTTCCACTTCATCCCCTCCCTCTTCTGTCTCCTTCCCCCTATCTCCCCTGTGTCTCCTTCCCCTATCTCCTTGCCATGTGTCTCTTTCCCTCCTTCCTCTCTCCCCTGTGTGTCCTACCCTCCTCTCCCTCCCCTGTCTCTCCTTCCCCCTCACCATCCCGTGTCTCCTTCCCCTCCTCTTCCTCCCTTGTGCCCATTCCCCATCTCCCTCCCCTGTGTCCCCTTCCACTCCATCCCCTGTGTCTCTTCCCCCTCTCCCTCCCCTGTGTCTCCTTCCCCCATCTCCCTCCCCTGTGTCTCTTTCCCCTCTCACCCTCCCCTGTCTGTTCCCCCCTCTCCTTCCCCTGTATCTCTTCCCCCTCTCCCTCCCCTGTGTTCCCCTATCCCTCCCCTGTTTCTCTCCCCCTCTCTTCCCCCCTCTCCCTCCCCTGTGTGTCTTCCCACTCTCACTCCCCTGTATATCTCCTCTCTCTCCCTCCCCTGTGTCTCTTTCCCTCCCCTCTCTCTCCCCTGTGACTCCTCCCCATTGCCCTCCCCTGTGCCTCCTTACCCCATCTCCCTCCACTTTGTCTCCTTTATACCTCTTTCCCACCCTATGTCTCTTTTCTCCCTCCATCCTCTGTGTCTCTTTCCCCACCTCCCTCCCCTGTGTCTCATTCTCTTCTTTCCCTCCCCTGTGTCTCTTTCCCTCCCCTCTCCCTCATTTGTATCTCCTTCCCCCATCTCCACTGTGTCCATTTCCCATCTCCCTACCCTGTGTCCCTTCCCTCCATCCCCTGTGTCTCTTCCCCCCTCTCCCTCTCCTGTGTCTCCTTCCCCCATCTCCCTCCCCTGTGTCTTCTCCCCATGTATCTTTCCCCTCTCTCCCTCCCCTGTGTCTTTCCCCCTTCTCCTTCCCCTGTGTCTCTTCCCCCCCTCTCCCTCCCCTGTGTCTCTCCCCCCGTGTCTCTCCCACTCTCGCCCCCTCTCCCTCCCCTCTGTCTCTTTCCCCTCTCCCTCCCACTGCATTTCTCCCCTCTCTCCATCCCATGTGTCTCTTTCATTCCCCTCTCTCTCCCCTGAGTCTCCTCCCCCCATCTCCCTCCCTTGTGTCTCCTTACCCCATCTCCCTCCCCTTTGTCTCCTTTCCCCCTCTCTCCCACCCGTGTCTCTTTCCTCCCTCCCTCCCCTGTGTCTCTTTCCCCCACCTCCCTCCCCTGTGTCTCCTTCCCCCCGTTCCCTCCTTTGTGTCTCCTTCTCCCTCCCTTGTATCTTCTTCCCCTCCTTTCCCTCCCCTGTGTCCCTTTCCCGCATCTCCCTCCTCTGTGTCTCATTCCCCTTTTCTCATTCCCCTGTATCTCTTCCCACTTCTCCCTCCCCGGTGTCTCTTTCCCTCCCCTCTCCCTCCCCTGTATCTCTTCCCCCTTCCCTCCTTTGTGTCCCCCCATCTATCTTCCCTGTGTCTCCTTCCCCCATCTCCCTCTCCTGTGTCTCTTTCCCTCCTCCCTCCCTCCCCTGTGTCTCCTACCCCCCTCTCCCTCCCGTGTCTCCTTCCTCCCTCTCCATCCCCTGTGTCTCCTTCCACTCCTCTCCCTCCCCTGTGTCTCTTCCCCTTCTCCCTCCAATGTGTCCCCTTCCCCTCCCTCCCCTGTGTCTCCTTCACCTTCTCCCTCCCCTATTTCTCCTTCCCCCATTTCCCTCCCCAGTGTCTCCTCCCCCGTGTCTCTTTCCCCTCTCTCCCTCCCCTGTGTCTCTTCCCCCCTCTCTTTTCCCTGTGTCTCCTTCCCCCCTTTCCATCCCATGTCTCCTTCTCCCTCCCCAGTCTCTTTCCCTCCCCTGTTTCTCTTTCCCCCTCCCTCCTTTGTGTTTTCTTCCCCCCATCTCCCGTGTCTCCATCCCCATCTCCCTCCCCTGTGTCTCCTCCACATGTCTCTTTCCCCTCTCTCTCCCTCCTCTGCATCTCTCCCCCTCTCTTCCCCCCTTTCCCTCCACTGTGTCTCTTCCCCCTCTCCCTCTCCTGTATCTCTCCCTCCCATGTGTCTCTTTCTCTCTCTCTCCCCTGTGTCTCCTCCAACACCTCCCTCCCCTGTGTCTCTTTACCCCATCTTCCTCCGATTTGTCTTCTTTCCCCCTCTCTCCCACCCCTGCATCTCTTTTCCCCCTCCATCCCCTGTGTCTCTTTCCCCCACCTCCCTCCCGTGTGTCTCCTCCGCCCTTTCCCTCCCATGTGTCTCCTTCTCCCTTCCCTGAGTCTTCTTCCCCTCATTTCCCTCCCCTGTATCTCTTCCCCCCTCTCCATCCCCTTTGTCTCCTTCCACACCTCTCCCTCCCCTGTGTCTCTTACCCATCTACCTCCCCTGTGTCCTCTTCCCCTCCCTTCCCTGTGTCTCTTCCCCCCTCTCCCTCCCCTGTGACTTTTCCCCATCTCCCTCCCCTGTGTCTCCTCGTCCCATCTCTTTCCCCTCTCTCCCTCCCCTGTGTCTCTTCCCCCCTCTCTTTCCCCTGTGTCTCTTCCCCCCTCTCCCTCCCCTGTGTCTCTCCCCCTCTCCCTCCCCTGCATGTCTTCCCCCTCTCCCTCCACTGTATCTCCTCCCCATCTCCCTCCCCTGTATCTCCTTACCACATCTTCCTCCCCTTTGTCTCCTTTCCCCATCTCTCCCACCCCTGTGTCTCTTTCCCTCCTCCCTCTCCTGTGTCTCTTTCCCCCACCTCCCTCCCCTGTGTCTACTTCCCCCCTTTCTCTCCCCCGTGTCTCCTTCTCCCTTCCCTGTGTCTTCTTCCCCTCATTTCCCTCCCCCTCCATCCCCTGTGTCTCTTTCCCCCACCTCCCTCCCCTGTGTCTCCTCCGCCCTTTCCCTCCCATGTGTCTCCTTCTCCCTTCCCTGTGTCTTCTTCCACTCATTTCCCTCCCCTGTATCTCTTCCCTCCTCTCTTACCCGTCTACCTCCCCTGTGTCCTCTTCCCCTCCCTCCCCTGTGTCTCTTCCCCCCTCTCCCTCCCCTGTGACTTCTTCCCCCATCTCCCTCCCTTGTCTCCTCACCCCATCTCTTTCCCCTCTCTCCCTCTCCTGTGTCTCTTCCCCCCTCTCCTTCCCATGTGTCTCTTACCCCCTCTCCCTCCCCTGTGTCTCTCCACCTCTCTTCCCCCCTTTCCCTCCCCTGCGTCTCTTCCCCCTCTCCCTCCCCTGTATATCCTCCCCATCTCCCTCCCCTGTGTTTCCTTTCCCCCTGTCTCCCACCCCTGTGTCTTTTTCCCTCCTCCCTCCCCTGTGTCTCTTTTACCCACCTCCCTCCCCTGTGTCTCCTTCCCCCCTTTCCCTCCCCCGTGTCTCCTTCTCCCTTCCCTGTGTCTTCTTCCCCTCATTTCCCACCCCTGTATCTATTCCCCCCTCTCCCTCCCCTGTGTTTCTTTCCCTCCCCTCTCCCTCCCCTGTATCTCTTTCCCCTCTCTCCCTCCCCTGTGTCTCCTCCCCCCAATCTCCCCTGTGTCTCTTCCCCATATCCCTCCCCTGTGTTCCCCCTATCCCTCCCCTGTTTCTCTCCCCCTCTCTTCCCCCCTCTCCCTCCCCTGTGTGTCTTCCCACTCTCACTCCCCTGTATATCTCCTCTCTCTCCCTCCCCTGTGTCTCTTTCCCTCCCCTCTCTCTCCCCTGTGACTCCTCCCCATCGCCCTCCCCTGTGCCTCCTTACCCCATCTCCCTCCACTTTGTCTCCTTTATACCTCTTTCCCACCCTATGTCTCTTTTCTCCCTCCATCCTCTGTGTCTCTTTGCCCACCTCCCTCCCCTGTGTCTCATTCTCTTCTTTCCCTCCCCTGTGTCTCTTTCCCTCCCCTCTCCCTCATTTGTATCTCCTTCCCCCATCTCCACTGTGTCCATTTCCCATCTCCCTACCCTGTGTCCCTTCCCTCCATCCCCTGTGTCTCTTCCCCCCTCTCCCTCTCCTGTGTCTCCTTCCCCCATCTCCCTCCCCTGTGTCTTCTCCCCATGTATCTTTCCCCTCTCTCCCTCCCCTGTGTCTTTCCCCCCCTTCTCCTTCCCCTGTGTCTCTTCCCCCCCTCTCCCTCCCCTGTGTCTCTCCCCCCGTGTCTCTCCCACTCTCGCCCCCTCTCCCTCCCCTGTGTCTCTTTCCCCTCTCCCTCCCCTGCATTTCTCCCCTCTCTCCATCCCATGTGTCTCTTTCATTCCCCTCTCTCTCCCCTGAGTCTCCTCCCCCCATCTCCCTCCCTTGTGTCTCCTTATCCCATCTCCCTCCCCTTTGTCTCCTTTCCCCCTCTCTCCCTCCCCTGTGTTTCTTTCCTCCCTCCCTCCCCTGTGTCTCTTTCCCCCACCTCCCTCCCCTGTGTCTCCTTCCCCCCGTCCCCTCCTTTGTGTCTCCTTCTCCCTCCCTTGTATCTTCTTCCCCTCCTTTCCCTCCCCTGTGTCCCTTTCCCGCATCTCCCTCCTCTGTGTCTCATTCCCCTTTTCTCATTCCCCTGTATCTCTTCCCACTTCTCCCTCCCCGGTGTCTCTTTCCCTCCCCTCTCCCTCCCCTGTATCTCTTCCCCCTTCCCTCCTTTGTGTCCCCCCATCTATCTTCCCTGTGTCTCCTTCCCCCATCTCCCTCTCCTGTGTCTCTTTCCCTCCTCCCTCCCTCCCCTGTGTCTCCTACCCCCCTCTCCCTCCCGTGTCTCCTTCCTCCCTCTCCATCCCCTGTGTCTCCTTCCACTCCTCTCCCTCCCCTGTGTCTCTTCCCCTTCTCCCTCCAATGTGTCCCCTTCCCCTCCCTCCCCTGTGTCTCCTTCACCTTCTCCCTCCCCTATTTCTCCTTCCCCCATTTCCCTCCCCAGTGTCTCCTCCCCCGTGTCTCTTTCCCCTCTCTCCCTCCCCTGTGTCTCTTCCCCCCTCTCTTTTCCCTGTGTCTCCTTCCCCCCTTTCCATCCCATGTCTCCTTCTCCCTCCCCGTCTCTTTCCCTCCCCTGTTTCTCTTTCCCCCTCCCTCCTTTGTGTTTTCTTCCCCCCATCTCCCGTGTCTCCATCCCCATCTCCCTCCCCTGTGTCTCCTCCACATGTCTCTTTCCCCTCTCTCTCCCTCCACTGTGTCTCTTCTCCCTCTCCTTCCCCTGTGTCTCCTTCCCCCCTTTACCTCCCCTGTGTCTCCTTCTCCCTCCCCGTGTCTCTTTCTCCCTCCCTCCTTTGTGTCTCCTTCCCCCATTCTCCCGTGTCTCTTCCCCATATCACTCCCCTGTGTCCCCTTTCCCTCCCTCCCCTGTCTCTTCCCCCTCTCCCTCCCCGTGTCTCCTTTCCCCATCTCACTCCCCTGTGTCTCTTCCCCCTCTCCTTCGCCTGTGTCTCTTCCCCTCTCCCTCCCCTGTGTCTCTCCCCCTCTCTTCCCCTGTGTCTTTCCCCCTCTCTTCCCCCTTTCACTCCACTGTGTCTCTTCCCCCTCTCCCTCCCCTGAATCTCTCCCCTTCCTCCCTCCCCTATGTCTCTTTCCCTACCCTCTAGCTTCCCTGTATCTCTTTCCCCCGTGTCTCTTTCCCTACTCTTCCTCCCCTGTGTCTCTTCCCCCTCTCCTTCCCTGGTGTCTCCTTTCCCCCTTTCCCTCCCCTGTGTCTCCTTATTCCTCCCCTGTGTCTCTTTCCCCCTCCCTCCTTTGTGTCTCCTTCCACTATCTCCCCTGTGTCTCTTCCCCATCTCTCTCCCCTGTGTCCCCCTTCCCTCCCTCCCTCCCCCCCGTGTCTCTTCCCCCCTCTCCCTCCCCTGTGTCTCCTCCCCTGTGTCTCTTTCCCCTCTCTCCCGCCTCTGTGTCTCTTACCCCTCTCCCTCCCCCTCTCCTTCCCCTGTGTCTCTTCCCCCTCTCCCTCCTCTGCATCTCTCCCCCTCTCTTCCCCCCTTTCCCTCCACTGTGTCTCTTCCCCCTCTCCCTCTCCTGTATCTCTCCCTCCCATGTGTCTCTTTCTCTCTCTCTCCCCTGTGTCTCCTCCAACACCTCCCTCCCCTGTGTCTCTTTACCACATCTTCCTCCGATTTGTATTCTTTCCCCCTCTCTCCCACCCCTGCATCTCTTTTCCCCCTCCATCCCCTGTGTCTCTTTCCCCCACCTCCCTCCCGTGTGTCTCCTCCGCCCTTTCCCTCCCATGTGTCTCCTTCTCCCTTCCCTGAGTCTTCTTCCCCTCATTTCCCTCCCCTGTATCTCTTCCACCCTCTCCATCCCCTTTGTCTCCTTCCACTCCTCTCCCTCCCCTGTGTCTCTTACCCATCTACCTCCCCTGTGTCCTCTTCCCCTCCCTTCCCTGTGTCTCTTCCCCCCTCTCCCTCCCCTGTGACTTTTCCCCATCTCCCTCCCCTGTGTCTCCTCGTCCCATCTCTTTCCCCTCTCTCCCTCCCCTGTGTCTCTTCCCCCCTCTCTTTCCCCTGTGTCTCTTCCCCCATCTACCTCCCCTGTGTCTCTCCCCCTCTCCCTCCCCTGCATGTCTTCCCCCTCTCCCTCCCCTGTATCTCCTCCCCATCTCCCTCCCCTGTATCTCCTTACCACATCTTCCTCCCCTTTGTCTCCTTTCCCCATCTCTCCCACCCCTGTGTCTCTTTCCCTCCTCCCTCTCCTGTGTCTCTTTTCCCCACCTCCCTCCCCTGTGTCTACTTCCCCCCTTACTCTCCCCCGTGTTTCCTTCTCCCTTCCCTGTGTCTTCTTCCCCTCATTTCCCTCCCCCTCCATCCCCTGTGTCTCTTTCCCCCACCTCCCTCCCCTGTGTCTCCTCCGCCCTTTCCCTCCCATGTGTCTCCTTCTCCCTTCCCTGTGTCTTCTTCCACTCATTTCCCTCCCCTGTATCGCTTCCCTCCTCTCTTACCCGTCTACCTCCCCTGTGTCCTCTTCCCCTCCCTCCCCTGTGTCTCTTCCCCCCTCTCCCTCCCCTGTGACTTCTTCCCCCATCTCCCTTCCTTGTCTCCTCACCCCATCTCTTTCCCCTCTCTCCCTCTCCTGTGTCTCTTCCCCCCTCTCCTTCCCGTGTGTCTCTTCCCCCCTCTCCCTCCCCTGTGTCTCTCCACCTCTCTTCCCCCCTTTCCCTCCCCTGCGTCTCTTCCCCCTCTCCCTCCCCTGTATCTCCTCCCCATCTCCCTCCCCTGTGTTTCCTTTCCCCCTCTCTCCCACCCCTGTGTCTTTTTCCCTCCTCCCTCCCCTGTGTCTCTTTTCCCCACCTCCCTCCCCTGTGTCTCCTTCCCCCCTTTCCCTCTACCGTGTCTCCTTCTCCCTTCCCTGTGTCTTCTTCCCCTCATTTCCCACCCCTGTATCTATTCCCCCCTCTCCCTCCCCTGTGTTTCTTTCCCTCCCCTCTCCCTCCCCTGTATCTCTTTCCCCATGTCTCTTTCCCCTCTCTCCCTCCCCTGTGTCTCCTCCCCCCAATCTCCCCTGTGTCTCTTCCCCATATCCCTCCCCTGTGTTCCCTTTCCCTCCCTCCCCTGTGTGTCTTCCCCCTCTCCCTCCCCTGTGTCTCCTTTCCCTATCTCCCTCCCCTGTGTCTCTTTCCCCTCTCTTCCTCCCCTGTGTCTCTTCCCCCCTGTGTCTCCCCCCCTTTCTCTCCCCTGTGTCTCTCCCCCTCTCTTCCCCTGTGTCTCTTCCCCCCCTCTCGCCCCCTCTGTCTCCCCCCCACTTCCTCACCTGTCTCTCCCCCTCTCTTTCCCCCGCCCCCCCCTTTGTGTCCTCCACCCTCTCCCCCCCGTATCTCTCCACTCCCCTCCTCCCCTGTGTCTCTTTCCCTCCCCTCTCTCTCCCCTGTGTCTCCTCCCCCATCTCCCTCCCCTATGTCTCCTTACCCCATCTCCCTCCCCATTGTCGCTTTTCCCCCTCTCCCTCCCCTATATCTCTTCCCCCCTCCCTCCTCTGTGTCTCCTTCCCCCTATCTCCCCTGTGTCTCCTTCCCCCATGTCCCTCCCCTGTGTCTCTTTCCCTTCTCCCTTCCTCCCCTGTGTCTTCTACCCCCCTCTCCCTCCCCTGTGTCTCCTTCCTCCCTCTCCAATCCGTGTCTCCTTTCCCTCCTCTCCCTCCCCTGTGTCTCTTCCCCATCTCCCTCCCCTGTGTCCCATTTCCCTCCCTCCTTCCCCTGTGTCTCTCCTCCCCTTTTCCTCCCCTGTGTCTCTTTCCATCCCCCTCTCCCTCCCATGTGTCTCCTACCCCCCTCCCTCCCCTGTGTCTCCTTCCCAGCTCTCCCTCCCCTGTGTCTCCTTCCCCCATCACCCTCCTCTGTGTCTCCTTTTCCTGTGTCTCTTTCCCCTCTCTCCCTCCACTGTGTCTCTTTCCCTCCCCTCTCCCTCCCTGTATCTCTTTCCCCCTCTCTCTCCCCTGTGTCTCCTTTCTCCCATCTACCTCCCCTTTCCCCGCGCATTGCGCATGCTTTGCTCTCAGCATGCAATGCGCTTTGCGTGGTGAGTATTGCGGGTTTGTGTGTAAGGCTCTCAACTTGCGAGCGTTACACACAATCTCGCAATTATGACAACTATATATGTGATTGACACTAATTAATTCTTAGCCTCTGATTGCAGATTACGTGTAACTTCCATGTTTTACTGATGTCATGATGATGGTCTCATTTACTATTGGCTGTGTCTAAGAAGTAAATTACGGGCTTGCTTAAATATGGTCAGATAATATGATCACGCCCCCTGAAAGCCAGGGTTTACAAGTTTAGGCTTAAGACCGGATTTGCGAGCTGGAGTCAATAGAATGCATCTAAACATTAAAAAAAAAAAACTGCAGCCAAATTTGTGAGTTGAGGCAATTGCGAGCAGCTAATAGAATATGACTAAAGCCCTTTATCATTCACTCTATGAAAGAGTGAGGTCCTTTTTAGATAGTTTATATTTAAATAGTTCCTGTCACCCAATATGTTTTTTTTAGGTTATTCTTAAAGAAAGTAAAAAAAGTCTATACATTTTATTATCCATTTGTTTTTGAAGTGCACCATTCCTAAGAGATGCACAATTATCTGTGCTGCATTTCATACAAATGAACATCTCCTGAATATTAGCTGAGTGGATGTACTAATTAAAATCAAAATCTGCTTGTCTGTCTCTGTGATGGCTAAACAATGCCCCCCAGTGTTTTCCTTTAGTTACAATTTCCTAGCACACACCCTTATTGAGTCACAATTTAGCATACTGAGATGCACACGTATGTCCAGTTTTTCATGCTCTTTAAGATAATACAAACTTGTTGAGTTAATGGTGTCCTTTTAAAATACTCAATTTCCCAGCTTGATTATCTAAAACTTCCACTCTATTTTGTTCAATAACAACCAATTACAATGTGTGTTTTTCATTTCTGCAGTGATTTGGACCTTTGCTGTGTCATTTAATGAGCATTGCAGATTATCAGACAGTTCATTATCAAACAATTGCCATTTGCTGCCAAATTCTTACTGATCAAAGCTATTTTTTCCAAGACACAGGGAAAATGCAGTGTTTTAATCCAATAACATGTTGACACCATTCTAATTGTCTCCCATTGATTTAATGCATGATTAACATCCGAATTGTAGATTTTAATATGAACAGACTTGCAGTTTTTTTTAAACAAAGATGCCATGAACAGCTGTTTCCTCTGGAGACCCCCAGCCCATCCCCTAAAGCAGGCAGCACACTGCGTGTATTTCATGTAAAGGGAACTAGAACTCACATACTGTCCTAGGATTAAAAAAAAAGATACCAATGAAGATTTAAATATTAATAATGGTTTTGCATAATTGCATAAGACTATAATTGGGTGTGTCAGCACACTGCACCAGCTGAGTCATGGAGCCCTATGGAGACATCAGTTACTTCCTCTAGACTGATTGGTTGTAGCTGACACTCCCAAATAAGAATAGGGACTTCCTGGAAGTGCCCTACCACTGCATTTCCACATTATGGGTAATTTTTTAACCTTTGCAATGGTCATTTTTTATGCAATAAATCCTTTATTAATGTCTAAAGAACTTGGATGTTGAAATGACATTTAAAGTTCATTTATAGCACACAAAATAACACACTTGTGTCTAATACAAGTCAGAAAATGTGCTTGCTGCATCTCAAGGAATTTAAGTTATTCAAACGTGTGGGTCCCATGTCCCTTTACACTTGAAAAAATACAATAAGTGGTGTATTTGGGTTTTGTTTTGCCTTAGGGCTGCCCACCCAATCTGGATTACTACCTTGTCGTGGTGACGTGGCTTGTGTACCTCAATGAAGCTGTGAGCTATACCATGTAGGGTCACCCAAGATGGACAGGTCATAGCAGAGAGGTCAGACAAATTGCCATCCACTGGAGAAGGAACTGGCAACCCACTCAAGTATCTTTGCCATGAAAACCGCATGGAGTAACACACCCAGACACAAGATGCATCTGGCTTACTGAGGTCCATAGGGGCATGGAGAGTTGGTCACAACTGAACAACAACAACAGGGCTGCCCAAGTGAAGGTGCCCCACTCCTTCCCACCCTCTCATGACTATTAGTGTATAATATTTTATTTTTAGATACACGTGTGTATATACATGGACATATACACATATGATCATACATGCAAATTACCAAAGGACAAAAGAACATGCTTGTATATTTGATGTAGAACATTAAATGGACAGAGTAAAGGTCACACATATTGTAAAATGGAAAACTATAGGTAATACCAAGTACTTTATCAACTTAAGTTTTCTATAAACATGCACCTTCAGTAAATTTAGATTTAAGTTTGTGATTGGTATCTGTCAATCAATCATTCTGATGCATCTGCTAAGCACTTGTCCGAGAGAGTAATCATTGACAATTATTGCTAATTACTCCTCGGGGGTTTACACTGTTCTAGCATTCTGCAGAACATTGCATGCATAGCCCAGGGAGTATTCGGCCTTGATCCATCGACTAATACAAATAAAAACATAAAAGCAAAGATGGATATTAGGGAGGTGATAATAAGAACAAGGGAGACGAGAATATTTTGAGGTAGTGAAAGAGAAGAGGAGGGTGAGCAGTAGAGAGGAAAAGGGGATGACAAGAGGTGACGGAGGAAAAGAGAGGGAAGGAAAAGCTACACAGATGAGAGAAAAGTGGAAAGAAAAGGTGAGGAAATGGGGTGTTACAAAAGACAAAAAAGAAGGTGGAGAGGAAAAGAATGAAAAGAAGAAAAGGAGGAAGAAGAATTGAAGAGGAAAGAGGAGAGGAAAAAGAAGTGTAGATGCATTGAGAGAAGGGATGACGGAGGATAGTAAAGAGAGGAAAGAGGGATGGGAGGGAGCAAAACAGAAAGCAGAAGAGGAAAGTAGGGAAAAAAGTGGTGATGTGAGAGGAAGATGAGAGGAGAAGAAAATAATGAGAGGAAAATTGATGAAAGAATATGAAGAGGATGTTATGAAAAGGAAAGAGGGATATTGAGCTGAAAATACAGGGCATGAGAAGGAAAAAGGAGGGTGAGTATGGGGTGGAGAGAAAGAAAAATGTGTGTGCATGGAGAGAGACGAGAAGAAGGGAAGAGGAATGAGAAGAATTAAGTTTAATGAGGAGGATACGAGGGAGGGATGAGAAGAGAGGGTAGAAACAGTTATACGGGGTGATATATGGGGACAGGTTAGAGACAAGAGGCAGAGGAGGAATTAGAGAGGGAGTACAGGAATGAATTGAGAGGAAAGAGGAGGTGAGAGGACAGAAAGGATGAGTGAAAAGAGAGGAATGAGAAGAGAGGGAAGAAGGATGAAAGAAAAATTAGCGGATGTAATAGGGATGGACAAGAAAGGAGAGATTAAGAGGGGGAGGAAAGTTTGATGAGTTGGGTGTTAAAAAAGAATGAAGAATAATAGAGGAGAAAGAGGAATGATTGGAAGAGGGACAAGGAGAGGAATAAGGGGTGATCAAATGAGGGAAAATGATGAGGCATTAGAAAAACAGTGCAACGGGAAGAGGTGAGAGAACTCAGAGGTGTGAAGAAAAAGGAGAAACAAAAAAGAAAAAAATGACAGAAAACCCTGAAAATTGGAGGTCTGGAGAGAGGAGATAACAAGGAAGAAGGGAAGAGGGATTGGGGGAGAATGGAGGAGAAACAAGTGAGATGATGGTAAGATGAGAGAATAGAGTTAGATGTTAAGGTTAGAAAGAGAGGAATTGGGTGGAAGTAAAAATTAACAATGGAAGAAAAGAGTGGTTATGAAGAGAGATATGGATGAGAAAGTTGGAGGTAGCGGCATTAGATGAAAGAGGGAGGAGAGGAAGAAGTGTGAAATGAGAGAAGGGAAGAAAAAAGGAGAATAAGACAGAGAGGTGAAAGAAGACCGCAATGGAGAAGAAAGATGGATGGAGAAATTATGGTAAAGTGTTAGTAAGAAAAGGGGGAAGGGAGAGGAAGGTGATAGAAAAGGAGGGAGAGATTTGAAGTAGAGAAAGGAAGTAGAGTGGGGAAATGTAAAGTAGAGTAGAAAGAAGGATGAGAGTAGGAAAAGAAAGTGGGATGAGAGGAGCTAGAGGACAAAGATGGATGAGAGGAGGAGGGAAAAAGATGTAAGTGGAAAACGGGGGATCTGAAGGAAGACTGAGGAACAACAGGAAGTAGGGAAGTAGAAGAGATGCATAGAGGATAACATAAAAGACAACAATGAAGGAGGGAGAAAATGAAAGAGGGGAAGGCAAAGATGGAGGAAATGAAAATGAGAAGAGGAAGAAGAGATTAGTTAGGAATATTGGGTGGGAGGAGAGGAAAGATGAAAAATGAGTGTAAGCAAAGAGGTGGGTTAAGATTAGATGGTGTAAGAAAGGTAAAGGAAGTGAATGGAAAGCAGGAAAAGGGGTGAGAATAGAGAGGAAATTCATGTATGAGAGCCAAAATCAGAAAGGACAGAGGAGGGTAAAGAAAAAAGAGAATGAACAATAAGAAAAAAAGAAGGATGGATAGGATACAAGAAAATGCAAGAATGAGGAAGATAAGAAGGTGGAAAAAAGGCGGGAAACTGATTAGACACAGGATTAAGAGAGAAAGAAAATAAAACAATAGATAGAAGGAAAGATGGGAAAGACATTTACCATATTTTCCATGTATAAGACGCCCCCATGTATAAGATGACCCCTATTTTTGGAGCCCTAAATTAAGTAATAAATAAATATGCAAATGTGTGTTCTATAACTTCCTATTGTGCTACACAGTAATACACAGTAACACAGTAATAAGTGATGTGCTCACAGGGATATTGAGCTGGAATGGAAATCAGTGAAAATCATGACAGAAAGTGCACTTAAATATATGTGAAGCACAATAAGAAGTTATAGAGTACATATTTCTATGGACACATGCACTGTAATAATAACTAATGTGTTTCCAATACATGTGATCTTTTTCTCATGCCTTACAACTGCAACAGTGCCATCTAGTGGCTACTTGCAGCATTGCTGCAGTGTGGAAATTCTGTGTATAAGCCCCTATTTTAAACTTTAAAGACTTTGAGTGTGTGGATCACAACAAAACATGGCAAGTGCTTAAATAGATGGTAGTACCAGACCATCTCACCTGTCTCCTGAGGAATCTTTATGTGGAACAAGAAGCCAAGGTCAGAACTAAACATGGAACAACAGAATGGTTCAAGGTCAGGAAAGGATTTATATTGTCACCTTATTTATTCAACTTATACGCAGAAAACATCATGCATAAGGCCTGGCTGAAGGAATTCAAAGTCGGAATTAATAAAAAATTTATTTGTTTTGAGAATATGCTAAGATATGACAGTATTAGTCTCTCAGTGGCATACCCTGCTGGGTGTAATTGTATAAAAAGCAATTACTCTGAAGGACTGTGTGTGATAGTGACTCATTTTAATATAGGAGAAGAAGGATCCATTTCTGTTTTTTATATGTGGTAAGCATGGGTGTAAGAGCCCCCAAAAATCGTGGGAGTATAAAGTTTAAAGAGACAATAAAACTAAGGCCCTGAGTAATGCAATTCAACTCTACTTCCAGACAGCTGGGGTGGATCTACCGCCAGTGCAGCCGGTGGGGAGGCCTCAGTGCTGCAGTGACCCTACAGCACGCCAGGTATATCTCTCAGTCACTTATATATATTTTGCTTCCAAATCTCTGTGACCATATGGACTGCAGCATGCCAGGTATATCTCTTAGTCGCTGCCCCTCTGAACTTTATCAAGTTCATGTTTATTACTTCAGTGACCTCATCTATCCATCTCTGCCTGTCGTGAGCTTCTTCTTGTGCCTTCAATCTTTCCCAGCATCAGAGTCTTCTCTAGGGAATCCTGCCATCTCATGATATGGCCAAAAAAGAGCAGGACATCCTGGAATGTTTCAGTTCTCTCAGACGGGTTATAAAAATGCATCAGCCTATCCTAATAATTAACTTCCCCCAGAAGCCCCTAGATATCTGGAAACTGTGGGAACATGAAAACTATTAACAAGACTGTCAATCAAAATTAGGTGGGGGGAGATCAAACAAGTTATTAGCAATTGGACACAGACTTACTGGCCCAAGAAGGTTGGGCTATGCTGTGGGATGTTTTTTTGTGTTGTTAAATATCTGTGCAAGAGGAATAAAGAGAGTCTCTGTCTGTACAATTGAATGGTGTATGCGCCTTCTTGTTCCTAAGTACAAGGGGATAGGGAAAATGGTTTATTTTTTTATTTTTTTTATAAGCTAGTAACATTTGGACTGAGCCTGTAGCCTGTGATTCCCTGAGTTCTCCTGAGTACTGGTCACTGAGATAACCCCAAACCTCACAACTTGGGACAGATAGAAGCAGAGGTAGACAGATAGAAATAGGAGAGAGAGAGATGGAAGGGAACAGAAAGTTAGACAGAGACAGACAGATATAAAGACATGAAAAGAGACAGACAGAAAGGAACAGAGGGAGAGACAGGATTAGAGACAGAGAGATAGGGTTTGAGAATGAGAGATAGAAATGCCAACTTTAAACCCAGTGCCATTTTGTTTATATTTTAGAAAGAAGCAATACTCAAGGCCAGGCTTGTTAGGAATCACTTGTCAATCTTGGCAGGAAGAAAAATGCCATGGTGCTGGAGTTACAATGTCAAATTAATTAACATTGCTCAGAATAGGTTTGAAATTTCACTTTAGCCATCTTTACACAGGTGCCATTTTGTTTGCATTGTAGGAGCAGCAGAACTCAATATTAGGCTTGTCAGAAAGCACTAGGACACATCTTTTGTATGTCATAGTGCTAGAAGTACAAGATCAAATTACTATAAAATTGATTAGAATTATCTGTGATTCTCACTATAGCCATTTTTACACAGATGCCATTTTGTTTGCACTGTAGGATATGCAGAACTCAAGGCTAGCCATGTCAGGACGCAATAGGCCAAAGTCTTTTGTATGTCTATGTCCTAGACGTATCTGAAATAAATAATAACTAATTAGAACTGATTGTAATTCTAACTGTAGCTACTTTTAAAGGTCAATGCCATTATTCTTGGAGTATTCACAAGAAGAATATCAAAATGTAAGGGAAAAAGGAATATAGAGAAAGAAAGTCTACCTAAAACTGAACATTGCAAAAACTCTGTATAATTTTCAACAACAGACACTGAAATCACAATGTTTATTTTATTAAAATTATATGGATTCTACCAGAATTAAACAGTTTAGGACACAACTAAAACCAACATATCCTGTTTTTATTTTTCTATCTGGGTAACAAAAAGGAAATCCCCAATGCAAATACCACTGCTTGACAAATGAGGTAACATAGTAGTAACTATCGCCCTTCAAACGCCACAGGGAACACAGTGCACTCATTTTACAACATCCTCTATAACACCAGCAAACATAGCTAATGTATGCAATTGTTTTCCTGCAGATTACTTGTGCTCGTTCTGTAGAAGAGATATTTTAGTTTCCGATGTTACTTAAACACATAATATCACACATGCACAACCAATGCCATAATCTGTCTCTATAATTACACTCTCTGAATATGCAATCACTAGTATTATTCTTGAAACAAAACCAAAGTTTTGTTTTACATGCTTTCTAGAGCACTTACCTCCTTGTTAAACTGTGGGAGTACCTGTGGCTTTATTATGTGAGGAAAATGAGCTAAACCCAAACTTAGATTTGTAGTGTTTTACTTTGTTTAGAGTATATATTATATAACATGGATCGGTGACCTGTATTAACATATTCTTTTATTATGATCAGGGCAAGTTCTGGAGCAAGGCAAGTTCTGGATTAGCGGCTTTCATCCCAGAATAAACAAGTCCACCTATTGATCATTTCTGCAAGTCAGATTATAGCTGTGAATTCAAATTATAACTAAATAAATATTAGTACTAGTAGATAAACAGGAAATAGTCCAAGTTCTTACAGGTACTATGTAAAAGGAGCGCAAGGACTGACTGGTTACACCTAAGGGATAATACACACTATGGAAAAAAATAAATAGAATATGATAAGTATAAGTGGAGGGAATGATATAGTAGACAACCCTGCTTCTATTATAAGTAGCAGTCGGGAAGTATTCAAAACATAGACAGATCAAAAACATCTACCTCACATTAGTTTAGAGATGTTTTACAGCCCACCTTACACAGGAATTGAGTTGCTTAAAATTCAAGATGCCCCTCAATGTAATTTTTTCATGGCTGACAGTCACGTCAAGCATTTTTTGTATTGGGAGGTGAAGACATGTCCTACTAGCACATAGTCAGCAGATTGAGCGGCAAGGATGGTAGTGGTGTTGAGACCAGGCTTGAATGTCAACATTGAGAAAAGCCTCATGGAAGTGGGTGGTGCATCAGGGCTTCACTAAATTTGCTGGGTTGGTCCTCTGGGCTCTCATTTAAAGCAGGAGGTGAAGGAGAATATCTAGCAGTGGGATTACTGCAAGAATAATGGGAAGCCCAAAAATATAACAGATAAGAAGAAGTGTATATACAGGAAGTAGTTGCAAATGTTTACAATGTGGATTTGGCTAGTGATATTGAGAAGAAATTGCCAGGGTGCTGTTCAGGGCTCTTCTGCTCCCAGGACATAATTACGGAGCCTGGAGCATGTATGGATCCCTCACCTGGCAGAGATAAATCAACCTCTTTATGCAGTGAGGCCAGGGATGGTTTGGTACAGATGAGACATTATAGCATCTATCTGTCCAACAGAGCCCTTTTGGACCTGGGGGATAATATGTCAACATGAAAAAAGCAAGGGGCAAGAGTAAGCATGGACATTGAGGATCTATTAGGAGAGTCTATGCAATTACAGGGAATTATGTAAGTTTAAGCACTTCTTCTCCATTTGCATTGGGATGCACCTCCTCTTCCACTGCCCCAAGTGGGGATAGGCCCAAAACCCAAACACAGGGAGCAAGAAATGCTCTCTTGGCTAAGAAACATGAAGACTGTGAAGTTAGTAGAGTTGGGTTTCTAGTGGAGTTTCTGGATCCCATTCTCCTCTACACATTGGGTACCATTTCCAGCAACTACGAGCCTGTGCAGGACTTCCCTTTAGGTAGTCCGGGAAAGTTGAGGATCAATGTGGCCCTGGGGAGAAGGGTGGGCCCATTCTCTGTGCTTCTTTAGTTAACTTATGAGTCTTATTGCTGGTGATATTCCCTAGGAGGCAGATACAATTTAGACTTATCCACCACCTACCTTACCCTAAAGAGTTTTTGGTCAATGATGATAAGGAGACCTGCAGGGTTAGATATTTCTACTTTTTGCCAGTTCTCCTTGACTGCCATCTCTTGTTTGGGGGGATGAGGTATTTGTGGGTTTCAGTCTTCTAATAAGTTTCCTGCATCTACTAAGTTAAGTTTGTTCAGTTCGTTATTAGAGTGGGGGGTCCGGATGGAGTCAGTTATGCAAGCTTTTATCCACTACTTGGATGGTTTCCTCTGGATGGGCCCTGTGCGTTCAGGGATCTGTAGCCAGGTGCTCAGTGCAGTTGAGAGGGTCTTTAGGGACTTGGGAAAGACAGAAGGACCAACTATTTGTCTTTTGCTTTCTTGGCATCCAATTGGATTCAATGGCAATGCAGGCTTCCCAAAGACAAACTGGAGAACCACTGTGGGCTGTTGGCAATAACTATCAGGCATGAATCTCGACCTATGCACAAATGTAACAACTTAGTGGTTTCTTGCAATGTTTTCTATTATTATGTCGGCCAGTTCCTGAACCCATAGTTGAAGTTCAACTTGGACAAATTAAGTGGTAGCAATTAACGGTCTGATGGTGTTTTCTCCACTGGTCATGCAGCTTCTGCACTGGCTAAGACTAAAGATGCAATTTCTCACATTGCATATTCATGGGGGCCCTAAATTGCACAGCTGATTTGTTACCTTCAGGAATCTGCCTCTGGAAGTGGACAAGGGGCATGTGGAATGCCTATTGCACCAGTGGGATCTTGGGAGCACAAGATGACTGTCCTCAATCAGATCTCCTTGGTGACAGCAACATGGAGAGCCTAAAATAAGATATGAGCAGACTGCCATGAATTTGATGTGGCAGAGTCAAGGCCAACTCTGGTGGAACTGCTGGTAAGCTTCTTGCTACAGGAGAGGGCTGCTCGGTAGAAGTAATAGACAGTGGTTTACAGAATTGGCATTCAGTTTTTAGGTTGCAGATTCACTTGACTTGTCTAAGGAATAAAGGGATTGTGTGGGGCAGTTATGACAAAACAGGCAGATAGTGGTGACCAACTATAGCTGAGATCCCCCATGATCTGTTGAGTGCTATGGCGGTGTAGTGTAGGTCAAATTATGAGATGGTACTGTTTCATATCACCTCGCCATTGGCATTCTTTGAGGCTCTTTGCCTGGAAGAGTTGTTGAGCCCCAGCAAAACAGCAACTGGTGTTCTACTATTTTCACATTTTGTATTGCACAAAAATTGTCTGCAATTCCTGATTTCAGAACTCTTAAACTGATGTCACAGGCAAGGTGGGTCCACTTGTTAGCCTGTAACTGTGGCACTTAGAGGTACGCCCAATGGAGGCCTTTCCTTCACTTTTAATCCATGTTAAGGCATCAGCAATGTGGACTTCTTTAAGAAAGACCTGGCAAACTTGGGCTTCAATCTAGACGAGTTTAGGGGTCACTCTTTCCGGGGAGAGATTCTCCACTTAGGGCATTGGGAGCCTGATCTGTACAAGTCCTACATGTGGCCACATCTAGCCCAGATGTGACTGATGACTCTCATTTCTTGGATACAAGCATTGGTAATGGACAAGCGTTCAGCAATTTTAAGTAGTAAAGACTGTCATAAAGAAGTTTTGAATTTATTATGAGCAAAAAATTTAATTTTTCATACGAAAGCTACATCTTAAGCTGTAGCTCCAACCACCTTATCAGGCTGTGGTTCAGCCTGCAGCTGACTTTCCTACAGCTATCGCTTTACTGCACAGCCCTACTGGCACATTCTGGGAATGCACTGCACTTCCTCCTGCAGCCTGAAAAAGATAGGGAAAGATCCAGTCAAAGGGAAAACCACCAGCTTTAAGTGTTTACTCTCATCAAAAATCAGCTTGTTCATCACAATGAATTGAAAGTTTTTTTCACACTAATTTTTACTACTGGACTATTATAGTGCCCCTTTAACAGCAGATAAAGGCTTTGTAGTTTGGTGGGATTGCCAAGACACTGCCAGACAATGTTAGTGGCCCGCTGCATGCCTGGCATAGATAACAAGAATTTGCTCAGTATTATCTGCAAACATCTATATTCATGTGATTGATTTCTAACTTTCATGACTCTCTTCACACAATATTTAGAGATAGAACTGCTGCTCAGTACATAAGCTTTGTATTTTGGTATTCTTTGACCGATATCCAATTGAGCTATTGTTAGTTACTAGAGCCCGTAATATAGCACGTAAACTAATTTGCTATTCAATTATAGCTACCCCCAAACGATTTGCGGGTTATAGGCTGAAAATCCCTGCGGTTGTCAAAATCGTAACTCCGACCCATCTAAGCCTTTGATTTTTCAAGCCTGTAAATGTTACAATCGCAAATCGTTACTCAATTATATTGGGGTTAAACACCTGTTCGTAGCACTGTAAATGCAAATAAAAAGAACAATACTGCACTTAAAAGTCGGGAATGCGAGAGGTGGGCCTTCCAATCCGGGCTGCTCGGATCTGCGCAGAGGCGCTGAAGTCGGCTGACGCCGTCAGTGGAGGACTCAGACGTCCGGACCCCTGGTCGGAGTGGTGAGAGGCAAGGAAGGAAGGGGCCTGGGAAGAAGCGGCTGCCATCTTGTGAGGCCTGTGGAAAGGGCTTGCGGCCTTCATCTGGTGCGCCGGGAGGCATATCCACACCTGGGGAAACATCTGAGGGCCCTCTAGTGCCCCACAGTGTCTGTGGCCCAAAACTGGAGGGTCTTCAGCTCTCCTGGCACAGAACAGGTGCAAAGAAGGGTCGGCTAGCGAGATAAAGAAAAAGCCAGCGAAACGACTGCCGTTATTTGCGGCGCCACAAGGTAGGCCTGAAGCCTAGGCCTAGGCTGCCACGAGGCAACCTAACGACTTACGAGAGCCCAGCAGGGCTAGAGGATGCCCATTGAAGGGTCTGCCAAACCCAGAGGCTCCTGGGAAAAGGTACCAGATTGCTGTCAGCACCAGGAGACGGAGGTATTGTTGTGTTCGAACGGGTGGCCACCATCTTAAGTGGATCTATTACAGGGGCCTGCAATACTACTCTACATTGAAAGCTACCCCTGGAAATCTTGATCTGCACTGCTGGGGCCTGTATATAGGTGCCTCTCACCAATTAATACATTTTAATACTGCCATAGGATCTTCCTGGGAAGCCAAACTGAACTAAAATCATTGGTTTTGCTTACACGTTGGGAGAAAGGGCTACATTTCCAAAGTTTCTGCCCTCACTTTGACCCTGACAACACAAGGCCCAAGGGCAGTAAATTCATTACTGACAATGACATTGCAACTGTATTAGATTTAAGTGTTTGGCAGCCACACTTGTATAATATTGCAGGATGGTTCCACTGCTCCCTGCTACAGGAGACCCAGCTAGCTCAGTGACAGAGTACTAGATCTGTATTGGACAGGGCCAACTGAATGATGTATGCTATCTGTTACCGTGGTTCTATACTACCACCCTGTGGCCACCCAGCATAACTACAACTGATACTCTGCAAAATAGAAGCTTTTGTTTGCTGAATAAAATATACCCACTCTTGGGAGAAACTGCTAAATACCAATAAGATCCTGGAGGATTGTCTCCTCATTGGCTTACTATAACCTTGTTAGGGGTTCAAGATAGCACGTTAAAGACTACCTGAATCCTGCCTGTCCGGACTTCAACAGAAATGTTTGAGATATCTTTGCTGCCCAAAAAGTTATTGAACTGTAAGATGTAAATATTAACATTCAGTCGGTTTTGACTAGCATGGTTATCATCATCATTCTTCCTCTTTGTACAACTACGGAACTTAACTGCTAGGTGTAATGTAGTATTCCTAACCGTACAACTGTACGCCGGTCACAAGCAACAGCAGCATAAGGAGGATCTTGACAACTTTCCTGATCACGTGAATCTTAAATCCCAATTATAAAGAAAAGCAAAAGGGGCCCCTCTGCAAAAGGCATTCGGGAACATTTCTCCCCAAGGCGGACAAATCCACTTCCCAAATGGACTCTGCCTCTGATCACTCGGATTCTTCAGACCAAGACACCTCTAAAAAATCAAAACAACATATTGATCTCTCTCCCAGATCAATAGCCACAATCTAACAACTTTTAACCAAAGCGATAGAACCATTGCGGAAAGATCTGAAGGAGCTGGGGCAAAGGACTCAACTACTAGAAATAGTAGATCAGATTAGAGAGGTACAACAGCAAGACAGGTCTTCTATTGACCAAAACACATTCAACATCATGGAGCTTACGGACAAAATTGAGGATTTGGAAAATCGGTCTCGCCGCCATAACATCAGAGTACGAGGAATACCAAGAGCTGTGCAGGACTTAACGGCATACTTGAAAGAGACCTTTGCAGCTATACTCCCTGATCAGGCATAAATTACGCTTGAGATTGAGCAAGCTCATAGAGCTCTTGGAGGTACAAGAAACCCTGAGGCCCCCAAATATGTCGTTAGACAACAAGCTATGGACCTCCTACTTTCAGAGACCAGAAAATTGCAGTCAATCAAGGGCCTGGATAACTCCAATCTGCAATTCTATGCTGATTTATCACCTAACACGCTGGACAGACGGAGACCGATGAAACCTGCTTTAGCAATTCTTCAACAGCATAAAGTGCAGTACCGTTGGAATTTCCCTTCTGCCCTCACCTTTAATTATCAAGGCCCTGCACATACCACCCGCACACTGGAGGACTGCCTGGCTGTACTACGCCATTTACATCTCTGCCCAGCAGAAATTTTAGTAGAAAACCAAGACCATCCTCCTCCTCCTATTCCAAAAAGACAATGGACTCTAGACGGCTTACAATCTCAACAGAAGAATCCACTACCTCCTAGAACTCCCAGCGACAAGACCATGATCCGTAAGGGCCAAACCATCTATAGCTCAACACGCAAAGGGGATTCTAGACTTACTGCTGATCCATCGACTGCTGCGAGATCGAATTGAACTACAGCATAGCACCCGGAAGGGAAACACAAGATACTGTCTGGTCTCTGGACTGATGTGTACATTTATGTTATAGGAAGATAAAAGTAGGGAGTTTAGTTTAAACCTATGCTAGACAACTCCTTAGATCTTTGGAAAAACAGAATTTATTATTTGATGTTGACATAAGTTCTTTTAGTTTAAATCTGAAAAAGTTACAATGTTGTTTAGTTTGTTAACTAATGTTTACAGACAAAGAGAAATGCTAAATTCACTGACGCAGCAGAATAACTGTCTGGCAAATGTAGTCTTTGCAGATGAAACAAACTTATTGATTGAGAAAGTTACAGCTGACTTTGGGTGTTTAATGGATAGTAGCCGAGGATCGGTTCCTTTGAACACCGCAACTTTAGTACTTACAGTAGGAGTGATGTTGCTCCCATTGTTTATATATATGATAGATCTCTAAAATGTGCAATACTAATGCTTTATCTTTATGCTTTTCTCCTAGTCTATGTTGACAGGGAACTGACTTTCCAGGGCTTGCAGATGTCCCCTGAGCCCTCCTCTGCCATGATCTCCTCTGGGAACTCCAAAAGAAGAGAAAAAGCAGGTAGTAGAAAATTGCTCACACACATAGACCCTAAATTAGAATGAGTGAATCGGAATACACTTTTATTATCCACAATGTGAAATGGTTCAACTCCCCCTTTAAGAGACAGAAAGCTTTTAAGTACTATAGACAGTTTTAGCCTTCAGTCATTTTCATGCAAGAAACCGACTTTTCGCATAAGAAAAAGCCAACATTTCTCCATAATGATTACCCTAAAGTATATATGGCCACCCAACCCACGAAGAAAGCTGGGGCAGCAATTCTTATACACAAAAATGTCCCCTTTAAATTAGAACATAGCATTATTGATAAGGAGGGACACTACGTTTTAGTAACCGGGATAGTCTAGGGTATTAAAATCTCATTAATCTCCCTTTACTCACTCACACGCACCTCACAAAACCCTTATCCAATTACTGAAAGACCTAGAATCACTAGAATTAGGTAGGTTGGTAATTGGGGGAGACATTAATCTCACTTTTAATTCAGCAATAGATCGATCTGGGAGCACCCTGGAAACTAAATTTTCTAACAAACTTGGTCAAATTAATCAGCTAATAATAAGAATGAGCTTGGTAGATGCCTGGAGGGGCCTTCATCCAGACCGTAGGGAATATACTTACTTCTTGCCTACTCATGCCACCTACACGAGGATTGATACCTTTATAGTGGATTTGTTCGAGATTCTGACATTGCCCCCTGCCCCTGGTCTGATCATGCTATAGTAGCTATTAGATTAACGCTTGGTCTTAGCCTGTCCCCTTTTACCAGCTGGAGGATTGATGAACATCTGTTATCTGATCCCAACAGTTTAGCAGTGCTGGTGGATGATATTAAATTGTATTTTGATTGTAATAACTCATTAAGCTTACCTCCTTACATCGAAAATCCCTTAAACAAAGAGAGTCGGAGTTGATAGCTGCCCTTTACAGCCTGGAAAAAAACAACCAGCAGAACCCAACTCCTAAGCTGCGTAAACAAATTGATTAAATTAGGGTAGAATTGGATGGGGCATTATCCTACTACACGGAGAAGGCTATGAGGAAAACGAGACATTTACTGTATATTACAGGCGAACAAGCCGGACAGGATGCTAGCTAGGAGACTAAAGTCCAAGGAAATTCAATCTAGGGTCACTCAGATTAGAATGCCTGACGGTAAGATTCCCTGTAGCCCGAGAGACATTCAAAAAGTGTTCCAGTCCTTCTACCAGCAGATATATACATCTCGAATGCAAACTGAAGGGCCGGACCTTGATTCTTTTTTAGGATCTCTTGATCTCCCTTTAATAACGGAACAGCAATTAGCTAACCTGAATTTAGACATTATGACGGAAGAAGTGAGAGCAGCCATTCAGAGTCTCAAAACAGGTAAATCCCCAGGGCCAGACGGTCTCACAAATCTATACTACAAGAAATTTGAAACCTTGCTTACACCCCATCTCACGTCCCTTTTTAATGCGATTTTGAAGGGGGAAAGTATGTTCCCAGAGCTAAACCATGCTGAATTGGTAGTATTTCCTAAAGAGGGTAGGGATATCCTTGAAGTGAAGAACTATTGGCCCATATCCTTATTAAACAGGGATGTTAAAATTTTAGCTACAATTATGGCATTATGGATATCCAGATTTCTACCCAAAACTATACACAAAGATCAGATCAGATCATTTCTAGCGCACAAAGCAAAATCTCCGATGTGCTTATCAGTCTTGGATATTGAAAAAGCCCTTGACACTGTTGAATGGGCATATCTATACAAGGTACTGGAAAAGTTTGGTTTTAAGGGGCGTTTTGTTACTTTATTAAAACTATGAATCCCCACTAGCTAATCTGAGGTTACCGGGCGAACACAGGGCTCAGATTAAAATCCAAAGAGGCACTCGACAGGGATGCACACTCTCGCCCCTGATATTTGCCCTTGTCGTTGAACCACTGGCACAAGCAATTAGATTGGATAAAGAGATTCAAGGGTTCCAGGTGGGATTGCAACTTTACAAGTGCTCTCTCTTTGCTGACGATATACTATGCACTCTAACTAGTCCCATATCTTCAATACCAGCACTTATGTCGGTTATAGATAAATTTAGTAGAGTTTTGGGACTTAAACTGAATCTAGAAAAATCAGAGGCCCTAAACTTGGGCATGACCCAGTGTGACTTAGATTACCTGATAACTATATATACCTTTACTTGGCCTAATCGACATATAAAGTACCTAGGAGTTAACATTACACCCAAGCTATCGGATCTATACAAGGCAAATTACCCCCCTATGTATAAAAAAATTGAGTGAGGACATGTTAAATTGGAGGAAATACCCACTTTCATGGAATGGCTGTATAGCAGCAACCAAAATGATTATACTACCTAAGATCTTGTATCTCTTCAGAACTCTCCCTATATCGATCTCCCGGTTTCAGTCTAGTATGTTCAGATTTATTTGGAAAAATAAAAATCCCTGTATTCCTAGAAAAATAATGTATAGGCATAAGAATAAGGGGGGCTCTCGTGCCCAAATCTGCGGCGCAATTAGCTCAGCTGCCCCTGGTTCAAACATCAGCCAAGTTGGGTATTCTTGGAGCATCAGCAAATGCTTCCCCATAGTTGGGAGACATTACTTTGGGTCCCAAAAGGTTTATGCCTGGTCAAGTCAAACCAAAACCCTATAATACACTTAACTCTAATCTCCTGGAAATGTGGGCCCCCTAAATCTTTGTGGATCTCTCTAACCTGTAAGAACCATTGTATGATATATTTGCAAAAGCCAACGTTGATGAGAAACCTAAATTCATTTGTAGATGGGAAAAAGACCTAGGGGAGCAATGGGACTGGAAGAAATGGGAAAAATCATGCTCAAACCTAAGCAAGGGATCCTTCAATTATGCCCACTTAGAAACATCTATTACAATCCTCCAGAGGGTATATTGTACCCCTGATAAACTCCAAAAGATTAACCCCTGAGAGAATAATAGCTGCTTTAGGGGTTGCAAGCAGATAGGGGATCATATTCACACTTGGCGGCTGTGTCCGATGGTTTATAACTTATGGGGAGACTTAGCACAACTTGCTACATCATTATTTGAAGTGACTGTTTCGGCGACCATGGAATCCTGTTTGTTTGGGAATTGAGTTTCAAAATCTATCATTGAACCAAAAAAAGTTATTTCAATTAATGACAGCTGCTGTTAAATTATATATCGCTAGCAAATGTAAATCTAAGGCCTTGAACTTCCAGGAGGTTATTAGGAGAATTCATTATTAATTAATAAACGAGAAATTAACCTGCGCTATTTTGGATACAATGCCACAATTTTATAAGATCTGGAATCCCTGGTTAGAATCACCTCTTAGCACTCCATTGGCTTGATTAGAAGCTAAAAACCCATCACAACTTAATGGGAGGAGGACCCGGGATGGAGGAGGCTCGGGAAAGGAGAGGTAATTATTTTCTTGCTTTGTTGTAAATGTATAGAAATCTATTAATGCTCAACTTCAGTCCAAAGTGGAGGAGCTGAGGACCTCTTAAATAGTCCAATATGAGAGCTATGTTAGAAATTATTGAAAATTAGCTATCTTTTTCTTAAAACTAGCTCTGTTTGCTGGTTAAGTTTTGTAAAACAGTCCAATGCTTATATATTTACAGCTATATGTTTGTTTCTATACTTTTTTCTTCTTCGTTATTTCTTTCTTTATTTTAGAGTTTTTGTTGTTGTTTAATAATAATTGAAAATACAAAATGGAAAGGCTATGCCAATGTACTAAGAAAAAGGCATTTAAGTTAATGAAAATCTAGAATGTCATATCTAACTATTGTCTAGCATGTTGATACATTGTGTAGACCTTTCAATAAAATTAATAATAAAAAAAAAAAAGTTGGGGAAAGCGATGAAAGTAATTAGAATTAATTGCACAACAGTCTCAAGCTCTCAAATCTGCAATCATTTTTTATTTTTTTACGTTTCATTTTTGTGTTATATCTATATCAATAATCAAGGTATTAATATATATCAGGCCACCCACATGGACTTCAACATTTCCTTCATTCATTTTTATTATTTTGTACATTGCCTGATTGCAAGTCTGATCGCATATCGGACTTCTAAACGCTAATTGATTGACGTTTAACCTCCATGTTTTACTGACGTCATGATGATGGTCTCATTTATTATTGGCTGTTTCTAAATTGTTATTTACGGCCTTGCTTAATTTAGCATGTTCCAACCGTGAAATGCTTCTTACGGGTGCATGGTTTATGGTTTAGGCTTTCAGCCAGGTAGCTGCGGGCTTATTCAATTGAATCGCTTTGTAACTGTTGCACATTTCAAGCCTGCAGACTTACGACCGGTATGAAGGCAGCTGCGGGCTTGCAATTGAATAGGGGCCTTTGTGTGCAATTTTGTTACTAAGATTCAGCTGATATAGACAAAGGATAATATGCTTCACTATTTTAGTTTCAACTATCATGAACCATATTATTTTTCAACAGAACATAAAACAAATGAAGTGAGATGTCAAGGTCTTTTATATCAAATCATAAATTATATATATGTAATTTATTTTCTACTAATGCAATTTTTCCTATCACTTATACATAATTGAGATTGAGTGGCTAAGTGTTCCAGCTTCAGCTCGTGTATCAGGAAAGTGTTTAATTTAAATGATGTATCTTAGTATGCTGTATACAAGGCTGTCAGTGCCAGTGCTTTCCAAGACAAATACATAATAGTATTGTTATAGCCTATATACAATATACAGTGTATACATAAACCACTCTATCCATTTAACCTCTACACTAGCACCATCTCTTATCCTCCACCTCTTATTTGTCACTATCTACTATATTCTACCCTTCCTCTCCATAGCCTTTCTCCTCCATCCCACCTTTCCACAACCAATTATTTTTGTTCAGTCATGTCCAACTCCCCATGACCCTATGAAGTGCAGCACAGCAAACATATCTGTATGTTTCTGGTTGTGCTTATCCATAAGGTTATATTGATAAAGATTCTGGAATGGGTTGCCAGTTCTTTGTTCAGTGGACTGCAATTTGACTGACCTCTCTTTTATGACCTGCTTATCATGGGTGACACTATATGGTAAGGATCACAGCTTCATTGATATACAAACCCCTTGACCATGACAAGGCAGCGATCCAGAAGGGCCCATACCCAATTATTTCCACCCAAACTATAACCCTGTCTTGTTAAATACATTCTTACCTCCACCCCTCCTTCTTCATATCCACTCACCCTTACTGCAACATCCCTCTCCATACCCACTCATTTCCACCTCATTTCTCTCCATACCTGGTCACCTTCACCACCCGATCCCTCTCTTTACTCCCACTCATCTCACCGTCCCATTCCTCTCCATATCGACTTAACTCCACCACCCTATCCCTCTCCCATGGGTGTAGGATCCAGAATAATTCAGCTCATTGTATACAGAGGCGGTAAAATAGCTTATATATACATACATACATCTGGGGGGATTTGTCGCCCCCATCCCCTCCATTTCCTACACCCAAGCCCTCTCCACACCCACTTTTTTCAACCCCCCATACCCATTCACTTCTACCCTCCCTCCCTATACCTATTCCCTTCTACAGATAAAACCCTTACATGTGTGCAGTTTTCACTCACCCAAAAAAAACCTATCTATCTGTCTATCTATCTGTAAGTATATTTATTTATTTTTACTGTATACCAATCCTACACATACAAAGAAGGCAGCAGCTGGATTATTGTTCATGTCAGTTGAATATCTCAGCTTATAAATATAGACCACCTGAGCAGAGCCCTCTGCATATTAGACACTTACCGGCATTCACACATCACCTTACATATATATGGCCAATATGCATTAAAATGTTAACCTCTTCATATATAATAACTACCAGTTATTACTCAGTTATACCAACTTGCTCCTTTATCTTTAACATCTTCTTTTACATAAAAAGCATCATCTCTTATTATTTTGCCAACTTTATCTTTCTTGAAAAAAAGTGTATCAGATAAAAAATCTATTTAGTGGAAAAGTAACTGCTGCCGATAAGGAAGGTTGTGAGTTCAAGAACTACCAACTTATTTTTCCACTTTTTTATAATCATTTTTATTTAAGTTACGAGATAAAACAGAGACCGGATATAAATTGTAAAGGGGTGAGTGTGAGACAAATATGAATGTTGTTGTGCTTTTAAATTAATTATTTAAAATAATCAGAATATTAATATGAAAAAATGGAGAGCTGGAATTTGAGCTCACAACATCTGATATCAGAGGTAATTACTCTTATTTCTGTGCATGATAAAGAGTAAGTATAGAAATTAATCAAAACTAATATATAATGAGTGTGACAGTCACAGAGGACTACAAATGACAATACAGTAAAATCCTGATTATCCAGCACCTAACCAACCGGCACTCTCAAGAAACCGGCACCGGCATCAATTCCCCATTCTACAGAAACTCCTTCTAAACCGACATAACCAGCACTATCCGACAGTTCGAGACTGCCAAAAAAAACACTAACTTTTTTTGTAAATGTTTTTTTTTTTGGCCTAAATGGTCCAGTTTAGGTGCTAATGCCTTTTCAAAAGGCATTTTGTGGGGTTTGGGGGGGGGGGGGGGGTTAGGTGTCGTTTAGGCCCTTTTTCCCAGTTTTTTCTACACTTATCCAGCAAAAGGGAGTCCCCTTGGGTGCCGGATAACGGGGAGTTTACTGTATATCTAAGTATGATTTTGAAACCTCCACCTGATGGTGCACAGATGTTTTGGTGACTTCCATGCCACTTTAAGTTATTCTGAGCAATTATAGATTTGCAGCTTGTAATACCTTGTAATAGACCAATTAGAGAGTTCTTCACAGATCAGGGCTTAAGAAATACGCTCAGTAATTGTATAGGCTCTATTGGTTTAATAAGGGATTAATTCCATTTTGTTAGAGCGTCATTACCATAGATTGCACACAGAAGTTCACATTACTACATAGTTGGTAGCAGGAGGTTGGGAGATTTTTTTCTGGTAAATTAGTGTTTTGTAGTCCTAGAACGAGTCATAGAACAGTGACCCAAAAAATATTTTGGAGTACAGAAAGCCAGTAGCAACACACATACAATGATGAAAAAATCTCCCATATAATGCGAATAAACATCTTAAAAAGGAATTTAATTTCAGGGGTTTCTTGAAACAAAGGTCCCACGACTGAATTAATTGCTGTGAATGTTTCATTGCCAGAACAGAATGTTATGAAATATCATAGAGCCGTGTTATCTATACATACATAAATATAAAACATGTTTTTAAGTATGTTAAAAAATAATACAGCCTCTCTCTAATGCTTTCGTGGAATGTGCCATTTTGGTTTCAGCAGATCAGCTTTCTGATGTGGGAGGGGACTTTGAAAAGACAGGAGGTGTCTGCACAATAAAGCTGTGGCCAGGGGGTAAAGCAACCGCCAATGCAGCCCGCTGCGGCCCCACCTTGGCCCCCCAATCTGTATCCGGTGCTTGTAAGTGCCAGTTGGCATCCTGTGCCTGTAAGTGCCAATGTGCAGCTTGTGCCTATAAGAGCTCAAGTGCAGCCTATATGTGCCAATCTGTATTATGTGCCTGTAAGTGCCAATGTACAGCCTGTGCCTGTAAGTGCCAATCTGCAGCCTGTGTCTGCAAATGTGTGCAGGCTGTCTGTGGCTGTAAGGGCCAATCTGCATCCTGTGCCTATAAGAATCAAAGTGCAGCCTGTGACTATAATAACCAAAGTTCCAAACAATAAACTCTCTCCTCCTTCTCCTCTTCTACATCACCACCATCCCATTTGGCCCTCAGTCCTCTCAGTACAGTTCCATTAAAGTTAAATTTAAGGTGATGTAATTATTGTTTTTTTATTTATGTCTATTTAGTTTTAAGTTTCTGTATCAAGAAACAAGACCAGCAGTTCAAACTAAAATGTGAAAGATCCGGGGTCTGGAATGGATTTTTTCAATTTACAATGATTCCGTTGGGAAATGCTTGTTTGGAACTCATCCTGCCATCTGGATTAAGGACAATACCCGAGGTACACTAGTAACTTGTCCATCAAATATATATATATATATATATATATATATATATATATATATATATATATATAGTGTGTGTGAGTTGATGCTGGAGGGGGTCTGGGAAGCACAAAGAAATACTGTCACCTGCCCCCTCCTGGGGGGGGGGGGGGGGCAAGGTTCAATTTGTTTTTTTGCACTGGGGCCCTTTATGCACTAGCTCCCCCACTGGCTGTGGCAGCCATATCTGTCAAAAGATAAATGTTACAAAATATAAAGGTTTTGTGTTTATTCTTTATTCTACACTAAAAACTTTTTCCCCTTTATCACACTTTGCTATTTAAAAAACAATAAAGAGAAATTGGACCACTATGGTCATATAAAGGGGTTCTGATCTCATGGATGCTACACTATCATGTAGAGAAGTAAAAATAGTGTAATGACTTTTTCATTTGAAGCCCTTTTATACATTGAGTCTTATCAGGAGTTGAGATCCCTCAAAGTACTTGTTACTTTTGGCCTTTTCAGAACCTGCAGAGTCTAGTAAGCTTCATACTACAATTATGGAAAACTGGTTGCAAATAAAATCATATAAATAGTAAAATATATATATATATATGTAATTTTTTTTCATGGTGTAGAGCAGTATTGATAAATCCCATGTCTCTTTCAAGATGCATGTTTGTATACATTTTAAACTCTTCAATAAATACCAAATGACCACTATTTATTTAATAAAACTAGTTTCTAAATGATGAGCAGCTTTAACACTTTGCAATCACACTTTCATTGAAATGTAATATTTACAGTATGCTCTACTGAAGAACTTGACTTATTCTGCGTAGACGTTAGTTTTTTTCCCTAAACTTTGTATGTAGATCAATCTCTGTTTTACGTCAGCAGCAGTGTTGTGGAAAAGGGTTAAATGGAAGTGCAACTCACAACATGATCACCCGTTCAGGAAAGCAAATAAAGCAATGGTGATGCACTGCAATACATAAGATATATATGTTAAACATAACTATTAGGATTTCTTCCTTTCTAAGTCAAATTTTTCAAAAGAGTATAATATAAATATGGCACTTACTGTAATTAACCCTTCTATGTATTGTGGTATAAATGTTAGCAAATAATTAATTATTTCAGTTTCATTTACAATTGTATACGTAGGACTGTGTTTAACCCATTCACTGCCACTCTCTGCATTAAATGGAGACTTGGGAAAAACTTCACATGTTTTTGGAGGATGTAACAAAGCAACCACATTATTAAACCATGAGCAGGAAATCTTTTTTTATAGAAAATCTGAGAGTGATGGGTATTGCTCCTCTAGTTCTATTGGCAAGTGGTTATTTGCTGTGACAGTCTTTCAACAGAACTGAATAGGGAGGTTCCTAAAATTCCTCCCAGGTTTGTAAAGGCAAAAATGTCTACTGCCATTAAACATGAAGTTAATCTCAAGAGCGTGCCATACATATGAGGCTTTAGTGGCCCTTTAATCATTGTTAAATTAAATGACAAATTAAATGAAGCCGTAACACAAATGTTAAAGTTGTTTACCTGTTGTGAAGTCATGGCAGTCTGCGCGTTGTCGTTGTTGGAGTCCTGTTCAGCGTGTATTGTTTATTAATGTGCCTGCACGGAGCACTACAGATAAGCATGTGATATTGGTCTCATTACGCTAGGCTGCATCCCAAGAGCTCATTAGCAGATAATGCAAACGCAATGCGCGCCAGGCACAATGGCAACTGATAAAAGTCACTGGCTACCAAGTCTGCTTGACACGCAGAAAAATGCTCAATTAAAGCCTCTCTGAAGCCAAGCGATAATAATGGCTCTGTATGCTGATTTCCAAAGAGATGAAGCTTCTGCTGTATTCCTGATAAATTATCCTGCGCAAGTGGATAAATAAAAGATTCAACGCCAAGTAAAGAGGTTCAGTATCGTGCAACTTATTACTTAGAAAGGTGACCCCGGACATTGCAATCAGGGATTATCATGTGGATTTAAATGGATTCTGGCCTGTATTTAAAATATACTATTGTGAAGAATTACACTTGAAAACAGGAAACATGTTTCAGAATGGAAAATAAAACATTACAGCCTGTAATATATGAACTTTTATATGCAATAATGTTGATGTGGGATTTACTTTTTCAATGTCTGATGATAAACTTGAGAAGTGCCAATGTGGGAAATGTGCTTGCACAGGAAGTATCTATCTGCACAATGGGAATGTGGTATCTACAAATGCCAGAAGTGTCAGTAGCAGTAATGGAAAGCTTATTTATAAGGACACAAACTCCTGAGAATGTAAAATATGGAATCAACTGACAAAAGCAAAATAGATGCCTTTAACATAAAATAATTGCGTATTAAAGCTAAATATGTAATGGTAGTGCTTATTTTTTTAATTTCTAAAAGCATTTTTTTCAATTACTATGTTTAGTTGTTCCAAATTCCTTATAGACCGTGCTGCTTTAAGGAAGCTTGTTTGTAAAACTCTGGAAATACACTATTCGGCGCACTATTCTGCGCTCCATTGTGGTGACTATCACTCTCCCCTCTTTCACAGCCTGTCTCTCTCTCCCCTTTTACTGCCTGTTTCTCTCATTCCTCTTTCACTGTCTGTCTCTCTCATCTTTGTCCTGGCTGTCCATGTCCTCCTTTGCACTGTCTGTCTCCTTGATTACCATGACTACATATCTTGTCTCTCAAAATGTCTCTCTCTCTCTCTTTCCTCTCTTGCCATGACTATTTCTCGGTCTGTTGCCTTACCATGGCTGTCTATCTCTTCATTTGCCTTAATGGTCTCTCTCCTTGTTTGTATTGTATGTCTGGCTCCTCCATTGCCCTATCTATATCTCTCCTCTCATGCCCTGACTGCCTCTAACCTCTCTTACTGTGACTATCTCTTGCACTTTCTGTCTTTCTTCCCCATTGCTCTGACTATATCGCCTTGGCACCAGTCTCCCTTGTCCTGACTGTCTCTCCCACCCTGTTTCCTCCATTGTTCTGGTTATATTTCTCCTCCCAAGACTTGGCTGTCTATAATCTCCCTTGTCCTGACTGTCTCTCTCCTCCTTTGCACTTTCTGTTTGTCTCCTCCATTGCTCTGACTATATATCTCCTCCCAAGACTTGGCTGTCTCCCACCTCCCTTGTCCTGACTGTCTCTCCCACCCATTGCACTTTCTATCTGTCTCCTCCATTGCTCTGGTTATATCTCTACTCCCATGTTGGCTGTCTCCCACCTCCCTTGTCCTGACTGTCTCTCCCACCCATTGCACTTTCTATCTGTCTCCTCCATTGCTCTGGTTATATCTCTGCTCCCATGTTGGCTGTCTCCCATCTCCCTTGGCATGACTGTCTCTCCCACCCATTGCACTTTCTATCTGTCTCCTCCATTGCTCTGGTTATATCTCTCCTCCCATGTTGGCTGTCTCCCATCTCCCTTGTCCGGACTGTCTCTCCCACCCATTGCACTTTCTATCTGTCTCCTCCATTGCTCTGGTTATATCTCTCCTCCCATGTTGGCTGTCTCCCACCTCCCTTGTCCTGACTGTCTCTCCCACCCATTGCACTTTCTATCTGTCTCCTCCATTGTTCTGGTTATATCTCTCCTCCCATGTTGGCTGTCTCCCATCTCCCTTGTCCTGACTGTCTCTCCCACCCATTGCACTTTCTATCTGTCTCCTCCATTGTTCTGGTTATATCTCTCCTCCCATGTTGGCTGTCTCCCATCTCCCTTGTCCGGACTGTCTCTCCCACCCATTGCACTTTCTATCTGTCTCCTCCATTGCTCTGACTATATCTCTCCTTCTCTGAGCATTGCGGCACCTCTCTAACATATACCAGTACAATATTACAGTATTACTAGCAGCCAGGGTAATATCATCACAGGATGTCGGTTTGGATCTGTGTAGTTTGTCAGTTACCAACAAAAATATATTGTAGGGAAATATATGAGGTTCAATGCTGGAGTATTGGCAGATGTGACATACTTGAATGGATGAGTTCAAATAAATTGAATATGGCACGGCAAACATTTCCAGTTGAGGATTCAATTGCTCTGTTATTGTACGGATGTAGAGCTCACAGATTTGGCTACCGTGCATTTAAAACAAAACACTTTAAAGGACCACTGTAAAATAAAAATAAAATTATATATACAGTATGTGTGTATATATATCACATATTATAATTGTCGAACTACGAGATGTTGTCATGCTTTGCGTGGTGCGTACGACTTAGGCGATGAGCGACAAAGGCGCTCATCACTTGCGAGCCTTGCGAATCGAGGCGTCAACTCGGAGCACTGAGGCGCTGAGCGCCAAAGGCGAGCCGTTAAGGCACTAAAACTCGCGCCACTTGGGCGATGAGCGCCAAAGGTGCTCATTGCCTGCGAGGCGAGCAGTGGAGTCAATGAAACACTGGATCGCCTTAAACTGCAAGCACTTGACGAATGCAGGACTTAGAAAAAAAAAATTACGTGACGCAGGACTTAGAGAAAAAACCACAAGATAGGAAAAATATGAAGTTAATGGCCGAACCGCGGAAAGCACATAAAACGAAAAACACAAACAATACAAAAAAAAAAAAAATACAACAAAAACATCACACACAGCACGGGGGGAACAGCCAGGACATCTGGGACTGAGGTGGAACGCGAATTTAAGTTGATTTCGGCGAGTTTCAGCACTTGAAAATCGGCTAAGCAAGAAAAAAAATGGCGGCTCAAAAAAATGAAAACGAGGCTACACGACCCTGGACCGCGCAAAACAACGCCAACCGGGTACCACTTTCACACAGGAACCTACGAGGTACAAAATACACTATTACAAAGGACGGCAAATGCTTGCGAACCGAGTAGCACATAGACAAACAACGCTATTTTACAATCCTAACGGTACTAACAACATTACGCATCTACAGTAGCGCTTTACACAAATAAACTAATGGGTTGTCCTCGAGCACACAGTCTACTTCTAATGCACTGTTACAACATTCATAAAACTATCTCCTCAGGCCAGCAACAGTCCCACTGGACATTATATGCTGCAGGAAAATAACAAGAGATTGTGACCTTTTCAGGCTATTGATTGTTACATATATTAATTAGAAAAAGGTAAACTATATTAACTTATTATTCAATTAATTAATTAATTAGTATTTTAAAAAATAAAGAGACATGCAAAAGGACACGTGAGGAGAGGCTCGTAATGAGCGCCGAAGGTCCTTACAGTATAAAAAGATTAACATTGTGTGCCAAACAGCATTGCCATGGCTTCAAATTTTATTGACCGACATTTTTGGACGGGCAAGTCGCTGGTATATATATACTAGCAACTTGCCCGTCAAAAAATGACTGCAATAAGATTGTAAGGCAGGTAATGTTGTTTGCGTGCAAAATTAATTTTGTTGGTGTTTTAAGATCCTTCGGCCTTTGGCGCTCATTGCGAGGCTCTTGGTTGTTTGTGTGCTATGAGCAGCGTTGGTGACTTTTTTGGGTATGGCAATGAATAATTAATAAAATAAGAAATTAACATACTTTACCTATTGTGTAATAATATTTGCAGGAAGCATTGTGTTGAAGAGCTGGCAATCTGTTTTCATGTTACTGCAGCATTAGTGCTGTGGAGCTGCTGTGTAAGCGTCATGAATGTGTGCAGTGTAATAGTGTGCGTGCGCGAGACAAAACCGTTAGCGTAGCTGTGTACTTCCGGTTTGTATAAGTTAGTGTTCTAAAATGGCGCCTAATGTGTGGTATGCGGCTGTGGCTGATTTAGCGTCCTTGTTTTTGGATGTTGTCCGACTTTTTCGGAAAATCCGTAGGTGGTTGGTCGTGTTTTGCGTGTTTAGGGTCCTTTAGCCTCGTTTTCGTTTTGTTCGGCGGCCATTTTTTCTATCGCTTAGGTGATTTTCAGGTGTCTAAACTCCAAAATTTGGAGTTAAATCAAGGTGTAACTTCACTTGCAGAGGCCCTGGGTGCCCTTCTTGCTGTTTGTAAGCTTTTTCTATGTTTGTTGTGTGTATTTACTGTGTTTCTAATGTTTTTCGGGTCGCGCAGGTTGCGTCCTTGTTTTCGGATCTCATACGCCTTTTTCGGAAAATCTGTAGGTGTTTGGTGGTGTAGGTGTTTTGCGTCTTTAGAGTGCTGTAGCCTCGTTTTCGTTTTTTTCGGTGGCCATTTTTTCTCTCGCTTAGGGGATTTTCGGGTGTCTAAGCTCTTTTATTTGGAGTTAAATTGAGGTACCCCCCCCCCCCTTGCTGTAGGTAAGCTTTTTATGTATTTGTTGTCTGTATTTATTGTGTTTTTCATGTTTTCATGTGCGCAGGTTTTGGGCATTTTTTGCGAGGTCGTAATGGGTCGTAGCGCGTCTCGTATTTTTGTTTCGTAAGTCTGTAAATTTTGAGAGGTCCGCAGTTGCTGGTAAGGAGCGCCTTTGGTCCGCATGCTCACAACTATATATGTGATAAAATATTTATATTTGAAAATGTATCCCAAATTACAGTAATTTTCATTTCCTGGATATATTCATGATAACATTCACTAATGGATTATGCGTTCCTTTGTCATAAAAAAACGAATAATAAAACCTCCCCTAAAAAAGATAAAACTTTATTCAATGTAGGTTTGAGAGTCTCCATGTTTACTCAATTACGGACCGGGTCCAATCTGCAAAGCTTTTTCAGATTCTGCTGTACCTCTTCCTGGTCATAAGAAGTGGTCCTTATAACGGAACGTCTTTCCTTTGGACATAATGATGAGTTCTTCTTCTGCCAGAAACAGAGAGAAGCACAGACTTTTGAGCCAACCTGATATATTCATAATAATGTATGCATTGCTTGTGATGACCATTAAAAGAATAGCTTAGGAAAACTTCTAATTTTCACTTCATGGCAAATAGACAGTAGAGATGTCCAAGCGATTTATTTGAGCTCAAGTCATAATAGGAAACAGTTCTAATTTCTTTTGAGGTTGGTTGCAAATTCTTGCATAGCATGAAAAAATGTGGTTGATGAGACTACTTCTGAGGAATTTTCTCAGAAAGTTCCTTGTGCAAGCTTTTCATGAATCCATCATCCCAAGCAATGTAGACTTATATGTAGTCATGTGCTGTGACCTTAAACAAGGGGATTTGAAATAAAGGAAGATCTATGCTGATATTCTTTTAATGGTAACTCCCAGAGAAGCTTGCTGAGAAGATCTTGAGTAATAGGAATATGTTGGTCTTGTGTTCTTTGATCGAAAACAGAAAAAATGCTGAATTGGTCTGAAGTTCCATCTGGAACATTTCACCAGTGGAAACCCAGATTTCATCAGACCCATAAGACTCATAAAGGTCCTAACTGTTATATTCTTTTTGTATTTTCATGTATCTATAACCAAGCTCAGAATCTTGTTTTTGCTTTCTGGAAGGCAAACTTCTGGAATTGAAGACTGTAATTTTGATCCCAAAAATATGAAGTCCTCCGATGGTCTGAGATATCATTTTTTCGGATTTATCACACGAACGTGACATCTTAGAAATTCTACTACCCTCTGTTTGTGCAATAATAGACATAATTTCTGTTATTGTCTAGATACTGGAAAAGGATAATTCCATCTTTTTGTAGTGTTGTTTTTGAGGGAAAATTGTATATACATATTAGAACATTTAGCATTTACGCTTTGCTTCTATAAAGAAATCTAAGATTCTTTGGCATCTTGCAATATCATAATAATAAGAAAAATAATGAAGCTGTGTGCAGTTTCCTAACTCTCCTTCCATGCCACCCTGTTATGTTTGCACTCACCCGTGCCATACACCAGAGGCTAAGCTTGGAATATGATGTCCCCGTCTTGCTTGACAGTAAAGCTTCTTATCAACTGGATAGTGTGATGGGAGGTAATTAATTTGCTGAAGGGTTTATCATGCCAGCCAACTGAAATAGTTGGGAAATAAACTCTGCCAACGATGTAAAGAGGTTAAAAAATACTATATTGAATTTCTAAGCTTTGCAGATTACAAAAAATGTTTTTTGCATGAAAAAGTAGTGCTGCATGACTTAAAAATGCTATTCTCAATCCCTGTACAGACTCATTTCGGATAAAAAGTCATCAACAGCCCCCTCCATGATCTGTTAGTAGGGTGAGTGCTGGCACTGCACCAGCTGAGTTATGTTATCTATTAGTTATCTTCTAGTTTTATGGATAAATTAGGACCTCCTTCTGATTAACTCCAATTAGGGTGTTTCCTGGCACTGCACCAGCTGACTTATGGAGATATCAGCTACTGTCACTGTTGACTGAACTCTATACTACTCAAAGGCCGTGACTTTCCAGAATCAGTTTATACAGGTGCAGAGCATCATGTTTTAGCCCTTACAGACTTATTTTTCTTGCAAAGTAAAACTTTTCAGATGCAGGTATGTGGCCATTTAAAGAGCATGTTTAAAACAACATTAATTTTGCATGATAAATACCAGACTTGAAGATAAAAAGATAAAAAGATAAGCAAGCAAGTAAAGAAGACACAGAAAAGTGCACAGAAAAATAAAAGGGTTAATTGATTTTATAATGATATTTTATCTAAATTTTGTTTCGATTTGCTGGATCGGACTATAGGACATGCAAACACATCCCTCTGCAGTTTTGTTTGTCTCCTTAAGCCTTTTTCGAGTCTTATTAGTGTCTGTTTGACCTGTGTCTGTTTGCAGACTTTGCTTGCTTGCCATCTGCTATGACCTTACCTTTTTGACTCTGTATGAACTCCAGCCCTGAAGTTGATCTGCCATCTGAGTGCTTTTAGTAGCCCTAAATCCAGATTTCTAGGGTTTAATCTCCCATCCTCAGCCCGATGTCCGATTCCTGTGCAGTAACAATGCTCTGTATGGCAGAGGTTCCCAAATTGTATTCCATGGATACACCTGAAATAAAAAAACAATTTTAAAACAAAATTAAGAAAATTAATAATAATGCTTAAAAAACAGAAAAGACATGCCTAGACTCCAAATGTATGTATTTTTATTTGCTCGTGTTACATTGTAGCATAATACAGCTCGTTATAATTGGCAGAAAAAACATTGTTGTTCTGTCATTCAATTATATCGGGCTCTCTGTGTCCCTATGGACCGCAGCCTGCCAGGCACATCTGTCAGCCACTGCCCCTCTGACCTCACGCAAGCTCATGTTTATTTCTTCAATTACCTCATCTATCCACTTCCGCCTCTGCTGATCGCTTATTTGTGTGCCTTCAATCTTTCCCAGCATCAGAATCTTCTTTAGATAATCCTGTCTTCTCATGACGTGGCCAAAGAATTGGAGCTTTAGCCTCTTGATCAAACCTTCCAGTGAACAGTTTGGCTTGATTTCCTGTAGTATTGATTGATTGGATCTTTCAGGGACTCTATAGCCCAAAATCTTTTTTATGGTCCAGCTCTCACATCCATATGTTACTACTGGAAATACCATAGTTCCAACTATGCAGACCTTTGATGATAGTGTAAAATCTTTACTTTATAATATCTGCTGTATTGTCAAAAATTCACAATACAGCAAACCGAAAAAGGAGGGGAAAAAAACCACAAAACATACCGATTCATCAAGTAAAATTGTACAGTATACAAAAGCATACACAACACAAGGTGAGGATATGCCACCTCTCGAAAACCTCTTTTAACAGTTGATATACCAGTTCTGGGTTTATTCCCATTGTATATAAAAATATCTAATATTACTTGGCATTTTTTGATTATCATATTGGGGACTGGTAAAGGTATAGTTCTAAACAGATAATTTATTGTAGGCAGTTTCATCATTTTGATTGCAGAAAGTCTGCCAAGCCAAGATAGAGGTATTTTTTTTCCACCTGTCTAATTGGATCTTAATTTTCTCAAAAAGAATAATGAAATGTAATTTTGTCAAATCTTCCAACTTGGAAGAGAATTTTATACCTAAGTATGATATCTGGGTTGCATTCCATTCAATATTCCAAATATTTCTTAAATACTCAATATCTTTTTGTTCTACATTAATCAAAAGTACTTCCGTTTTGAGCCAGTTCACCTTATAGTATGAAATTAGGCCAAATTCGTTGAATACTTTTTCTAGTTGACTCTTTTACCGGCTTGGAAATAGTCAAAATAACATCGTCAGACTCTCTTATACTGTCTCTACACATCATGTCTCCAATAATATAACTATCTCACCTTCCCTGCTTTCATCTCCTCTTATCTGCTCCCATGAGCTCTTCTCCTTCCTCCAGTCACTATCTCATCCCCCCCCTAAAGGTGAAAAGCGGAAATGCTCCTGTAAGTCCTATTCCCATCTCCTTTTACTCTCTCTCCTTCTTCTGATGGCTTGTGGGGATATATCCCCTAACCCAGGCCCATCACTCATTCCCACCTGCTGTCAGCCACGCAGAGTCCCCAGGGCAGCAAATGCCCAAAACACCCATAATCTAATACCCATCACTTGTCACAAACCATCTACTTTGCCCTTCTCCTGTGCCCTCTGGAATGCAAGGTCTGTTTGCAATAAACTTACCTTCATTCATGATCTCTTCATTTCCAACTCCCTCAATTTACTGGCTATCACGGAAACCTGGCTCACTCCATCTGACTCTGCCTCCCCTGCCGCACTCTCTTATGGTGGTCTACACTTCAGCCACACTCCTAGACCTGAGAACAAACAAGGTGGAGGTGTGGGCATACTGCTATCCTCTCGCTGCACTTTTCGCTGCATACCCCCTGTTCCCTCCCTTCAATTCTCATCTTTTGAAGTCCACACTATCCGCATCTTCTCTCCCATCCCTCTGCGAGTAGCTGTGATCTATCGCCCGCCTGGATCACCCTCTCAATTTCTGGACAACTTTGCCGCCTGGCTCCCTCACTTTCTCTCCTCCAATATACCTTCACTCATTCTTGGCGATTTCAACATTGCCACTGACACACCCACCTCCCCAACAACTGCAAAATTACTTGCACTCACCTCTTCCCTTGGCCTCTCACAATGGACAGATTCCGCAACTCATAGTGGTGGACACTCTATTGACCTTATTTTTACTAATCTCTGCACTATCTCCAACCTTGACATCTCCTCACTTCCCCTATCTGACCACCACCTGCTAACTTGCAACCTCACCTCATCCTCCGCTCACCGCCCTTCTTCAAATCCTGCCATCAGAACACGCAGAAACCTGCAAGCACTCAACCCACAACAATTTTCAAATGTATTAACACCCCTTCTCAGCCCCCTCACCACCCTTGCCTGCCCTGACGTCGCCACTTCACAATACAACACTACTCTAACCTCCACCCTTGACTCTCTTGCCCCCATAATCACAAGCAAACGCCCTCGCTCTCACCCACAACCATGGCACACCACACAAACACGCTATCTACAGAGATGCTCACGCACTGCAGAACGATTATGGAGGAAATCTCGCACTTCAGCAGACTTTCTCCACTACAAGTTTACCTTGCGCTCCTACTTCTCTGCCCTCAATCTTGCCAAACAACACTACTTCTCATCACTAATATCAAACCTGTCCTCCAACCCTAAACGTTTATTTGCTACATTCAACACCCTCCTCCGCCCACCCCCACCTCCTGCCCCTTCCTCTCTCACTGCTGATGACTTTGCCAGCCATTTTAAAAATAAAATCGATACCATCCGAAATGAGCTCTCCTCCCAGCTTGGCCCTACCCCACCACCCTCTCCCCAAACCGACAACACCCAGCCCTTACCCTTCCCCAATCCCACCTCCACTATGGACTCCTTTGACCCTGTAACCGAGGATGAAGTATCTACTTTACTATCAACCTCTCACCTTACCACATGTCCTCATGATCCTATTCCATCACAGCTAATCCCTCCCCTATCCACCACACTTATCCCAGCTCTCACACATCTATTCAACCTCTCCCTAAACACTGGCAAGTTTCCATCCTCCTTAAAACATGCCACAGTTACACCCATTCTCAAGAAGCCCTCTTCTGACCCAGCTTCTGCCTCCAACTATCGCCCTATCTCACTACTTCCCCTTGCGTCTAAACTCCTTGAGCGGCTTGTTTACAATCACCTCACTCAATTTATTTCCTCCAATTCCCTACTTGACCCCTTCCAATCTGGCTTCCGGTCCCAACACTCTACAGAAACAGCCCTTACAAAAGTCACTAATGACTTGCTAACCGCCAAATCAAAGGGTCACTACTCTATTCTAATTCTCCTGGATCTCTCTGCTGCCTTCGATACAGTTGACCACCCTCTTCTAATCCAAACGCTCCGCTCTTTTGGCATCCAGGACACAGCTCTTTCATGGTTCACATCCTATCTTAAAGATCGTACATTTAGTGTCTCCTTCTCTGGCACCTCTTCTTCACCTCTCCCTCTGTCTGTTGGCGTTCCCCAAGGTTCTGTCCTAGGCCCCCTCCTCTTCTCCATCTACACCTCCTCCCTTGGCACCCTTATAAAATCCTTTGGATTTCAGTATCATCTCTATGCAGATGATACTCAAATCTACCTCTCTGCACCCGATCTATCCCCCTCTCTTTTAGCTCAAGTTTCCAACTGCCTCTCTAGCATATCCTCCTGGATGTCCACCCGTCAACTCAAACTCAACATGTCTAAAACTGAACTTCTAATCTTTCCACCCTCTACTACAGCTTCCACACCTCAAATATCTCTCACTGTTGACAACACCATCATCGCCCCTACCTCCCAGGCCCGTTGTCTTGGGGTTCTACTGGATCCCGCCCTCTCTTTTATTCCTCACATCCAAGCAATAACAAAATCATGTCAGTTTCACCTAAAAAACATCTCCAAAATTTGTCATTATCTTACAGAAGACACAGCTAAAATTCTAATTCACTCTCTCATCATCTCTCGACTCGACTACTGCAATTCCCTCCTTGCTGGCCTCCCCATCTCTCGTCTGTCTCCCCTCCAATCCATAATGAACGCCTCCGCTAGACTCATCTTCAATACCAAACGATCAGTGTCTGCAGCCCCTCTCTGTCAATCACTCCACTGGCTTCCCATAGCTTCCCGAATCAAATTTAAAATCATGACCCTAACACATAAAGCCCTCAACAACAGTGCACCCCCTTATATCTCTGCTCTTGTTTCAAAATACTCTCCCAACCGGCCCCTTCGTTCTGCTAACGACCTTCTTCTTTCCTCCTCTCTCATCACCTCCTCTCACTCCCGTCTTCAAGACTTTTCTCGTGCTTCCCCATCCATTTGGAACTCCTTGCCCCGCTCCATTAGATTATCTTCCTGCCTCAAAACCTTTAAGAAATTATTAAAAACACACCTGTTTAAAAAATCTTATCATCTTCAGCCTTAACATGTACAACTGTACACTCCACAGCTTAATAACACTTACACCCACAATCTACAGTACAACACACAGACCCCTCCACTTTACTGAACCAATTGCTTTCAATTGTATTTGTCACCCTCTTGTATCACACCTAAACCCTTAGATTGTAAGTTTGCGAGTTTTCAATCTTGTGTCAGGCCTTGGAAACAAGCTCTATGTACATTTGATTTTATGCTCGAAAACAGGGCCCTCCATTCTTCACAAGGTGTTTAATTTGTTTTCTGCTATGTACTCAACCCCTGTACAGCGCTACGGAATATGTTGGCGCGATATAAATAAAGATAATAATAATAATAATCATCAGCAAATAACATAATTTTAAATTCTTGACTACCTTTAAATTCTTGACTACCTACATTTTCAAACCCTGGATTAATGGAGACTCCCTAATAGCCTGCGCCAGGGGTTCCATCATTGGCGCAAAAATTAGAGGAGAGAGAGGGCAACCTTGGCGAGTGCCCTTTGTAATAGAGAAATATTTTGTCTTGATGCCACCAGAAGACACTCTCTCCCCGAAATCCTCTAGACCAAACTTTTGAAATACTAGAAACATGCAGTCCCAACTCAATCCATCAAATGCCTTCTCGGCATCTTTATAATATCTTGACCAAACTTGCCATGGCTTTCCTCCCCAGAAGCAAACATCTTTTAATTTCATGGCTACAGTCACCATCATGCAGAGATCTTGGAGCCCAGAAAAATAAAATCTGTCATTGCCTCCATCTATTTGTCTGTAACTGAGATTGCTGTTTGCCATGATCTTCAGCTTTTTAATGTTGAGCAGCAGGCCATCTTTTACACTCTCTTCTTTCACCCTCATCAATATATAATTTAGTTCCTCCTCACTTTCAGCCATCAGACTAGTATGATCTGTGTATCTGAGGCTGTTTCTCCTAGCAATAGTGATTCAAGCTTTGGATTCTTCCAGCCCGGCCTTACACATGATGTACTCTGCATATAAGTTGAATGTGCAATATACAACATTTTTGCACTTCTTTCCCTATCTTGAATCATTTGATTGTTCTATGTCTAGTTCTTGGTCCACATACAGATTCCTCAGGAGGCAAATGAGATGGTCTGGTACTCACCTCTCTTTAAGAACTTGCAACATTTTGTTGTGATCCACACAGTCAAAGGCTTTAAAATAGTCTATGAAGGAGTGGTCATTTCTTTCTGGAACCCTATTGCTTTCTCTGTTATCTACCTCTGCAAAACCTGACTTTCAAATCTGGTATTTCTCGGTCCATATATTGTTGGAGCCACATTTGCAGGATCTTAAGCATTTCCTCACTGGCCTGTGAAATGAGTGCAATAGTTTGATAATTTGAGCACTCTTTGGCACCGCCCTTCATTTGGATTGGAAAGTCCTAGTTCCCTTTTTACTGTTCAGTTTTCAAAATTTGTTAGCCAAGCAACATTTTCACAGCATCATCTTGGAGAATTTTGAATAGTTCAACTAGGATTCCATCAACTCCTGCAGCCTTGTTATCATCGAGACATCATAGGGCCCATCTCACTCTCCAAGATGTCTGATTCCAGCACATTCTACAAACTATTGAGGTTATTAATGCTTTTAAGATCCTTCCTGTACAGATCTTCTGTTTATTTCTGCCACAAGTTCTTTATTTGATCTGCTTCGCTTAAGTCCCCAAATTGTTGTCTTGTATCATGCCACTTTGGCATGAAAAGTTCAGTTTAGATCCAAAATGTTTTGATGAGATCTCTTGACTTTCCCATTCTATTATCTTCTTCTCCTTAAGTCACTCATTCTAGAATGTCTCCTTGTCTTCTTGATATCCTGTGGAATTCTGCATTCAGTTGGACAAAAAATTTCAAAAAAATCTCCACTACCATTCTCTTTCCTTGGCTACTTTCAAAGCCACATCAGACAGCTAGTTTGTCTTTTTGATTCTCTTTCGTCTGGGGATATTCTTTGGTTCTGTTTTCTGGACAAATTTCTTCTACCATGTCTTGTGCCTAAACATCTGTTCTGTACCTCCACTGCATATTTATAGGGGATATTATTTATTTATTTTGTATATGCTTGGTCTGATGATTTTCCCTCTTTTTCTGAGTTACATTTTTTAACTTTGCAATAAGAAGCTCATAATTTGATCAACAGTCAGCTCCAGGTCTTGTTTTTGCTGATTGTATAGACCTCCTCCATCTTTGGCTACCAACTATTTAGTGTCCACAAGTAGAGTCATCTCTGAGGGTGTTGGAAGTTTACTGTGACCAGCGAATTATCTTGACAGCAATCTGCTAATCCCTGACCTGCTTCATTTTGTACTCAAAGGCCAAACTTGCCCTTTATTCCAGGTATGTTTTTGATCATTGATGCATCAGCAAAGAACATAGCAAACAGCCTTTGTTTATAGATTATTTTAAGTGCCAGCATATGTCTTGTCAACCTAATGCTACCATTTGTATGTCACCATGTATTTTAGTGATATTATAACTACAATAAGAGTTTATTCGCACCCAAATATTTAAAATATTTTACTTTCAAGACTAAATAAAATCCTAAAATTCAATAAGCATTTACAGGGTTTTTTAATGGCAATAACCTCTAGGAAATAGACATCGTAGCCTTTAGCACTGTGCAGTCCATATGAAGCTTAGTGTATCCATGTGATTATATAGTGTGTCAGTATTAAGGCCACATTAAATTCAACAGTGCTGTTCTCAAATAAAGTTATAACATGTACTTTAAAAATCTAAAGTTATTAAAGAACTGCATTTTCCTCCATTTAACTGATTAATTTTTTAATGATTTAAATGATTTTTTTTAATTTTTAAATGAATTAAGTCTGCAATATTTAGCTATCAGTCAAACTTTCTGATCCACCTACAAATCAAAACTGGTTTGTTAATGAAATATCATTGCCTTAATTACTTGATTACCCTTTGCGTCATTGGGTCCATTGTCTTGGGAGCAGTCATCACGTCTGAGCATGCCTAGTCTTTTTCTGTAAAGCTGATTGCACAGAACAAAATGAACCCTATTGCCCCTGGGGCTAATCAAGCAATTAAGACAATTACTTAGCATAAGTTTACAACCTTGGGTTGAGGGTGGATCAGAAAAGTTGACTAACAGCTATATATTGCAAATGTCAATGTTAGTTTAGTGTAGGAAAATGCAATATTTTGAATAACATTCAATTGATAAAGTATGTCAAGATTGACGAATTTCAATCCACACACTCTATTCTTCTCTGGTTATTTTCATAACCCTTCTGAGAGTAAAAAGACTATTTAACGTATCTTATGGATTATGTTCCCTGTTTCACTTGTATGGTTTTGTGTTCAGTTATGTGCTATATTCATGATGTGTTTGTTTTAATTTCAAATCTGTGGAGGGGATAATAAAATATTAGGGGTAGTGGCAGTTTAAGACCTGGCCAGTGGCCAACTCCAGTAGCCAGTTAATTCCCAGTCAAGTGGACGAACTAGTCTCCTAGCGCAAACTCCAACTCCAGTAGCCAGTTCATTCCCAGTAAAGTGGACCAACTAGTCTCCTAGCGCAAACTCCAACTCCAGTAGCCAGTTCATTCCCAGTAAAGTGGACCAACTAGTCTCCAAGGGCAAACATGTGGTTCTTCATTTGAGGCTCCATAGGTTTGTATGGGGCTCTCTGGTGTGCTAATTGAGATGTCAGACACAGTTAACCAGGTGTAGCAGACGTCAATTGAAACACTTTGTGGTGTCAAGTACTTTGTAAGTGATACCCCTTTGATCCATTGTCTGCGGTTAACAGCAAATTTGCATTTCAATCAGTCCAGACCTCCCATACACTGCTATACGAAACCCCTTGGTAATGTCCTAGTGGATATACACTGCCCGGCTAAATAGTATACTAAACCCCAATCTATGAAGCCTCTGCACTACACCGACCAGAAACCTGAATAGACCCCCTAGAGTGCCCCAACAATTATTGTGCCCTCACTAACTAGGTTGAGGAGATAAGCCCAGCACAGGCCAAGCAGGTAGATATCATGGTGGCCCAGGCCCAACCCTGTAACATAGCCCCCCCCCCCCCCCCCCGAGCTCACCTATTCTTTGGATTTCAACCAATCAACACACATCACAGCCACACTGATTGGTTGAGGACTAGCCCATCCAAAAAATCCTGTAAGCGCCTGACTAGGGCCACTGCTGATTGGCTGACAAAACCAGTGAAACTCAAACTGTGAAAGTCATATTTGTATGTCATTTGTATGTCAAAACTGTATAAAATGGATACTAAACACATAGTAGTAGTCTGTTTCTTTAAGAGGGAAGGTTTGTATTATTTTATTTCATGATCCAGAAATTCGTCTGTAGTTCTGAGTGAAAGCATTCGAAGAACGCAAAGGACCTGTGGGTAGGATTGGGTATCGCTCACCCTTTTCAAGCCCACTGAAGAGCAGATCTTAACAAAGTACTTATTATCACTTATAATTATACCATCTTTGGAACCTCCACTGTATTGCTGTAAATAAAAATTAAACTTGATGCATATTTATATTTTCTCATTTTATATAACACAAGTATTACTGCAGCTTCCTGCAATTTGTGTCTACAGATTCAGAAAGGACCAAAAATCATTAGCACCCTGCAAATGTCCATGTACTCTATTTTCTGCAATAAACAAAACCATCTGTTTAGACCATTTAGATATTAAAGGACCACTGCAGTGGCCATACATTCATTTATTTATTTAGTAAATAACAATAAAATCCAGAAGAAAAAAATCAATGTAGCATCCCGGCAGAGAAAGACGATCTGCCCAGGAAGCTGTCCTCACAGGTGAAGCTATCTGCTCTCCTGATAATATTGTTTATGTGTCCCCTTATCTGCATTTTATATTATAGGGAAACCTACACCGGTCAGAAAAAAATAGGACAGCCTTGTGGTCAAATTGTATTTCCCCCACTGGACACCTAATAGAGGCTGAAGAGAAACAGATCTACTGGAAGCTGCAATACTAACTTCAAATGTCAGTTCTGAAAGCTACATTGGATTGTTTTCTTCAAATATAGATTGTATTGCTAATAGATAACTTAAGAGCAAAAATCATCTTGTATGACCACAACATGTTCAGTCAGTGATATGAGAATTATAAGGCAGCTGAACATCTCTGACTGGTGGGTTACTTGAAGTTCCTGCAAGGGCTCATCTCTGTCCTATTTTCTTTCCCATGGACACGGGCCATTAAGAACAAATTACATATCAGAGGTCCATTGAATGGCTCACACACACAAAAATACAAATAAACATATCAGAAACTATTATGCTATTCTCCATTAATTCTGTGCATGCAAATGAATAAAGTGTTTGTGGTTAGGATACATACTTCAGGCTGTCTTACACCCACTGTGAGGCACATACAAAATATACAATATGGAATCTGTTTTGTCCAGTTATTGTTACAAATCTTCAATGTGAAAATAATTGAAAGTGATCTCTTAATGTAAAAAAAGAGGCTCTGTATAATAATATAGGGATTGGAGAGATCTCCCACAGCTAGTAAGATATGTCTCACCTATTATTGACAGGTTTGATTTTATTTATATGATGAGAAAATAGTAGTACGTGTGTATGACCACCAGGTGGCATCACAGACCATACAATAATAACAATCCCAAATTCTACATTGTTTTCAAACAGATAACTGAAAATGTACAGCATATATGATGAATATGTGTAAATAGCATGTATATATATGTTTCCTATACTATGTTATATGTCATGTCAGTATTGCTTAAGACTTGATAGAGGGGTTAACCTCTCAAAAGCTTGTCAATATAAATAAGGCATGTCACGGTAGCCCTGGACTTTGGACTATTTGCTGGACTATTTTGGGCTTACCGTGACTTACTATCAATCCCTGCATTTCAGAGTAAGCAGGAAAGACTAAACCTCTATTGTGATTGTAATCTGTTTTGTCCCATTGTTTGCCAGATAAAGTTAATTACGTCTGCACCACTAGACATGGAGACAGCATTATGTGTATTTGGAGGTTGGTCTATTGTTCCCAGGTGCTTCTGTGACCCATAGATAATGGTGTGGATCCTTGAATTATTTTCTAACTGTATCCTGATTGTAACTCTGGTCAACAAACTACCTATCTTCAGCAGTATTCCCAAAGGTTACTGGGGAGTGTCTGGCTAAGGTCCTGCTGACTTACAGAGGGGATTCCAAATAAACTCGAATTATACAGCTGGGGTGGGGTCAGCTCTTCTAAGCCTTTTCAAGCCCCATAAGAAGAGCAGATCATCACAACTGGTGGCAGTGACGGTATACCATTCTATTAGCCAAAAGACAGCTACCATGGCAAGCTACTACAAACTACCTATTGATGATCTTCATGCCCTAGTCAAAGAGAGGGGGATAAAGGTTCTTCGGAGCAGAGACCAAGAGGCACTAGTTGATGAGCTGCTACGCTATGATGGGGAGCAGTCTGCTCAGGAGGAGGTTACCCGGAGGAGTGGGGAAGGTGGACAACCATCCCGGCTACCTGCACAGATGCCCCAAGAGCCAGATGAGGTAACCAGATGCCTCACACTAACCTGTGCCCTCCTGTCAACTACATCCTCCTTCATGGAGCTGAATGAGATGAGAAGGTTGATCGCCCTTGAGGTACATGCTGTGCAGGGACATCCAGAGTGCTCACACTCTGGGAGTGCTAAAGAGGGTTTGCCAGCCAACATTAAGCTGGCATACAGCAGCATCTGGCCCTTTGTAGATGACCAAGATGGCCTGGATGAGTACCTGCAGGATTTGAAAGGCAGTTTGAGCTACATGAGGTACCAATGGTAGAATAGGTAAAAATGTTGATCAGTAAGCTTAGTGGGAGAGCTAGCCGACCATACCAGGCTATCCCTAAAGAACTGAGCACCCTGTCGCCTATCTCAATAGGAAGCTGCTGCCCAGGGAGGTGAATTACTCAGCCATTGATAAGTAATGCCTGGCAGTAGTGTGGGCCTCAAAAAAACTGTAGCCATACCTGTATGGACAAGAATTCACCATGGTCACTAACCACAATCCACTGGTATGGTTAACTCAAGTAGCAGGGAACAATGGAGGATAACTGTGGTGGAGCTTAGCCCTCCAAGCTTATAACTTCACCATTAAACATCGGAGTGGTAAGGCCCATGGCATCGCAGATGGCCTTGACAAGTAATGGTCAAGTTAAGGAGTCATCCATCAGGAATAGCTCCCACACTTGAATGTTTGGAAGGGGGGAGTAATGTCACGGTAGCCCTGATACTGCTGGGGTAGGGTCTGCTCTACTGAGCCTTCTCAAGCCCCATAAGAAGTGCAGATCATCAGAAGGCAGTTGACCAATACAAAAGTTATCATATTATACTGCAATACTAATTATTAATCTAGATTACTGGACATTCTTGACTGCTTCACTCTTCAAGATAGACAGTACCAGTGGGGGGGCAGGGAAGGGGGACAGTGTAATTAGTACAGAAAAAAAAGCATCATATGACCACAGAGATAATCAGGAATCAACTCTAAATCTATATTATTATTATTATTTGTAACGCGCCAACATATTTAGTAGCGCTATACATACGTTTATTTCCAGAGAAAGACATATTCAATATTAACACATTGCAAAGAATGGAGAGCTCTGTCCGTTCCCCCTCCTCCTTTACTTGTGTCTCCGTTCCCCCTCCTCTCCTCCCTTGTGTCTCCTTTCCCCCTCCCTTCCGTCCCCTGTGTCTGTTACCTGGATGCAACCCTGCCAGCAGTGCCACTCTCACCATCTTCTGTGTCCTTTTCCCCCTCCTCTCCCTCTCTTGTGTCTCCTTTTCCCCTCCTCTCCCTCCTTTGTGTCTCCTTTTCCCCTTCTCTCTTTCCTTTGTGTCTCTTTTCCCCCTCCCCTCCCTCCCTTGTGTCTCCTTTTCCCCCTCATCTCCCTCCATTGTGCATCCTTTTCCCTCTCCCTTTCCCTCCCCTGTGTCACCTTGCATGCCACCTTGCATCCCATCACCTCTACTGCACCTCATCAATTCTCCTCTTCTGCACCCCATCACCTGCACCGTACTGCACTCTATCATCTCATTTGGAATATGGAGTACAATTTTGGGCACCACTTCATAAAAAGGACATTTTAGAGCTGGAAAAAGTACAGAGAAGGGCAACAAAACTAATAAGGCGGAATGGAGGGGCTAAGATATGAGGAAAGACTAACTGAATTAAACTTATTTTCGCTAGAAAAAATGCATCTACGAGGGGATATGATTACAAGGCTTTGTCAAGTGAACTTTTTGTAGCAAGAGATTTTCAACTGACAAGAGGACAGCCCTTGAGGTTAGAGAAAAAAAGATTTCACCTTAAACAAAGAAAAGGGTTCTTCACAGTTAGGGTGGTTAAACTGTGGAATTCTCTACCAAAGGAGGTTATGACAGCGAATTTGATAGATAACTTCAAAAAGGGGCTAGATATATTTTTGAATAAAAAGGGCATTCAAGGTTATCCTAGATAACTAGTGAAGGAATATTGATCCAGGGAGAAATTAGATTTCCAGTTTCTGGGGTCAGGAAGGAGTTTTGCTTTTTTCGCCTTATGAGACAATTGGCAAAGTTTCAATGTTTTTTTTTTCTGTTTGCCTTCCTCTGGATCAATTAACAATTAATAATAAATAGTCCACATATTAAAAAGATCAAGAGAGATCTAAAAAGGTTGAACTTGATGGACTAACTCTTTATTCATCCTCAAATACTATTCTATTAATAATTAATTAACAACAAATTAATTAATAACTAATCCGCATATTGCAGATCAGAGGAGATCTTAAAAGGTTGAACTTGATGGACTGAAAGTCTTTTTTCAACCTCAATTACTATGTACCGTAACTATCTGCACCCCATCTCCACACTCTGTGACCTGCACCCATCCTTTCTCTGTCCCCTGCAGCCAACCTCTCCCTCCCTCCTGCACCCAAACACCTCACTCTATCTCCTCACCCCATCCCCTCTCTCCCCTGAACCCATCCTCTCTCTCTCTTCTGCATCCATCCTCTACCTCTCGCCTCACCCCATCCCCTCTCTCCCCTGCACCCATCCTCTCTCTCTCTTCTGCATCCATCCTTTACCTCTCGCCTCACCCCATCCCCTCTCTCCCCTGCATCCATCCTCTACCTCTCTCCTTACCCCATCCCGTTTTTCCTGCACCCCATTCCCACTCTCTGTCCCCTGCACCTATCATCTCCCTTTATCCTGCACCCCAAAGGTCGGGGTGCCATGTTGTATGTATATGTATATATATATATATATATATATATATATACAGTATATATATATATATATATATATATATGTATATATATATATATATACAGTGGATATAAAAAGTCTACACAACCCTGTTAAAATGTCAGGTTTCTGTGCTGTAAAAAAATGAGACAAAGATAAATCATTTCAGAACTTTTTCCACCTTTAATGTGACCTATAAACTATACAACTCAATTGAAAAACAAACTGAAATCTTTTAGGTAGAGGGAAGAAAAAATATAAAAATAAAATAATGTGGTTGCATAAGTCTGCACACCCTTAAACTAATACTTTGTTGAAGCACCTTTTGATTTTATTACAGCATTCAGTCTTTTGGGGTATGAGTCTATCAGCATGGCACATTTTGATGTGGCAAGATTTGCCCACTCTTCTTTGCAAAAACACTCCAAATCTGTCAGATTGTGAGGGCATCTCCTGTGCACAGCCCTCTTCAGATCGGATTCAGGTCTGGGCTCTGGCTGGGCCATTCCAAATCTTTAATCTTCTTCTGGTGAAGCCATACCTTTGTTTATTTGGATGTATGCTTTGGGTCGTTGTCATGCTGGAAGATGAAGTTCCTCTTCATGTTCAGCTTTCTAGCAGAAGCCTGAAGGTTTTGTGCAAATATTGACTGGTATTTGGAACTGTTCATAATTCCCTCTATCTTAATTAAGGCCCCAGTTCCAGCTGAAGAAAAACAGCTCCAAAGCATGATGCTGCCACCACCATGCTTCACTGTGGGTATGGTGTTCTTTTGGTGATGTGCAGTGTTTGTTTTTGCGCCAAACATATCTTTTGGAATTATGGCCAAAAAGTTCAACCTTGGTTTCATCAGACCATAACACCTTTTGCCACATGCTTTTGGGAGACTTCAGATGTGTTTTTGCAAAATGTAACCTGGCTTGGATGTTTTTCTTCGTAAGAAAAAGCTTTGTCTTGCCACTCTACCCCATAGCCCAGACATATGAAGAATATGGGAGATTGTTGTCACATGTACCACACAGTCAGTACTTGCCAGATATTCCTGCAGCTCCTTTAATGTTGCTGTAGACTTCTTGGTAGCCTCCCAGACCAGTTTTCTTCTCGTCTTTTCATAAATTTTGGAGGGAGCTCCAGTTCTTGGTAATGTCACTGTTGTGCCATTTTTTCTCCACTTGATGATGACTGTCTTCACTGTGTTCCATGGTATATCTAATGCCTTGGAAATTATTTTGTACCCTTCTCCTGACTGATACCTTTTAACAATGAGATCCCTCTGATACTTTGGAAGCTCTCTGTGGACCATGGCTTTTGCTGTGGGATGCGACTAAGAAAATTTCAGGAAAGCCCAACTAGAGCAGCTGAACTTTATTTGGGGTTAATCAGAGACACTTTAAATGATGGCAGGTGTATGCTGACTCCTATTTAACATAATTTGGAATGTGATTGCTTAATTCTGAACACAGCTACATCCCCAATTATAAGAGGGTGTGCAGACTTATGCAACCACATTATTTTTATTTTTTATTTTTCTTCCCTCCACCTAAAAGATTTCAGTTTATAGGTCACATTAAAGGTGGAAAAAGTTCTGAAATGATTTATCTTTGTCTCATTTTTTTACAGCACAGAAACCTGACATTTTAACAGGGGTGTGTAGACTTTTTATATCCACTGTATATACAGTATATATTGAACAGACTGTACTTTAATATATGTGCAGTGTGTTGTGCAAGGGCTTCAGTGCTTTTACAAATGACAATAAAAATGCCAATTCTTGATCAAGTTAAAATAATTTAAATAATTTTTTGACATTATTTAGTGAGTGAGGTGTCCTTCTATGTGAATGTATTAGTTTACATGTATATTAATATGGAATTGCTCCAAGGAATTTGTAATATGTGTGTTATAGTATGGTTATGTGTATTTTGTTTAACTATGACATGACTGTGTTTATACTTTGCAAATGTAATGTAATATGGCCTGTAATCTGGGTTTACACTGGATTTTGCTCAATCTGGCTAATTGGGGTTTCCACTGGTATACATGTATAAGGTAAGCAAATGGAAGCAAAACATTTTTCGGCCACTTTCCTTTACTTGAAATGAGGGGAAATGTGCTCCGGATGTTATTTAGATAACATATCTGTATCAGGTAAGCAGTGGAAATGATTGTCCCATGATCCATCGTCACTAAAGTTTACACAATCACAAGGGAGCGTGTATAGGGTTTTTTCCTTGGTGTAAATGGGGCTGGGCTTGGAATTTGCTCAGTCATTGGAAAGTAAATTCTTGTCTTTCTTCCAGGCAAGGCGCAGACTCCACGCAAGATGAGGTAGCCGCCTCTGCATTCCTGAGTGCCCAGCTGGACGAGGAACTGGGAGGAGGCCCGGTGCAGGTGATTTGCATGTGACACATATGTGTTTAAATCATCAGTTACATGATTGAGGCAAACACAGTTAGAAAGAACCCAATACGAAGACAGTGTACTGCAAAATTACTGGGGAGTGTCTGGCTGAGGTCCTGCTCACTTACAGAGGGGATTCCAAAGGAACCCAAATGATACTGCTGGGGTAGGGTCTGCTCTACTGAGCCTTCTCAAGCCCCATAAGAAGTGCAGGTCATCAAAAAGGCATTTGACCAATACAAAAGGTATCATAATATACTGCAATAATCATTATTAATCTAGATTACTGGACATTCACGGCTGTTTCACTCTTCAAGATAGATAGTACTTGTGGGGGCCCAGGAACGGGGAACAGTGTAATTAGTACAGAAAAAAAGGAATCATATGACCACAGAGATACACAGGAATAAACTCTAAATCTATATTATTATTATTATTGTCTATTTGCAACGAGCCAACATATTCTGTAGCGCTATACATAAGTTAATATCCAGAGAAAGATATATTCAATATTAACACATTGCAAAGAATGGAGAGCCCTGTCTTTGAGTTTAGAATCCGGTGTCCATAGAGCTTTCCCCAAAGCAAAATTGAAAACTTGCAGACTTACAACTTAAAAGTTTTGTGTGTGGTACAGGAGGGTGAGAGAAGTGTTGTGTGTGTTAGGAAGGAAGGTGATACGCTTCTTTAAACAGATGTGTTTTTAGTGAGGTTTTGAGGTAGGAGCATAGTCTGGTGGAGCGAGGCAAGGAGTTCCAGAGAATAGGGGAAGCACGAGAAAAGTCCTGAAGGCGGGAGTGAGAGAAGGTGACAAGAGTGATAGAAAGAACAAGGTCATTAGCAGAAAGAAGAGGGTGGTGGGGGAGTATTTGGAGATGAGAGCAGAGATGTAAGGGGGTGTGCTGTTGTTGAGGGCTTTGTAAGTTAGGTTCATGATTTAAAATTTTATCCTGGAGGCTAAGGGAAGCCAGTGAAGTGATTGACAGAGATTGATGAGAGTGTATTATAATCTTAGTTGTGTCTTGTGTAAGGTAGTGACGTGTTTTGGAAATGTTTTTTAGATGGAGAAGACAATATTTTGTTAGTGACTGTATGTGGGGAATGAAAGAGAGTGCAGGGTCCAGTAGAACCCCAAGGCAACATGCTTGGGAGGTGGGAGTGATGATGACATTGTTGACAGTGAGAGAGATGTGAGGAATTGATGCTGTAGATTAGGATTTCGGTCTTAGAGATGTTGAGTTTGAGATAGTGGGTGGACATCCAAGAGAATATACTAGAAAGGCAGTTGGAGACGTGTTAGAAGAGAGGGGGATAGATCTGGTGCTGAGAGGTAGATTTGAGTGTCATCTGCATAGAGATGATACTGAAACCCAAGGGAGCGTATTAGGTTACCAAGGGAGTGCGTATAGATGGAGAAGAGGGCCTAGGACTGAACCAAAAGATAGATGGTGAGGAGAAGAAGTGGTGCCAGAGAAGGAGACGCTCAATGTTCGATCTTGTAGGTATGATGAGAACCACGAGAGAGCAGTGTCTCAAATGCCGAGGGAGGAGAGGATGTGTAGAGTAGAAGCGAATGGTCAACTGTGTCAAAGGCAGCAGAGAGATCGAGAAGAAGAAGAATAGAAAAGTGACCTTTTAACTTGGCGGTGAGCAGGTCATTAGTGACTTTAGTGAGAGCTGTCTCAGTGGAATGTTGGGGCCGGAAGCCAGATTGGAAGGTGTCAAGAAGGGAGTTAGAGGAAATAAAGCTGGTAAGGCGGTTATAGACGAGCCTCTCCAGTAGTTTGGAAGTTAGGGAAAGTAGAGAGATAGGGCGGTAGTTAGATGCAACATCAGAGTCTGATGAGGGTTTCTTGTGAATGGGTGTAATTATGGCATGTTTTAGTGAAGATGGAAACATGCCAGTATTAAGGGAAAGGTTGAAGAGGTGTGTAAGAGCTGGGATTAGTGTGGCAGAGAGGGGAGGGATGAGCTATGATGGAATAGGATCCAGAGGACAGGTAGTAAGGCCAGACGATGATAGAAGGCTGGAGACTTTGTCTTCTGTTTCAGGGTCAAAGCAGTTCATAGTGGCTGTGGGATTCGGGAAGTGAGAAGGCTGGATGTTGTCGGTTAGTTGAGAGGATGGAGTGTGTGAGCTACGATGAGAGGTGAGTTTGTTGTGAATGCTTTAAATTGTATGCATTAAATGGTTGGCAAAGTCTTCAGCTGTGAGACAGGAAGGGACGGGAGGAGGTGGTGGGCGGAGGAGAGTATTGAAAGTGGTGAACAGACGTTTGGGGTTTGAGGACAGAATTGATATTAGTGATGTGAAGTAGTGCTGCTTGGCAAGGTTAAGGGGAGAGAAGTAGGAGCGCAACATAAACTCGTAGTGAAGAAAATCTGCTGAAGTGAATGATTTCCTCCATAATCTTTCAGCAGTGTGGGAGCACCTCTGAATGTATCGTGTTTGTGTAGTGTGCCATGGTTGCGGATGAGAGTGAGGGGGTCTGCGTGTGGTTATGGGGCAATGGTGTCAAGGGTGAAAGAAAGAGTGGAGTTGTAGTGTGAGGTGGCAGTGTCAGGGCAGTTGAGGTTGTTGATGGGGCTGAGAAGGGGTTGTAGCACAGTGGAGAGCTGTTGTGGGTCAAGTGCTAGCAGGTTTCTGCGGGGATTGGTGGCTGGGGTTGAAGAAAGGTAGTGAGAGAAAGGTATGGTGAGGTTGAATGTTAGGAGGTGATGGTCAGATAGAGGGAGTAAGTGGTTGACTAGGTTGGAGGTGGAGCTGAGATTGGTGAAAATAAGGTCAAGAGAGTGTCCAGCATGGTGAGTTGAGGAAGACAGAGGGAAAAGTTGAGTGCCGGGGAGGTGGGAGTGTCGATGGCAATGTTGAAATCGCCAAGAACAAGTGAAGGAACGTTGGAGGAGAGAAAATGAGGGAACCAGGCAGAAAAGTGATCAAGAAATTGAGAGAGTGGTCCAAGTGGGCGATAGATCACTGCAACACGTAAAGAGAAGAGGAGGATAGTGTGAACTTCAAAATATGAGAATTGGAGGGATGGAGTATTAAGGGACTTCCACTTAGAATTTTGAATTACAGTCAATTGTAATTCTGTTTATTTTTAGCATTATTTTAATTTATTCAGTTAATGTAAAAAAAAATGTGTCAGATTAAGTTATAATATTTACATTATTTATTACAAGTGCTCTTTTCCTGTGTAAGGAATCCCAGCCACACTGACCCATATCTCAGGCCACAGGACATTCCTGGCTATTTTTGGACAGCAGGACTTTGTGTGTAGCTGAGGATCTTGGGAAACTGTCAGGTCACAAACAGTCCACACACCCGGTCCAATATATTTGTCCTTAGTCTTTAACCCGTTTATGCCTTAATTACATGGCTCCCATAGGTAATCTTACAAGTAAAAATCTTATGTAGGAGGCAACGTGGCTGTTACATGCTGCTCATAATAATCCTTTAAGAGTGATCGCTTTGTGTGACTATTTATTTATTTATACATACAGTATATGTATATATATTTTTAAATAACTAGTTCACATAATTATTCAATTTATTGTTTTTAAAATAAATAAAAATTTACAGTTACCTCATATTGAAATATGTTTTATTATATAACCTAAAGGACATATTTCTGATTTTTAAACAGTAAAGAAAAAGTGTTTTTATTGGGAATTGGAAACCCGGGACAATCTCCAGCACAAAATTAAACAATTTTAAACCTTTGGTCAGCACCTTTTGACAGACCCACCAGGTGTGTATGACTCTAACAATTCAGGCTTTCTGTTTTCTTCCATCTAGCTAATCTTTCCAGGGTTATATATATGTCCTATGTAGTACCTTTATAGATGTCTCTAGGATACTGTATATATTAAACCAGATTAGTGACCCATTTCTTTAGGTCCCATTGTGTACTCATATCTATTTCCCAGTCTTTGATTAATTTGTCCTTTGTAAGCGTGGAGGTGGAAATAAATAAGTTATAGAGTTCACCAATGATCCCCTTGGACAGGGGTAAATCTCTGCAAATTCTGATAAACCAGTTGGCTTCGGGTTTACCTTTTGTATGAATAATTGACAGGTCTAGATGTTTCAGTTTAAAATATTTGAAGTGTTCAGTCAGTGGAAGATCATATCTGTCTCTAAGCTCCTCGTATGATAGTTTGTCCTTCTCTCACCCAAGCCCTAACCCTGTCTAGTTTGTTTGTCCACCAAGAGTGTAGTGAGTTAATTCTTATGTCCCCGGTGTGCGTGGATGGGACAGAATAGAAGTAAGGCCGGAGGAGGCAGGAAACATTCTGGTATGTGTTCGGGCCCATTTTCAGCAGGATATTGTGTGTTGAATCAGTGGGTTTGAGACTTTTTTCAAAGACGTAGGGAGGTCATCCAGCCATATAGCTCTATCACAGGAGTATGGTTGTTAATTTAGATTTTCTATGAAAATCCACACTGGTTGATGGGATGTAGAATGTGCTATAGCCAGGAATGAGAGTTGAGATGCTTTAAAATACAGTTTCAAATTAGGACAAGATAAGCCCCCTTCTGTTTTGTATTTATACATTATATTTTATATTCTTGAGGGGCCATGTCGCCATATAAATTTAAATATGTGTCTCTGGAAATTTGTTCTTTTAAGTTTATTGGGTTAGGCAGTGTTCTAAATGGGTACGTAATTCTGGAGAGGATGTTCATTTTGATTGTGTTAATTCTCCCTAACCAAGAGAGGGAAAATGTCATCCACTGGTTTAAATTTCTAATCAGGGTTTTATATAATGGCGTTTAGTTAGCCTTATATAAGTCTTCTATTTTTGGGGTCAGGTTAATTCCAAGGTATTTGATATGTCTGTTAGACCAATTGAGTTTGTGTGTTTCGCTAAGTGTACTTTTCTCTGTGTTTGTTAGTTCGATGGCCAGGGCTTCCATTTTTTCTAGATTTATTTTGAGTCAAGAGAAGCTACTAAAGTCTTCTATAGTTTGCATTAGTGCTGGGATGGAGCAGGTCGGGTCTCAGAGGGTGCATAAGAGGTCGTCTGCAAAAAAGCTGATCATAAATTGCTGAAGGCCAATAGTATGCCCTTAATCTCTGTATCCATTCCTATTGCTTGTGCTAAAGGTTCCATCACAATGGCAAAGAGTAGAGGTGATAATGGGCAGCCCTGTCTCATGCTTCTTTGTATGAGAATTGAGGGTTTCACCCGTCCCAGGAGTTTTAATAGAGCTTTCGGGCCTTTATAGTATGTTTTTATTAAATTGATAAAGAGGCCTTTAAAGCCAAATTTTGCTAGGGAGGCATACAAATAGGGGGATTCCAGGGAGTCGAATGCCTTCTCCACATCTAAGGCTAGAAGACAAGCCGATATTTGAGATTTCCTTGTGTGGTATATTAAGTTTAGAACTTTCCTTATGTTATCTCCCGCCTGTCGATATGGAATAAATCCCGCCTGATCGTTATGTATCAAATTGAGTAAGAAGTTAGATATGCGATCTGCCATTATTTTTGCTAAAATCTTTATATCGCTATTCAGGAGTGAGATTGGCCTATAATTTTTGGCTTCCAGTTGGTTGCGACCCTCCTTAGGGAAGAGTGTAATATATGCTATATTTAGTTCAGGTGGAACCTGTTGGCCTTCCATTATTGAATTATATATTGTGACTAAGTGCATGGAGAGTATATCTATGAATCACATATATAGTTGTGGATCTTGCGATGTTGATCATGCAGTTGTGACCTCGCGAAGCGCGGTTAGCCATGTACGGCGCACGACTTAGTCTGGATGAGCACCAAAGGTGCTCATATGCAAAGCCTCACAAAGCGAGGGGAGCCGTGTATGGCGCAGCACTTAGGCTGGATGAGCGCCAAAGGCGCTCATCTGCGAAGCCTGGTGAAGCGAGGCGAGCCGTGTAAGGCGCAGGACTTAGTCTGGATGAGAGCCCAAGGCGCTCATCTGCAAAGCCTCGCGAAGTGAGGAAGGCCGTTGAAGAATGCAGGACTTAGGCTGCATTGTGAGGGGCGCAACTGCGAGCCAAGTGCATAACTCTAAAAACCCTAAAAACAAACAAAAAAAATAACAAATATAATAACACACTCACAGACAGCACAGGTGGAGAGCCAAGAAGCCTGGGAGGGAGGTTAGAAGCGAATTTGAGCAATATTTGGGGGTTTTCGTCAATCCAAAATCAGCTAAGCAAGGAAAAAAATGGTTGACGAAAAACGTAAAAAATTCTGAAACTGCATAAAAACGAGGCTGAGCAAAGCAAACTTCTAACGTAATTTTGGCTTTAGATAGATCTAGGTTTGCTTCCGTCAGTGAGGGAAGATCGCATAAATATAGGAATGCCTGCATTTTGTGTTTTTATAATAGCTCGGAGGCTGTATATAATTTTTCATAGAACTTTAAGAAAGTTTCTTGAATCTTATCCTGGTTTGCTGTGACCTGTCAAGAGTTTTTATTTGGTGTATTTTAGTTTCCATCCTTTTGAATTTCAATTTTCTGGCCAGGAGTGAGTCCGGCTTATTAGCTTTATTAAAAAAAAAATTGTTGTGTCCATCTAGGATTTTTTCTGTGTGGTCTGATAGTACTATATCTAATTCTGTCTGGACTATCAATTTGTTGTCTAGTTTTTATGGTGGGTTTGGTTTAATTGATTAATTCTAGTTCTCGTAGTTGTTTATTTAATTCCTTTTCTTTAAATTTCTGTTGTTTTTTATAATTAGCTGCAATGTTGATGCAGGTACCTCTAATGTACGCTTTTTGCGTGACCCAGATTCGTAGTAAAGTAGAACTCTAGGTCCTGGGAGATCAGATCCCTATAGGTCAGATTAGCCAGGTGCATTTCATTAATTCGCCACATATATTGTGGACAACTCTCTAGACCTAAGTTTATAGCTTTAGCCTGGCAAATAATGTTTTTATTTGTTTTAATTTTTTAGAGCATACATTTGATCTCCCCGACCTGTTTATCTCCATGTCCAGAGCTAGGTTTTAAGTGCCCGCCTATGATAAGCTTGCCATAATCTGCTTGGTCTAACATTTTAAGTAGTCCTATGAGGATTGGTTGTCGGAGCATATAGGGAGACTAAGGAGACCCTGGTTTCTTGTACCTTGCCTGTCACAATAATGAAGTTACCCTTGGGATCTACTCTTTTTTTTTCTAGGGTAAATGGGAAATCCTTGTGAAGGAGAATAGGAGCTCCTGCTTTTTTGGATGTTTGATTGGCCGTAAAGAATGTTGAATAGTTTTTGTGGAGAAATGTTGGGACTTTGGATTGCTCAAAATTAGAAAGGATGGTGATCCTTATACGTTATAAAGGCCTTGCTTCTTTCAAATGGGGAGTTAAATCACTTGACGTCATGGGTCAGGAATATAAAATCTGAATTATTCATTGTGTTGGTGGTATGGTGCTTCTGATGGTGGTAGCAACTTACCCTTAAGGCGCCTATTGCACCTCATTGGTATGGTTCGGGAGCCCAGGGGAGGAATCCTTAATTTAGCAAGTGATGACTTTGTCTGCAGAGAACTGCTGCATAGTGAAATAGAGCAGAGATAAATCAATTACCTTAAATCATAACAGTTATCAACCATGGAACAAACAAAAACGTAGTATCTTATCCTCATTGTCTTTTTATAGTGCACTATCGTGCCTAGGGTAGAGGCGTGGAGGGGGTGGGTAAGGAGGTAGATAAGGGGAAGGGAGGGAAGGGGAAGATAAGAATGTCCATCTGTGTAACCCTAGAATGAGGAAGTTACTAGGTGTAGCAATTAAATGTCTATTTTTTAGCCTATCATAAGGCTCTACCTATAGGGGAATGCTAAGAAAACGTATTGTCTTAGTTTACATTCTGTTAAGTTAAACTTTAAATTTTAGTATGCAATTGAAGACATATAGTTAACATATTAGTTGCTTAACCATGCATTTTTTTTCTTCTTTTTCTTTCCATATTTATGGCCTCAGCCAATTTCATTGTCCCGGTGAGGTAAATGTCCAGGGTTTGATTGACCTTTCTGTCGTTTATTGCTTGTGACATCTGTCCATTGTCTTGTTGTTCTATCTTTTAAGCCTGGTTTGCGCTGTGGAAGGGGTTCACCCTCTGGAACTAGTTTCAGGGAAGTTTACAGATTCTACATGTCTTGTGATGAGTTTATCGTACAGTCATGCTGCTTTAGTATCTCTGAAGGTGACTGAGCCTCTGTCATATGTGGTTCTATATCATTTTATGTTAGTTTATTGAGGCTCTATCATTGCCGGTCGTGCGTGAATAGATCTTATATCAGGGCAGTGTCAGGTTTCTCAGTGGCACATTGGTTGGGCTATACTGCCTATACTCCTTTGGAGGAAGACATTTCGTGCCCAGCCCCTAGGTGTCAGTGTTTCACTACAACCAATGAGTGTTCTCTTTTTAGCAATGCTTGGTGACAATCCCTGAGCTTTCCAGTAATGTGGGGAATCTTCTAAAACATTCTGTCTTGCAGTCAGTATCTTAGATCTGTGGTTGATCTGCAGTAATTAGTGTTATCTCTACTGAATATGGCACAGAGTATTACAGGGGTCTATTTACATATATTTACAAGTTCACAGGTCTATCCAATTTTGAGTGCCTTGTGTATACTTTACTGTCAGGGATTATATTTAAGAGATTCTGCTCGAAATGTGTCACGTTGTTTTCTTTTGCAATGTCCTATGGAGTTTGATCCTGTTAATAAAGTCTTTTTGGAGTGAATGATTCCTTCAGATTTATTGCTGTCTCATTTGGGGGGATGTGTGCCCGTTGCTCCTGAGATACTTGGTTGTACTGCTGGGTCTATTGAGGAATATGTGAGCCCATGTGTCTTTCCCGTTTTACCTTTGGAGGGGAAGGCTTCCCAAATGTCTAGCCTCTCCTTGTCTCTCGTTGGAGCCTTATTGCAAAGGTATTTTGGTGCTTTTTCACAGGGCCACCTGTTCCTTGACTGCTGTGCGGAGTTGCTATCTCTCCCCTGGCCTCCGCCCTGTATCGCTGTGGTTCCACCTGGGAGAGCAGCGTGGTCTGGTGGACGGATCTAGTCCTGCCCGCCACGTTGATCTAATCCTCTGCCTCACCACCTGTTCAGCCTCCGCCACGCCCAGTGCTTCAAGCTTCAGGGCCACTCCGTTACGATAAATCACCGCAGTGAGATCTACCCGTCAGCCTCGTGGAGTCTCCGCTCGGTGTCCCCCGCCTGTGTGCGGTACCGTTGGGATCCCTGTGGTCTCCTGCTTTCTCTGGTACTAGTGTGCGGTTTTGGCAGGTTCTGCTGTTTTTTTCAGTTCTGGTGGGTCAGGAGCTTTGCAGCCATGCGTCTACTCCACTCCAGCATACTCATAGAATTTTTTTATACATTTGCCATTTACGGGTTTGAATGTTATTACAGGCTTGTTGAATTCTTGTAATTAAATATGGATTTTGCGTTTTTAGCACTGGTAACATTTACGGGCTTGAAACATCAAAGGAGGAGATACGATGGAGTTTTTTACAACAGCAGTGTTTTTGAGCCTATAACTCGCAATTGCAATTGTCAACATTTGAGTGGGAAACATGTAGCTTATATTGCCATCTTTACTGGTGTTCTTTAACTTTTCTGGTTTATTGCCTCTGACAACTTCATGCTTGAAGCAACTTCCGTGTACTTATAAGGATCCCTGTCAATGCTCATAAGCTTTTTTCCTAATGTACCAAGCAGGCCAGCTTCTTATCAGTAAGTCTTTGCATCAAATAGCCTACAGGGAAAATGTAATGGCTCAATAAAACTTCCCATAGGGATTTGGCAGCCTTGGGATAGTTTCTGCAGGAGTCATGTAACTGAGCCTTAAATTGCAGATTGATTTTTAACCTCTCAAACATATGATAGAAACCTACAAATATATCAAAGAATTTTCAAGTCCCAAATGGGAGTGTCTTCAATAAAAAGAGGAATGCAATAACAGGAGCTCATGACTTGAAGATGGCAGATGTGAGAAAGTACTACTTTACAGAAAGAGTAATTAAATAAATGTTTTGGAATTTCTGACAGTTGAAAATTAGGGTTAACACCCTCTCCAAACACAGGCTAAATTAGAATACAATTTAAAAATTGTTTTGGAAAATCAGGAGGAAACAGAGGCTGAAATATTTGTATCGCAATCTGGGGTTGTTGTCTGTGCTGCAAAGCAGCCTGGGATATGTAGTCTGGCACGTTAGAAAGTGCAAGGTATTTTCATATACAAGTCCATCTATGCTGCACATGCACACTGTCTGTTCCCTGCATCAACTGCTGCTGGTGTTTTTTTCTCTCTGTCCCTGTCTCCTTGTAGAAAATTTAAGCTGTGACCCCACCAAACTTGTGACTGGCAGCACTTCCTTTGGAGCTCACTACCTCATCCTCAATCCCCCTCCTCATCCTCAACCCTCATCCTCAACCCCCCTCCTGCGTCGGGCTCCGGCATATGCTAATGATGTGACGTCACATTCGCGTCACGTTATTAGCATTGGTCGGGTCCCGACGCAGCCGGAATTCGCGCGGAGGACCGGAGGAGCGGCTGCTGATGGAAGGTAAGTGAGGGGAAAGGGAGAGGGGGAGGTAATTAGAGAGGGGTAAAGTGAGGAGGAGGGTTGAGGATACGGAGGGGGGTTGAGGAGGGATGGTTGAGGAGGGGGGCTGAGGATGAGGAGGGGGGTTGAGGATGAGGAGGCGGGTTGAGGAGGGTGGTTGAGGAGAGAATTTGAGGAGGGGGGTTGAGGATGAGGAGGGGTGTTGAGGAGGGATCTTGAAGATGGGGGTTGAGGTGATGAGGGGTTGGAGGAGGGGGGTTGAGGATAAGGACGGGGGTTGAGGAGGGTGGTTGAGGAGGGAGGATGAGGAGGGGGGTTTAGGTGGGAGGATGAGGAGCGGGGTTGAGGAGGGGGGTTGAGGATGAGGGTTGAGAAGGGAGGATATGAAGGGCTGTTGAGGAGGGTGAGGGAGGGAAAGAGACACGAGGGAGAGGGGGGAAGAGGCACAGGGAAGGGAGAGGGAGGGAAGAGACACAGTGGAGGGAGGGAGGAGACAAGGGGAGGGAGGAAGGGGGAAGAAACACAGGGGAGAGAGAGGGGGGAGAGACACAGGGGAGGGAGAGGGAGGGGCACAGAGGGCACACAAGAGGAGGACTCAGAGGGCACAAGAGGGCAGCACATTTCCCATCCTCGGCTTATACTCAAGTCACTAAGTTTCCCCAGTATTTTGTGGTAAAATAGGTGCCTTGGCTTATACTCGGGTCGGCTTATACTCGAGTATATACAGTGATAAATCTTTTTTCTTAATCAGTAGCTGTTTTTTAGGAAACATTTGAAACCCAGGAAACTTCTATATATCTTTATGATAGATATAATGGGCAGATCAGATGGGCCTTTTTGAGTCTTATCTGTACTACAGCAGCCTTTTAAATGAAAAATATATATCATTTAAAAGTTGTCTAAATAGTTAATTTTAATTTATTAAGATATCATGTTTGTATTGACATATTTATATGTAATACTTGATGTTACCACCATGCAATTATATAGAACTGCTACAAGCTTTGCAATATATTGTAAGTATAATAAACTAAGTAAGAGTTCATTGTATATAAAATAATAGATGAATAAAGCCCAAAAATAACAAAATGATCATGTCCATTTGACTTTATTGAGTCTTTTTTTCCAAGCACAATTTCATTTTGTTTTGAAACACAATTTTCTCAAGCAGTGGCACAGCAAAAGCCCCAGTATTACAATAAATAAATATAATTATAATTGATTGTTATTAATATTTTGAGTGGAAGTGTTAGATCATCAATTGTGTATTTATGTAAGGACCTCCCTCACTCTAACTCTCTTTATTTAGGTTCATTAATAAACTCTCACAGTGATGGAGATAAGGCGGAAAAGCATGTTCAGTTAGTATGGATTACATTAAGATCTAGGAGCAGTACAATGTGAAACAGGCCGTCTGATAATTAGTGACCTGGAAAAGGAAGAAGAGCTAAATAGGTTATTTTCTTCGTTATACACAAGGGAGGTACCAGTGTTTGGGACACTGCAACATAATGGGGCTACACTACCTTCGCCGAATAATTGGTTAACGCAGGAAGAAATCTAAAAGAGGTTGGAAAAAATAAATGTTTATAAAGCCCCAGGTCCTGATGGAATACATCTAAGGGTACTGAGGGAACTGGGTTCTGTAATAGCAGAACCATTATATTTAATTTTTCAAGATTCACTCAACACAGGGTCTCTACCAGATGACTGGAGAAAGGCAGTGGTGATACCTATATTTAAGAAGGGAGCAAGAGCAAATTCGGGGAATTATAGACCAGTGAGCCTCACTTCTATAGTGGGGGAGCTTTTAGAAGGGTTAATAAGGGATAATATACAAGAATATGTCTATTTGAACAGGATTATAAGAAGGAGTCAGCATGGATTTATGAGGGATAGATCATGCCAAACAAACCTAATGAGTTTCTATGAGGAGGTTAGTAGGAACCTGGATCAAGGCAACTCAGTGGATGTAGTCTTTTTGGATTTTGCAAAGGCTTTTGATACAGTGCCACATGGGAGACTATTGTGCAAACTAAGAGATACAGGAATTGCAGAAATATGTGCTCATGGATAGAGAGCTGGCTAAAAGACATGAAGCAAAGGGTTGTGGTAAATGGAACATACTTCGATTGCACTAATGTGGGTCGATTGGACTAATGGGGTCCCTTAGGGATCAGTATTAGGTCCCGTCCGTTTTAACATATTTATTAATGACTTAGAAGTAGGATTGGAAAGTAGTGTTTCCATTTTTGCAAGGTAATTAAATCAGATAATGATGTACTTTCCCTCCAAAGGGATTTACATAAAATAGAGGAATGGGCATCTAAATGGCAGATGAGATTTAATATGAATAAATGTAAAGTTATGCATCTGGGAAGGAAAAATAGCCATGCAATTTCTTAATGGAGCAAATATAGGGGTATCAGATATTGAAAGGGATTTGAGAGTGCTTGTGGACAACCACCTAGGTAACAGTGCTCAATGTCAAGCAGCAGCTGCAAAGGCAAAAAAAAAATATTAGCATGTATTAAGAAGGGTATAGAAGCAAGGGAAGCAAATATAATTCTGCCACTATACAAATCTCTAGTACGCCCTCATTTGGAATATGGAGTACAATTTTGGGCAACACTTAATAAAAAGGACATTTTAGAGCTGGAAAAGGGTACAGAGTAGGGCAACAAAACTAATAAGGGGAATAGAGGGGCTAAGTTATGAAGAAAGACTAACCAAATTAAGCTTATTTTCGCTAGGAAAAAGGAGTCTAAGAGGTGATATGATTACCCTATATAAATACATCCAGGGTCAGTATAAAGATTTGTCAAGTGAGCTTTTTGTGCCAAGAGGTTTTCAACTGACAAGAGGACATCCTTTGAGATTAGAAGTAAAAAGATTCCACCTTAAAGAAAGAAAAGGGTTCTTCACAGTAGGGTGGAATTCATTACCAAAGGAGGTGGTGACAGTGGATTCGATAGATAACTTTAAAAGGGGATTGGATTTATTTATAATTAAAAAGGGCATTCAGGGTTATCCTGGATAATTACAGATGGAGTATTGATCCAGGGAGCAATCCGATCTCCAGTATCTGGGGTCAGGAAGGAATATTTTTTTTCCCCTTTGAGACGATTAGCTAAGTTTCATTTGTTTTTTGTTTTCTGTTAGCCTTCCTCTGGATCAATTAATTAACAACTAATTACTTACCAACTAATCCGCATATTGCAGACCAGAGGAGATCTTAAAAGGTTGAACTTGATGGACTGAAAGTCTTTTTTCAACCTCAATTACTATGTAACTATGTAATAATGATAATAATTTAACAATCAAAAGTCTCGATGAGGCAATTAATGGCCATAGATAAAGATACTTAGAGAGTATTTATCTACTTCTGTGGATACATTTATTCTACAGCTACCCAACGTTCAAGCTCCATTATCTGAACTTCCACTCATAACTTTTAATAACAACCAAATGTAATTATGTTTGTTTCTGTTCATTTCTTCAGTAATTGAACCCTTGCTGACTTACTTTAAAACTCTTCTCCAGGCTCAAAATGTCATGCCAGTGCTTTCAACGGGACTAATGGAAAGCTCATTAGTGTACAAGGGCACATACTCCTAAGAAAGTATGAAGCAGAATCATGGAAGTGAAAATGGACCTACATTAAAGAACATTGCATATTAAAGTATGTAAAGCCATGTTTATTTTATATGTTTACTTATTTATTTATTTATTTACTTATTTATTTATGTACTTTCTAAAAACATTTACCTAGTATCAAGTTTAATTATTCAAAAAGCTATATACAAAACTTGATCACTGTGTTAATTTAAGCACAGCACCTGCTGGGTGTACATGAAGAAGCCTTACTTGTCTCTGTCAAGATAACAGCCCAGAATATCTTGTAATCATAAGGCTAATAAAAGCATATTTGCAAGCTGATTTGTGTCTTCATGCACATTATTTCAACTATATATACTGTATATATATATATATATATATATATATATATATAGATAAATAATCAGAGTCTTGCAGTATATAGTGATACCTTTTTTATTGGATAAACTTCATAATATAGCAATGAGCTTTCGAGAAATAAACCTCTCTTTATCAAGTCAAAAAGCAATACTGATAAAAAAATATGTATAGCAGTAGGAAAGTGAATAGAAAAAAAAAAAGAGGAAAAAGAAAAAAAATAGGTAAAATAAATGAATTGGGCAGAGAGAAGAAACATAGACCAGCATTGTGAATAATGTCCTGATAGGTCAGTATGTGTGTTTGTAGATCAGGTTTTAGATAAGAACACTGCAGAGTCATAATTTAGAGCCATAAATTCCTCCACAGTTTGTAGATTAGAAAAGCATCAATTAAACAGGGGAGGCTGTGGAATGTGAATTATAAAACATGTGGATAGTGAGATAGAAAAGTTAAATCAATATTTAATCCAGTGTCGTACATATTAAAAACAATAAAACATTTTCAATTCAAAAGTTTTTTGGATAGTTTTGAAATGTTGAGTATTTTGATTTTCAGGTTTTGGATGGAGTGGTTATTGTGGGTGACATGGTGCCCAACTCGGGTACAGTAACTGTCTTCATTGTGCTTTTTGCTGGACACCAGGCACATTAATCAGCTACTGCCCTTCTGCCATCCATCACGCTCATGATCATTGCTTCAATGACCTATCTATCCATTTCCGCCTCTGACACCCCCTTCTTCATGTTCCTTTAACCTTTCCAAGCATCAGAGTCTTCTAGAGGGAATCCCGTCTTCTCATGATATGGTCTAAATATTTGAGTTTTAACTTCATGATCAAACCTCCCAGTGAAGCTGTTTTCTCCAACACCATAATTTGAGGGCGCTCAGCCTTCTTTATGGTCCACCTATCACATCCGTATGTTACTACTGGGAATTCCATAGTTTTACTATGCAGACCTTTGCTGATTGTATAATATTTTTACTTTTTAATAACTTATCAAGACTTGCCATAGTTTTGCTCCCCAAATGAATAATTTTATGGCTGCAGTCACCATATGAATTGAGATTGCTGTTTGCCAAGACATAAGTCAAGGTGATGAAGTGGTGCCAGAAAAGGAGACACTAAATGTTTGACATTGTAGGTATGATGTGAGTCATGAAAGCAAGTGTCACAAATGCCAAGAGAGAAGATCATTTGGATTAGAAGAGGGTGGTCAACTGTGTCAAAGGCAGCAGAGAGATCTAGGAGAATTAGAATAGAGAAATGACCCTTTGACTAGGTGGTGAGCAAATCTGTTATGATATTTGTCTCTGTAGTGATGGGTCCAGAAACCGTATTGGAAGATGTCAAGAAGAGAATTGGAGGGAATAAATTGGGTAAGACAATTGTAGACAAGCTGCTTGAGCAGTTTTGAAGCCAGGGTTAGTTGTGATATAGGGTGATAACTAGATGCCTTATCTGGGTCAAATGAATTTTTTTTTATAATGGGTGTTATTATAGAATGTTTTAAATATGATGGAAAGTTTCCAGTGTTTAGGGAAAGGTTGAATACATGTGGGAGAACTGGGGTAAGTGTGGTAGAGAAGGGAGGGAGCAGCTCTAATGGAATAAGTTCCTGTGGACAGGTTGTAAGGCAAGAAGTTGATAGTAGACTGGAGACTTCATTCTCGGTTACAAGGTCAAAGGATAGGTGTTGTTGGTTAGTTGAGAGGAGGAAGTGTGTGAGCTGTGTTAAGATGAGTATTTGTTTCAAATGTTTTCAATCTTAATCTTTAAAGTGGTTGGAAAAGCTGTGAGGCAAGAGGGGGCAGGAAGTGCAGGTAGGCGAAGGAGAGTGTTGAATGTAACAATGAAATGTTTAGGGTTGGAGAACAGATTCAATATTAATGATGATAAATATTGCTGTTTATCCAGGTTGTGGGCAGAGAAGTAGCTGCTCAATAACAATTTGTAATTGACAAAGTATGCTGAAGTTCGGGATTTCGTCCATAAACATTCATCAGTGTGGGAGAACCCCATGTTTGTTTAGTGGGCCATGGTTGTGAATGTGAGTTAGGCTATCTGCAAGTGGTTATGGGGGCAAGAGTGTTAAGGGTGGAAGTAAGAGTCATGTTGTACTGTGAGGTGGTAGTGTCAAGTGAGGTTGGTGATGGGGCTGAGAAGAAGTGATTGTAGCAAAATGGAGAGCTGTTGTGAGCAAGTGCTTGCAGGTTTCTGCACGTAATGATGGCCGAGGTTGAAGAAGGGTAGTGAGAGAAATGTGTGGTAAGGTTAGGATGTGGTGGTCAGATAGAGGGAGTGGACAAAGGACTAGATTGGAGGTGGTGCTGAGATTTATAAAAATGTCCAGCACGGTGAGTTGAAGAATCTGTATGTGACAACCTGAATGGGATATGGTAAGAGCCTATTGCCCAAATCTCTCCCCACAGGTGTGCCCACATAGTTTTACCTCTGTACAGCAGGAATAATTTTCAGTCCTTGGGTCAGATTGAGAAATGTCTGTGCTCTTGTATAGCAAAAAAGAAACTTACTCCAGCAATCAAGATTCCAGCATCAATAACAAAATCCACACATTAATTATGTGAACCAGTTATAGCATCTGTATTACTTGGCATGCTACAGGCATGATACTGTACATTGTAAGAGACCGAGGTAAGAGGTAGGTGAGAGTAGTTTAGCAACAGTCGGGGAGGTGAGAGTGTCAGTGGCAAGGTTGAAATCACCAAGAAAAAGGGAATTAATGTTGGAGGAAAGAAAGTGAGGGAATAAGGTGGCAAAATGATCCAGAAATACAGAGGGTTCTCCAGGTGGGTGCAACACATAGATATATACAGTAGGTGAGAAGCGGTGGATAGTGTGAACTTCAAAAGGTGAGAATTAAAGGGAAGGAACAGGGGGTATGGAGTGAAAAGTGCAGCGAGAGGAAAGTAATATGGCCACACACCACCTTGTTTATTCCCAGGTCAAGGTGAATGACTGAAGTGTAGGCTATCATATAAGAGTGCTGCAGAGGAAGCAGTCAGTGTCTGATGGAGTGAGCCAGGTTTCAGTGATAGCCAGTAAATTGAGGAAGGAAATAAATAGGTCATGAATGAAAGTGAGATTATTGCAAATACACCTTGCATTCCAGAGGCCACAGTAGAAGGGCAAGGTGGATGATTTGTGACAGGAGATAGTTATTAAATTATGGGGGTGTTAGTTGTTAGCTACCCTTGGAGCTGAGCGTGGCTCATAGCAGGTGAAAATGAGTGAGGGGCCTGGGTTAGGAGATATATATCCAGCAGCCACCAGAAGAAGGAGAGCGAGTGAGGCAAGATGGGAGTGAGATTTACAAAAGGGTTTCTGTTTATGTGCTATAGAAGAGGGAGGAGGTAGTGACTGGAGGAAAGAGAGGATCTTATGGGAGTGTAAAAGAGGAGAGGAGCTAAGGGAAGGAGAAATGGTTAAGTTGGAGACATGGAGCCTTATTCAATTGCAAGCCCGCAGATTACTTTATACAGGCCGTATGCCTGCGGGCTTGAAATTTGCTACAATTACAGAGCGATTCAATTGAGCAAGGCCGCAATTTATGGGCCAAACGTCTAAACTGTAAACCAGGGGTCACCAAACTTGGTCCTGGAGGGCCGACCCAGGCCTGGATTTGTGGATATCCTTGCTGCAAACAGGTGAGTCAATCAGGATGGCTGAAGAAACAAGATTCTCACCTGTTTGCAGCAAGGATATCCACAAATCCAGGCCTGGGTCGGCCCTCCAGGACCAAGTTTGGTGACCCCTGCTGTAAACCATGCACTTGTATGTAGCATTTCAGAGCGTGTTCATGATCAATTTAACAAGGCCGTAACTACCAATTTAGAAACAGTCAATAGTAAAAGAGACCGTCAATATTATGTCAGTAAAACACGGAGGTTACACATCAATCAATTAGCGATGTACAAAATATTAAAAATGAATGACGATACTGTTTTAGTCCATGTGGGTGGCCTATTATGCATTAACTTATCGATTTTCGATATTGATATGACACCGAAATGACACATAAAAAAAATTATTTTCTATTGCAGATCTGTGAACTTGAGACTGTTGTGCAATTAATTGTAATGTCTATCATCGCTTTCCCCGTCTTCAAAAGTGCAGTATTGATTTTTTATTTGCATTTACAGTGCTATGAAAAGGTGTATAACCCCCTTGCGAGTCCTTTCTGGTACCCGTAGGATTTTCTCCTACATTTGCCACTTCCGGGTGTGAAAACATTTGCATGTTTGAGGAATTGTGGCAATTGAATAGTGATTTACGATTTTAGCGATTGTAACTTTTGCGGGCTTGAAAGAGCAAAGGCTTAGATGGGCAGTAAGTTACGATTTTGACAGTCGCAGGGATTGACAACTTCTGGATTGTATGAGGCTTGCTAAAAGATGCCAATTGCATAGGGGGCCCCCAAAATATTTTACACCCTCAGTTCACAGGGGACCCCTTGCAACTTCTCTATCCACCCCTTGTGTCAATTAAAAAAACCTAAAATATATATAGACTAGTCATTTGCCCGTCATAAATGATGGGATAATATATATATGTATTTTTTCCTCACCCCCCTTCCCATGTATCTCTTTCCCCCCTCTCCCTCCCCGATGTCTCTCCCCCCTCCTCTTTGTCTCTTCCCCCTCTCCCTTCCCTGTGTCTCTGTTTCTCCCCTCTCCTTCCCCTGTGTCTCTTTCCCTCCTCCTCCCTCCCCATGTCTCTTTCCCCCTTTCCCCGTCTGTCTCTTTCTCCCTTTCCCCTGTGTCTCTTTCCCCCTCCTCTCTCCCCAGTTTTCCTTCCCCCCCTCTATCTCTTTACCCCTTTCCCCTCTGTCTATTTCCCCCATCCTCCCTCTCGTGTGTCTCTTTCCCCCTTTCCCGTGTCCCTTTCCCCTTCTTCCTCCCTTGTGTCCCTTTCCCCCTCTGTCTCTTTCCCCCTGTGTCTCTTCCCCTCTCTTCCCTCCCCTGTCTCTTTTCCCCTTTCCCCCACTGCCTCTTTCCCCCCTTCCCTCTCTCTCTTCCTTTCCTCTGCTGGTGGTGCGCTTTGGCGCCACATGGTGCGCATGCATGGCTGGCACCACGCATGCGCACTGCGTGATGTATGGAATTCCATACATATAGTTTGTGAAGTGTGCATGAGCTCCCCCATACTCATCTAATACATTTACATTCCTAATTTAATGCAGAGGATCCCTAATAATAAAAAGTATTAAAAATATTAATTGTGATTCAGTGTGTAACAAATAATCCAAAGTTTAGTGGTCCTTTAACAATATTGCCACCCACAATAATCCCCCATAAGAAATAGATAACAGGCTATAGCTGGTAAGTGAATCAGAAAAGTTAATTAACAAATCACATATATAGTTGTGAGCAGGCGCTCTTTGCCAGCAACTGCGACCCTCGTAAACTTTACGTTGTAACGCAAACAACACGACACACCAACTGCGACCCTCGCAAAGTTTACCTCGCAACGCAAACAACATACGAGACTCGTTAACACTCATTACGACCTCGCAAAAATCGGCCGCAACTCGCGAACATGAAAAAAAATCAAAACACAATAAATACACACAGCACATACATAAAAAGCTTACCTACAGCAAGAGGGAGCATCCAGGACCTTAAAAAAGCAACTTACACCTTCATTCAACTAAAAATAAAAGAGTTTAGACACTAAAAAATTCTCTAAGCGAGAGAAAAAATGGCCGCCGAACAAAATGAAAACGAGGCTACAGCACTCTAAACACGCAAAACACCGCAAGAAACTCGCAAAACACCACAAAACACCTACGGATATTCCGCAAAGACGCATAACACACATTACCCGCCATTTTACGACAATGTGGAAGTACACGACTACGCTAACGGTTTTGTCTCGCGCACGCACACTATTACACTGCACACATTCATCACGCTTACACAGCAGCTCCACACCACTAATGCTCCAGCAACATCAAAACAGATTGACAGCTCTTCAACACAATGCTTCAAAATATGTAAAGTATATTAATTTATTAATGTATTATATATTTATTATTATACACCAAACAGCATTAGCTACCTTACAATTTCATTGCCGTAATTTTTTGGCGGGCAATTCGCTAGTAACATTATAAACATTAATTCATTCAACGTTTACTGTAAGAAAATGCAATTTTTCACAATAACCTGAGTTTATAAAGTATTTGTTATTACCTATAGTTTAATAGTTGAGTGATCTCCCTGACTTATTCATAAAATATGATAAATGATCAATATCAGCCACAAAAGGAGTTTACTACTATACAACTAATAAATGGTTATCCAAGTATTGCCAAACATACTATAAATATTTAAAAGAAATATTAATGGACAGCAGTTTTTGCAATGGTCCAGCTTCCATAACTTTCATGCAGTGAAGACCAGTATAAACAACTTTTTCAATATACTGTGATTAAAGAAATGTTATCTAAAATAATATTTAAAAATAGAAGGATCATCGCATTTATTAAGATGACTAGCGAATTGCCCGTCAAAAAATGACGGCAATGAAATTGTAAGGTAGCTAATGCTGTTTGGTGTATAATAATGAAATAAATAATACATTAATAAATGAATATACTTTACCTATTTTTAAGTAATATATGCAGGAAGCATTCTGTTGAAGAGCTGACAATCTGTTTTGATGTTGCTGGAGCAAGGTGTGGAGCTGCTGTGTGTGCAGTGTAATACTGTGCGTGCGCGAGACCAAACCGTTAGCGTAGCTGTGTACTTCCGCATTGTTCTAAAATGGCGGGTAATGTGTGGTATGCATCTTTTGCCGAATATCCGTAGGTGTTTTGTGGTGTTTTGCGTGTTTAGAGTGCTGTAGCCTCGTTTTCGTTTTGTTCGGCGGCCATTTTTTTCTCGCTTAGAGAATTTTTTAGTGTCAAAACTCTTTTATTTTGAGTTAAATTAAGGTGTAACTTCATTTTTTGAGGTCCTGGATGCTCCCTCTTGCTGTAGGTAAGCTTTTTATGTATTTGTTGTGTGTATTTATTATGTTTTTAATTTTTTGATATCCGCGGGTTGCGGCCAATTTTTGCGAGTCCGTAATGGGTGTTAACGTGTCTTGTATGTTGTTTGCGTTACGGCGTAAAGTTTGCGAGGGTCGCAGTTGCTTTGCGAGCCCGTAAGCGTGAGCAACGGCTCGTATGCTCACAACTATATATGTGACTAGCGAATTGCCCGTCAAAAAATGACGGCAATGAAATAGTAAGGTAGCTAAATTAGTAAATGAATATAGTGTACCTATTTTGAAGCATTGTGATGAAGAGCTGGCAATCTGTGTTGATGTTGCTGCAGCATTAGTGGTGTGGAGCTGCTGTGTAAGCATGCTGAATGTGTGCACTGTGTGGTATGAATATCCGTAGGTCGTTTGTGTCGTTTTGCGAGTTTCTTGTGGTGTTTTGCGAGTTTGTTGTGGTGTTTTGCGAGTTTAGAGTGGTGTAGCCTCGTTTTCGTTTTGTTCGGCAGCCATTTTTTCTGTCGCTTAGATTTTTTTTTAGTCTCAAAAGTCTTTTATTTCGAGTAAAATCGAGGTGTAAGTTGCATTTTTGAGGTCCTGGGTGCTCCCTCTTGGTGTAGGTAAGGTTTTTATGTATGTGCTGTGTGTATGTATTGTGTTTTAAATGTTTGTATGTCGGCGTGTTGCGTCCGATGTTTGCGAGGTCGTAATGTGTGGTAACGTGTTTCGTAGGTTGTTTGCGTTCCTCGTAAAATTTAGCGAGTGTCGTAATTTGTGTGTCGTGTTTTTTGAGTAGCGACGTGAAGTTTGCGAGGGTTTGAGGCCCTTGCCCAGTGACCTCGCCAGCAACTGAGTCCCTCGCTTCGCGAGGGGCCTCAGTTGCTGGCATGGAGCGCCTTCGGCGCTCCATGCCAGCAACTGAGGCCCTTGCCCAGTGACCTCGCCAGCAACTGAGGCCCGTGCCCAGTGACCTTGCCAGCAACTGAGGCCCTCGCTTCGCGAGGGGCCTCAGTTGCTGGCATGGAGCGCCTTCGGCGCTCCATGCCAGCAACTGAGGCCCTTGCCCAGTGACCTCGCTTCGCGAGGGCCGCGGCTCGCTACGCGAGGGCCGCGGCTCGCTTCGCGAGCCCGCAAGCGTGAGCCACGACTCGTACGCTCACAACTATATATGTGATAGCTTACAAAACAGTGGTAGCTTATTTACCTGTCATGGCTCCCCTGTTTTCCCTTCCTCTAGCAATTTCTTATTTTCAAACCTAGTCACATGGTCTGGTAGTCAGCCAATCAAAGCAATCTGAGAAAACATACCCTAAAGTGTATTTTTCCTATGATGCCTTTTTTTTCTGCATCTGGAAAATCCTCCTCACTAATCACATGATCTGTTCAGCCAATCACAAGAAAGACAGATAACATTTGCTAGGAGTGGGATGGGCTGGAGCAGGAGGACTGGGATGGGCTAGGGAGGTGGAGTGGTATGGGCTGAAGGAGGAGTGGTATGGGCTAAAGGAGGAGTGGTATGGGCTAAAGGAGGAGTGGTATGGGCTAAAGGAGGAGTGGTATGGGCTGGAGGAAGAGGAGCTGGAGGGGGAGGGTCTGGCTGAGAGTATCTGAGCTGTTGTATTTTTGTTATGAGCAGAGCAGAGGATCTAAACGTGGGCTCTGCAGAAGTCACATCAGTGTATGCGAGCTCTCCAGAAATCATACCGTTGTATCCAAACTCTGCAGAAATGGCTGATAGTCAAGAAACAGACCTGAAACCCAAGAAAATCACTGACACTGAGACCCAAGGTATGTCCGTGTGCCTCGTCTGTCTGTTCTGTGGGTGGGGTGGGGTGCTAGTATTTAAGTAAACAACGTACTACATGTTTGCACACAGTACTGTATTCACCCAAAATAATTGTTTGTGCCAAGGTTCAAATAACAATATATATATATATGTGGTCACATTTGAATGTCTAAAACAAGTTAAAAAAAAAACTGCTTTCTGCTCAGAATTCCATGAAATACATTTATTACACTGCATTCTGGGAAGCTAAGCAGGGACATGCAAATGTGCCTACAAAGGCTTTGTTCTTGTATCCATAACTATTTTAAACTTTTATATACATTTATATATATATATATATATATTATTGTAAATGTTAAATTATCCGAACAAATAACTAATGAAATTTTATAGTAGACTCTCAGTTAACCGGGACTCAAGCAACCAGAACTCTCAAGCAACCTACAAAAAAAAGGAATACTGTACTTTAATTGAAAATTTAAATTAACAGGGCTCAATAAATGCCAGGAGCCGGGTTGTGATGCCACAAAATGCTTACAGGCACCTAGATTTCACCCACTGTACGTCTCTGCAATTTAGTGTTTCCTGGATTATTATTATTATTATCTTTTATTTGTATCGCGCCAACATATTCCGTAGCGCTGTACAGGGGATAAGAACAGGGGAAATACACGTTTAACAAATTCAAAGTTGAAGGGCCCTGGATGCAGACAGGCATGGGTGGCTGAGCCAGGGCAGTGTTGGCGTTACATTCCTCAGGTTTAGCACTGCACCCTCCAGTCAAATGTACCTGTGTGTAAGTGAGGAGTGAAAGCTGCTGCTGCTAGAACAGCTCTCGCTGATGAAAATAGAGCCCTGTGTAAATCAGGTGCTCTAAGTTAGGGCACTGCCATAAATCAGGTGCTTTTCTTTTCCTAAGTTCTACACTAATGTAAATCTTTCACTCCCCCAGATTAGAGCACTCTGTGCACAGCCGTAAATCCTGCCTTAGACGCAACAGATGTTTGTGCACTGAGCAGCCAAACCAAACTTTACAGATGAGAAAGGTGCTGTAGGAGCGAAAAGGAAATGCAAATGTCATAAATCTTATGAGTGCAGTAACAAATGCCTAAAACTGGCGATGGCAATGAAACAGAATTGTTTTTTATTTATTAATATATTTTCTTATTAATAAGATTTGACAGTTGTATTTATAGCTTCAATAAGTAAGATGCGTTTATTTTGTGCTAAAATATGATATATTTATAGACCACACATTAGAGTGTTTGTTCCTAGGCAATAGGGTTTTGTGATGTCTATTAACCCTTTGAGTACTGTGTTGTTTATTACCCTGGATTTTGTATCCTAAAACAGGCTTAATATATAAGATGTTTTAATTACAGATGTGTTTATATTGGATTGTTAAGTGTCAAATAATGTTGTAGTGCTTTTTGTGCTATACTGTCACTCTAAATGCTTCTGGGGACTCCGCAAAGGTTTGAAAACCAGTTGCAAGTGGTCTTTGGTACTCGTAAATCTTTTTTCTGCTTTTTGCACTTACGGCAGTGCTCTGATTTGTGAGTGATCCTTAAAATCTTATTGGCATAGGGTTTGGGTGTCAACGTAGTAACTCATAGTTTATTTTCAGTGCTAAACTCAATGGAGATGTATGCCTTGCTTTTTGGCTGTGTCGTGAAGTTCACGTGTGTGTGTGTGTGTGTGTGTGTATATATATATATATATATATATATATATATATATATATATATATATATGTATAATTACACAGACACACAAATTAGTCACTGTGTTTAAATAACAGTTAAGTCTCTTGCAACTGTGCAACATTGCACTAACTGGATTACAGAAGTATTTGGTTACAAGTAAACATTTGGTACTAAGAAATTGCCGGTCAAAAATGACGGGAATAAAATGTGAAAGCTGGCAATGCTTTTTGCCAGACAATACTTGGCTCTTCCACCTATAACTTGCAGGCCTCTTGGCCAACCCGCCCTGTATTTTTTTTTTCCTCTCCCTCCCCTGTGTCTCCTTTTCCCTCTCCCTCCCCTGTGTCTCCTTTTCCCTCTCCCTCCCCTGTGTCTCCTTTTCCCTCTCCCTCCCTTGTGTCTCCTTTTCACTCTCCCTCCCCTGTGTCTCCTTTTCACTCTCCCTACCCTGTGTCTCCTTTTCACTCTCTCCCCCCTGTGTCTCCTTTTCACTCTCTCCCCCCTGTGTCTCCTTTTCACTCTCTCCCCCCTGTGTCTCCTTTTCCCTCTCTCTCCCCTGTGTCTCCTTTTCCCTCTCTCTCCCCTGTGTCTCCTTTTCCCTCTCTCTCCCCTGTGTCTCCTTTTCCCTCTCTCTCTCTCCCCTGTGTCTCCTTTTCCCTCTCTCTCTCTCCCCTGTGTCTCCTTTTCCCTCTCTCTCTCTCCCCTGTGTCTCTTCCTCCTCTTCTCCCTCCTTTGTGTCCTTTCCCTCATCCTCTGTGTCTCGCACCTGGATGCAACCCTGCCAGCAGCACCGCACTCCCCTCCTCTGCGGCTCCCATCGTCCGCCTGGAACTACTTTCTGGATCAAGCTTCACATTTGCGCGGCTTGATCCAGAAAGTAGTTCAGTCTGGATGACGGGAGACGGAGAGAGGCGCTGCTGGCAGCGTTGCATCCAGGTACGTGCTTGAGCTACTGGGAGGAACTAGGTACTGCAGGGTGTTGTGAGCCCCACAGATCGACAACTATATATGTGATAAGCATCTGGGAATCCTATATATTCAATTAATACGTAGCCATCAAGCATATTTTGGCAGTATATTTGACTTGACATGCTGAATTATTTGGGTCTGCGCGGTAACTGACTGGATTTGGTCAAACTAGAGCCCCTGGTAGGGTATAGATGCGTGCTTCAGTTTCCAAGTGACACAGCTTCAAAATGAAGCCTTAAAGGGAAACCTGACTCTGATCTATGTTTTGAAGCTTGTTAAAAGTAATGCTCCTGCATCACCAATTGAAGGGGGATCTTCTGGCTAATATTGGTGGGTCTAAAGCCCCCCACCGTCTGTATACTGATTGTTATTAATAATATTAATTTAGTTTTTTGCTTGTCTCACCTCTCTTGAACTGAACTAATTGGTTTTATTTTGAAGATGACCTGTTTTGGGACTTGAGCTCGAATTTCTACCCTTCTAATTTGCACCAATTCACCCTGAACTAATCCTACCTGCCTACAGAGAGGATAGACCACCGTAGCAAGCATCCAAGCTGGGTGCATTTTTTTGCAGTTAGTTACTATTTGTGAGGGTTTTATTCCCTAATTGTGATTTATGACAATTGTGAAGCCAAGTTTATTAAACAATCAGGTTTTCAAAAATGTCGGGTAAATATATTCACAAAAAGTACCAATGATAGTACAGAGATTGTGCGCTACTTGAATGATTACCGTAGCTTTTATTAACATTTATTATGACCTTTACAATATAAAGGGGAATTATAAAGATAATAAAATTAAGACCAATAGACCCACCTGAAATTAAATATATAAGTCTCTAAATGTCCATATCTTAGGCTATAATATAATAAGAGTCAATAATAAATACCTAATGGAGAGTAAGAGCCCTATTCTATTTGAGCAATACAAATAGCATTTTCAACATATTTCAGCCAATCATAATGGGTTTACAGTTGTCACCCTGCACAATATTGATTTTTAATCTATTTGGAGCAATTAGATTGCTCAGGTTGATGGATTTAAAATGTATTTTAATTGTTGTTGTTTTTTTTTTAATGTAATTTAGGTTTTTAGTAATATTTTTTTTATTTTTAGTAATTTAGATTTATGTTTATTTATTAGCTTGTTTGGGGGGTTAATTTTTCAGTATAGTGTTTAACTTAGAGTGTCATGGGGGGTTCTGGTGTGCCCCCATGGCACTTCATGTATTTATTTAATCATGGGGGTCTGTATAGACCCCCATTGTATCTTAAGGTTTAATTAGGGTACCATGGGGGTCTGTATACACCTCCGTGGTAGCTAGCGGGCTCATGTAGTATATCATGAGGGTCTATATAGGCTCCCTTTTGTAGATAGCCGTTAATTAGGTTACCATGGGGTTCTGTATAGACCACCATGGTATGGGGTTAATTAGTTGCCATGGGGGTACTTATGCTTTGGAGGCCTTTAAGGATCCCCCTTGCACGGGAGTTTTTGTTGGAGACAGAGTACTGTCTCTTTAAGAGGTGCTCCGGCACTAAGGTTTTAAACCATTTGCGAACCCATTTTGTACCCGTAAAGTCTCAATTGAATAGGGTTTTGGGGTAAAAGGCATATAGTGGCACTTGTAATATATGGGCAGGGAAATGATCAATGGTAGATGTTGCTGTAATTTGTGGCATTGGGCTTGCAATGATGCTGCAAATGGGGTTAATAGAATAGCTAGAGGGGTTTACTTAATGCTTAAACACAGTTTAATTTGCAAGATAGGGGAATAGAATAGGGCTATAAATCCTATGTGACTGTTATAAGGTGTAACTTTGTATAACACCACATTAGTATGCACATTTATAATCGGAGCTTCTCAAACAGTTGCCCTTAGGCACACCTTCTCAAACTGCTATAAGGGAAGGGGGATGGTGCATGACCATAAAAATAAAATGGGGAGGTAAAGACAATTGTAAGGGTCTGAGCAGACAAGTGTGAAAGCGAAGCATACTATACAATTTCAACCATCTGAGACTTTATCTGCTGGTCCTCAGGGATGAGGAGAGCCTAAGAGAATGAAAAATGGTCCCAAACAACATAGGAATATAACAAAGCCAAGGACTCTTGCTATCTGCTCTAAGCCAAAGCCTTTGTTGCAAATTTAGAAATCCAACCAAGACATTTATTTTTTGTTTAGGTTCTTGCTTTATTAATTGCACAGACCATTTCTTTTGATTTTTCAATTTCATTTCTGTCTCTGCATATGTGATCATTCTTCAGCAAAATATACAAAATGGCAATCGAGTTTGTGTAAGCAGCTTACACTGCACTGACTTTCGTATGTGATCTTAAGCAGGTTAAGTATGATCTTGGCACGTACCAGCTAAATGCACATGGTGGTTAATAGAAAGAGAAGATAATTATGAGAGAATGAAGCAGAACTGATCGAAAAGTGTAAGCAACTAACCAAGTAAGTACACAGACAGAAATGAGTCCCTAACAACCATGCTATCTCTCATTCATCTATCACACTCCCATAAGCAACCATGTACCCATGAGGGTCTCCTATATGAACAGAACAATCCCCTTCCTCCTGCTGATCGGGAGTGTGACCAGAATCGCTTTAGATATTATCAGTTACCAGGAATGTCTAGGCTTTTGCCCAAATGTTACTACCGTGGAACCTCTATATTCGGCAAATTTGTCACTTTTTTTGGGGGGGCAAAAAAAAAATTCTACCATATTCATCCAAAAATCCAATATTTATCACAAATTCTATATTCGTCTGATTCAGTATTCATCTATTCGTCATTAATACATTGAGCAACATAGAGGTTTCACTGTATAGTCAAAATATTATAGTTTACCTGTGTATATAGTATGTAGGTTTATATATATATATATATATATATATATATATATATATATATATATATATATAATTATGTGTGTCTAAAAGTTTATTTGAAAATTAGGAGCCAACCAAACATTTTCTAGGGGCCATGTTGATTATTTATTGTCACAACACATGGGAGAGCGGGGCCAAGTTCACCCCAATACCTCCTGTCTTCTGCTACAGGAATACACCCCTGGGTTGTAAGGATTTGGGGTTTCTCCGTACCCAGCATGCAAATCTGGACCATCCTCAGGGAATCAGAAACACAGTATCAGCCTTCCCAGTACAATCTACACTTCAGTGGGCTTGAAAAGGCTAAGGAGACCAATCCTAATCATAGATGTAATCTGACTCTCACCGCCTTTCTTTACGACCCACAGAGACCCAGGATACAAAAGGGTTACTAGCTTATTAAAAAGAACAGGATATACAATTTCCCTCAAGAATGAAAACACACTTTGCTTATATGTAATCAAAACAAAGACAAACTTTATTGTTCACATACATATTTAAACAGTACATTAACCAATCAACACTATCCTCCATCCTAGGGCAAACCTCTCTGGCCAATTCCTAACGTCCTGTTTGATCTACCCCACTTGATATTGATTGACTGTCATGAGCTTAGGGCTATCATGTTTCTCCCTGTTTCCAGGTGCCTAAAAGTCTGCTGGTGTTATCTGCCTGACCAACATTGTCAGGCTTGATAAAACTATAGGAGGTAATTAACTAGCCATTGTCCTGTTTACTATATCTTGGTTCCTCTGATCTAAGTATCCAAGATCTAGGTATAGTGGGGGTGACAAATGGCTCTAAGGGCCACAGTGTCTGAGTAGGGGTTTTATAGTAAATTTGCCATGGAAAATACCAAATACAAATATATGTGTGTGTGTGTGTGTATATATGTATATGTATATATATATATATATATATATATATATATATATATATATATATATATATATATATATATATATATATATATATATATATATATATTCACCATCTGTTCTCTCCAGTAGCTGCCAAACACACACACTTAACCTCCTTTTTTGTTTGTTCCAGGTGAACCCGATCCAGACATTGGGGTCTGTGGCAGGATTCTGGTGGTCATCTCTTTCATCTTTATGTTAGTCACACTTCCCTTATCCATATGGATGTGTATAAAGGTAAATCACCTCCCATATAAAGTCCATAAGGTCACAGATCTTAATAATACATATGAGACCTAAAGATGCTAAATACCATAGTCTTTTCTATCTATGTGTTTTGGTGAGTCAAAGAGCAGAGGAATATCCTATATCATATTAGTCTAGTGCCATCTGGAAAGGATAGTTAATCTTTGAAATATCGGGTGACTTTTAATTAAACTAGAGAAAATGCAAAATCAATATAAATGTCCGACTACTTGGCTTCTGCAGTCGTATGATTATTTTTTTAGTGTCCGTTACATGTGAACTAAAAGGCTTTGCTCTTAGAGAAGTTTAATTTGCAGTCTCCCCCGTTTGTCTAATTTATTGTCTGTATTTCTGTTCCAGATTGTGAAGGAATATGAACGCGCTATCATTTTCAAGCTGGGGCGAATCTTGAAAGGAGGTGCAAAGGGGCCAGGTTAGTATTTTAATAAGAAGAAAATGCTGTATTTTAAAAAGGTAGTAGATCCATGCATAGTTACCCAAGAGAGGTGATAGTGTCTAGACTAATGAGATAATTGGATTGGATTCCAACATTTATTTGTGGTCTGCATTCATTTACATCTGGTTTCAGAAGGCCTCACTGGTTACTCTGAATTCTGGGAGTTCTGCCCTCACCCTCCCACCCCATTTCTGATTAAATTTATAGTGAAATGGGAATCACCTGACTTTCCTACTTGCATATATTATCTCACCACTAGGGGCAGACAACATTTTAAATGCTAGAGCCCTCACCTCTGTTCCTTCTCTCTCTAAATGAAAAACCTTTCTAATTTTCACTTCTCTTCTGACCCTTGTTATTCCTTATCTGTTTAATCTTTCCTTGATTTCTGCCCCCTCCATTCCCTTTAGATTGTAAGTGGCGAGTTTTAAGTCTTCTAGGATGCTTTGGGAAAAAACACTTTCTGCAAAGATTCTAAGCTCAAAACAGGGTCCTCCATTTTTGGAAGGTTGTTAATGCTGTATTTTCCCTTGTTTTTATCCCCTGTATTGCGCTATGGAATATGTTGGCGCATTACAAATAAAAGTTAATAATAATAATATTAATAATACCACAAATATAACCATGTGAATAACAGCTAATGTACATGTTGCCATTTTCATTTATTTTTCACATAGAACCAGATAAAAAAAGGAGGAGAATTTGCATGCTGTTACATTTATATGAAAGTGGGTAGACTTGATCTGATTTTAATTTATTGAATATACATCTCTATAGAAACATTACATCAAGAGATGATGTGGGCACCACTATAGAGTCTTGTCAGATTTCCAAGCAACTGTTACTCCTTCTTAATCGGAAAATATGTCTTAAGTGTCTGTGACTGAAATGAAAAGCGTAGTTAACTATGTCATAAAATGTCCATAACTCATAATTGTGTTGTGTTTTATATTCACCCTTTCACTGACCGAGATGGCCGCAATACATTTAAACAAAAATCGCTACCTGATGTAGTAAAAGATGCTGCAACGCACTCAAGTATAACCCATACTAATCAATGCAATTACCCCTTTGCCTCGGGAGTCGCTGCCCTTTAATCAGCCAGTGCCATGTTATCTCTGATCTTTTATCCCTATCTCTGATCATGGCCTCTGTCTTGTTTTTCAGGTCTATTTTTCATACTTCCTTGTACTGACAGCTTCATCAAGGTGGACATGAGAACTCAATCATTTGACATCCCACCACAAGAGGTAATGTGGTATGTTTATAGGGATGTCTTTGTTTCCTCATTCCTGGAAAGCCCTGAAAATACCAAATACAAATATGTGTGTGTGTATGTGTATATATATATATAGCTGGTATAGGAATGCAGTCACCACAACACAACTGGAAGGGCTAGAAAAGCAATGTAAATTTTATGAATTGTGCAATTGAATTGGGGCCCATGGAGTTTAAACTACAATCAATATTAAAAGTCTGTTATGGGATCATACTCGCAATCCAGAAATGTAGAAATCAATAAAAATGAATGACGATACTGTTCTAGTCCATGTGGGTGGCCTGATATGTATTAACTCCTTGATTCCCGGGATTGATATAACACAGAAATAAAACGTATTTTAAAGTACAACAGTGTGTTTATATTTGCTTTTACAGTGATGCGAACAGGTGTTTAACCCACTTGCGTGTCCTATCTAGTACTCATAGAAATATTTGCTACATTTGCCATTTATGGGTTTTAAGGCAATTGCAGGCTTGTTGAATTGTTGTAATTGAATATGGATTAACACTGGTAACATTTGCGGGCTTGAAACATCAAAGGAGAAGATAGAACAGAGTTACGTTTTTTACACCCTCAGTAATTTTGAGCCTGTAACCCACAAATCGGTTTGCAAGTAGCTAGAAGAAGCCAATTGAAGAGCAAAAAAATGTTACGGGCTCCAGTAATTACAATTTGCTCAATTGAATGAGGGCATCCCATTGAAAAACATTAAAGCGACACTGATCCCATGCTTTCAGTGCTCTGTTTTTATAGAAATAAAATAGGCAATATGTCGTTGGGAAGTAAAATCTATAAAAAAAAAACATCTTTCATCTATAATATATTATATGTTGTAGAGGAAGCATTTATATAGTTTACTTTAAATGAGTCAGACGTCCCGTCCTTCCGTTATCCATTCTCTTATTTTCAATAACTCTATCTTTCATTCCCAGACTGTTCTTTTATTCGACGCCCATTTATTAAAGGGTCTATTTAGTCAAATATGTGTTTATAATGTTTTATCCAAGTTTATCTAATCAATTTGATCCTTCTCAATCTTATCGTAATATAGAATGTACTCCCTTACTTGTAAGACACACAGAGTAACCGTTTCTTGGCTTCTTGAACCTCCCTGTATATTATCCTGCAGGCTGCCATATTGCACACCTGTGACCTGCAGCACTGCATTTTGTGAGCTACAGACACACACACACACACACAAAGGAGAGTTAGAGCAAGCAAGCAGTGGCATGCTGTGTGTTAAAAGCTGAAAAATCACCAAACTTAAGATTTTATATATTTACACAGCTCCTTCTTACATTCGCTGATAATTTAAATCACCTCTCCTGTGGGAATGTTTTTAGCTCACAAAATGCAGTGCTGCAGGTCACAAGTATGCAAATAGGCAGCCGGCATGAGAGAATACAGGGAGAAGAGGGAGGTTCCAGAATCTGAGAAACTGTGGGCATCTCATACGTAAGTGGGTATAAATTTTATATGAGAATTAGATTGAGGTGGATCAAATTAATTTATTAAAGTTTTAATTAATTTAGTTAAATATTCATATAAATAAAATAATGCCCAGAGTCCTTTTACGTTCCATACTCCTTTTCTGCACTAGCAGCAGCAGCTTACATACTACTCATATGTGTTCACACTTTCTCGTGTTCTCTTGCTTATTCTCACACTATGCTAGCACGGATACAGGACACGCCAACTCATGTTTACTGGAAGATACTGGCTTCCTTCCAAAAGGATTATAATATCCCAGTGGATTTCCTGCTTTAGTTACAGATTTTGCTCTCTCTCCAATTATTTTTTCCATTTCTTTGTGATTTCAGGCTGTAAACAAGTATCTGTTTCTTATTGTTTTTTTTTATTTTTTATACATTGGCGTACATATGTGACACAACCCTGTAATCAAACATGTGCCCTCTCACTGCAAAGTAAACCTGCATCTGTATACCTTTATACCTATGGGGATTACATGTTATGAACTTCATTGTTCTGGGCGGGAAAAGGCCATTATGGAAATAGGGGAGGAAGAGACGGAGGGGAGGGGGAGGAAGAGACGGAGGGGAGGGGGAGGAAGAGACGGAGGGGAGGGGGAGGAAGAGACGGAGGGGAGGGGGAGGAAGAGACGGAGGGGAGGGGGAGGAAGAGACGGAGGGGAGGGGGGGAGAGACACGGGGGGAGAGATGGAGGGGAGGGGGACAGACACAGGGCGAAGAAACGGAGAGGGGGGGGGAGAGACACGGAGGGGAGGGCGGGAGAGAGACGGAGGGGGGGAGAGACACGGGGGGGAGAGACACGGAGGGGAGGGGGGAGAGACAACTGGGGGGGGAAAGATGGAGAGGGGGAGAGAGACGGGGGGAGAAAAATGATACTGTAATGTTGGACGGGCAATTTACTAGTAAAAATATATTTTTAGTGTCTCTCTCTCTCGTCAAATATTCCTGCATCAGATTCTCTCCTATCAAACCTAGACACTCAGTAAAACAGTCAATACACAGGTTCTCATTGCTTCTTAATAATAATATTATTATTATTAATATTATTATGCAAGCTGGCTTGGAGAGTGCTCAAACTGAGTCTTACATAGAAGGTCTCATAGCAGTCTGAGTGTTATCTCATTATATAAACCCTTATAAAGGCTTACAATGTAATTAGACAATACAAGGTCAGTTTAAACTAAATATATTTTTCTGCAGTCTCAAAATGATTATTTCAGGTTCAAAGTCTCTATTACATAGTATTTATCAAGTCATGACATGTTATGTTTTTTTTGTTCTTCCTCTCTACTTACAATTTACTTTTAGTACATGATCCACAGAGAGATGAAGTGTGGCTTAGTATCACAAACAAATTAATAAACCAGCACAAACTTTTTTCCAAACCCTCAGATTTTGACAAAGGACTCTGTGACAGTCAGTGTGGATGGAGTTGCGTATTACCGCGTCCAAAACGCCACCATGGCAGTAGCTAATATTACAAATGCAGACTCTGCCACCCGTCTCCTGGCACAGACTACCCTGAGGAACGTGCTGGGGACTAAGAACTTGTCCCAGATCCTGTCTGACAGGGAAGAGATTGCACACAATATGCAGGTAAGTGACCCACCTATAGTCATACATTTATAATAACCTAAATTTAAAGGCATTGTGGGTACCTGTATGCAAATAAGGAGCATAACTTTGGGGCAGTGCTATCAGCCACAATAACGGAAAAGTATACAAATTAGTTTCCATATTACCTATTTTTCATTAATTGTAATGAATATTGTACTAACCTAAGTCTTGAAGACCACTGTAATGCTCAAACAAGAAGAGCTAATTGTGCTTATTATGAACTGGTCAGTAACAAAACTAATTTTCAAGCATTTCTAACAACATTCAATATTAACTTCACCCTAAAAGAATAGAGTATCAGCCTCCAGTTGTGTTTGTCTCCACCCTGATAAGGTCACCAAGGATGAAAGGATGTTGAGGGAGAAACAAGTTTAAAGGGCTTTTAAGAACAATGTGATAATATAGGAGGTCAAGCAATCATTCATAGGTTCCAACCATAGCAAAAGCTTGTTGCCAATTAAAACCACCTTGTAAGTCTCCAACAAATGGAGATCACTGTGATTCTTTTTATCTAAACACTTTTTTTACCCATTATCAAGTTGAATTATTCAATAGACCATAGAGAACCAAAATGTGATCATTTACCCATTAATGTAGGAAAATGATTCTGATGTTAAAGATGTTATACTGCCCACTACAGAATGAAAATGTGGGTGTTTCCTGTTAATTTTGGAGTATAATGGTCTGATGTGTATGATTTCAGTCTACAATGGATGTTGCCACAGATGCCTGGGGGATTAAGGTGGAGCGAGTGGAAATTAAGGATGTCAAGCTTCCTGTTCAGCTGCAAAGAGCGATGGCTGCAGAAGCTGAAGCTTCACGAGAGGCCAAAGCAAAGGTAAAGAGTCACTGTCCCACAAAACAAGCTAATAAAAATATATATATTGGTTGTTATATCTGCTTCCGGGACAGTTTAAGCATACTGCCCCTGTAGACTGTTTTCCAAAGAATCAGCATTGAGCATATTATTATTAAATATATTTATTTTGATAAATATGAGGTGTGTTTATTTCAATCTGCTTTCTCTCTGGCCTTCTTTGGAGCGTTATGAATTGGCAAATTGGTTAGCCCTAGTAAGTCCATCCCTGGCGGTATTGCTCATGGGCATGTGATTGATGAGGGTTCTCAATTTGCCATAGTCATTCCCAAATCCAAAACAGATCAGAGGAAAGCAGCTTTTTCCAATTTGGGGAAATGCATGTCCTTGTCTCCTCTTTTTTTTTTATTATTTTCTCTCAATTCGGTCCACTGTTGGTAACGACTGCCCGTTATTTGTTCATGCTGATGGTTCTCACCTTTCCAAATTCCAGTTTATACAAGTACTTAAGCTTTGTCTGCAGCATTTGGCATACAATGGGTCTGATTTTGGCTCGCATTCCTTTAGGAGCCTGCCCATCTGGGCCTTGATTACAGGATTATTTGGAATAATGGAAGGTGCGAGTCACAGCCGTTCTGCTCATATATTTGTCTTCATTTATTGTTTCCATGACCATTAACCTTCCTTCCTTCCTTCCTTCCTTCTCACAGTTCTGTGTAGGCCGCTAGTGAGTATGTATGTTTGGCAGAGCAGAAAACTACTGGCCTTTTGCTTGGTCTAAATGATTAGGAATTTTAAGTTTGTTGGATGGGGATCAGAGGACTACGTTGGCAGAATGTTTTGGACATCATCCTTAATTGTATGGAAAGTTTCGTCCCACCATCTGTTTTGGTTTTACATGTTGGGGTGGGGGGAATGGATGCAATGTGGTGCTCAGAGATTGTAAAGTGTTACTAGTGGCGTGCAGCTTGGGATTGGCAGTAAATTAGAAAATTGTAAGAAAAAGATCAACTGAACAATGGCATCTTTTATTAAGAAATTGTTTGGTGTACCTCTTAACCTCTCCATTTTAGAATCCCCATAATATGATTTCATGTTCCTCAATGATTGGGTTCCCCTAGATGCCATGACCCCGGGACTTTTTTTTTCTTCTCACACTACAAGAAGGCATTATTTCAGTGTTGGGCTCAGGCGTGAGGAGCAGATCACATCCTGTGTGATAGTGTTTTTGCTGCCAGGAGGCTAGTTAAGGGTATCCACCAGGGACCTTGGTTCCAGGATGGCTTAAGTGCCGTCCCTCTAGGGCTGAACTCTGTCAATTTTAAGGTTAGTAGCTTAAATAATGCCTGGTCAATCCATGTGGGGGCTACCTAACTGCAAAACGCTGGCGCCTGAACCCTATATGTTGGTCATGTGACCAGTTATGTTTTTTTATAAAAGTGGATATGACCCAATCTGTTTAAAATATGGTATTCATTATTGTGGGAAGGTAAAGAATAAAGGTGGAGTAGGGTTGGTAAATGACTAAAGCAACTTCTCTACCAGACAGGGTCGAGAGAGAGTCCGTGAGTTTCTGTTTTACAATTAATTAACTTACCACTGAGCAGGCACTTTCTAGATATTAGATATTACTAGAAGGCAAACAACTTAATTTGTTTATGTCATCTCTGTCCTGTTGTACTATAGGGCTGTGTGTCTTGGCAGGATTGATTGCAAAATGTGTGATTATTGGTCAAAACTTACACTTTACAAAATAAGGAGTTGCTGTTATCTAGGACACAGGAAATTGGTCAGTATTTCCTAAGTGTTGCAATTGCCCAATATCTCTTCCCACCACTTAAAGGTTCACTGTCATAACCTAATCTTTTTAATGGAACCTCATTTGATGCATAACAGGATTTATTTTTTGGCACCGACATTTGGTGGCGTTACAGGGGAGATCTCTTAGACTTTTTAAAAGACACCAATCCAATAGTCTTTGCAATTTATACCCTTTAATTTGGATTTTAATTTCTTAGAATATTTTTAAAGGACCCTAGCCTTTTTTTTTTTTTTTTTTTTAAGGCGGATGGTAAAAATTAGCTTTAGGGAAATTGTCCCATTAGTGCTTAACACTACAAATTGGATAGAAAACACAAGTGGGTACTTTAGAAAATCAAACTTTAATGAAAACTGGACAGGTACGATTAAAAGGGAACTTAATGAAACACTTAAGTCCTTTGTTAGCTGCTGCAATTCTTATTGCCACTTGTAAATTGAGTGTGAAATTGTCAGCTTAAAGTAACTTATAGAGGGTTGTAGGGTGCTGTTTAAACTATAGCCACCTTGTAAATCTAATGGATACAAAATTTGCATGTGATCGCAATCTAATGTATCCTATATGCAGAATACCGACATATCTGTCACAATAAACCCTTCTATCAGTTTATTATGTATAATAGGCACTAACGTGGTCTATCATAGACCCTATAGATAGGAAGGTTGCCTGCAATTTACATGCAGTTTGCAAGTAGCATGTGATAATATAAGTGGGTATACTAATGGGGTATAATGGTGGGATATTCTATTAAGACACACCAATTTGTGTAATTCTCTGAAAGGTTATTGTTCTCTACTTTACTTTTCTTTTACCCCCGTTGATCCCCACACTTGCTCGACTAAAGTCTATTGGGTAATATTTCGTTTGCAGTGGCTAGTGCCCTACCTATCCTCCGGTTGAGATACTCAGTGTCTCGGCGTCTCCATTAGGAGCAACTACACAAATGAATAACCCAAATCTGTAGCCAGAGAAAAATTGGTACTTCATACCAAATCCCCCGACTGTGCATAAATCATGGGTTGAGTTGCTTTAAGGGACCAAAAAATACTAAAAAGGAGATACAATCTAACATATTTCCACCTTATCGCCCATTAAGATCTGACTTTATTTCAACATTTAAAATATAAGCGGATAGAAAAACACACCTGTGTGTATTAAAAAGTGAGTCACCAGAAATATATACAAATAAGAGTATATCCACTCAAACTCCTAAGTATATTTACTAAACCGCAACATTTATATGAATATTATAAATGCAAATATTAATGCTCTAATACCTAAAACATATATTCCTGGTAATGTCTTCCCAAATAAAAGACCCTTCAAAAGTATTTGGGTGAGGTGAGCCAGCAATCGATTTTCAAAATGAAAGAGAAGCACGTCTAGCTGTCAAGCAAGTCTGATTTTAATGGGCTATAAGGTGGAAATATGTTGTTGTTGTTGTTGTGTCGTTCAGTATTGATTTATTGGATCTTTTTGCAGTCCAAGGGACTCTAAGCAGTCTTCTTTAACAGCACAATTCAAAAGCATCAATTCTACGGAGCTCAGACTTCATTATGGTCCAGCTATAACATCCATATGTTACTACTGGGAATACCATAGTTCAAACTATGCAGACCTTTGTTGATGTTTAATATCTTTACTTTTGCTAGCTTGTCCAAGCTTGCCATAGCTTTCCTCCCCAGAGGCAAAAGTATTTTAATTTCATGACTACAGTCACCATCTGCAGAGATCTTGGATCCATATAAATATGTCACTGCCTCCACTTCCCCGTCAATTTGCCAGGAAGTGAGATTGCTGTTTGCCATGATCTTTGTCTCAACTTATGCACTCTCTTCTTTTACCCTCCTCAATAAGTCCTTTAGTTCCTCCTCACTTTCAGCCATCAGAGTAGTATCATCGGCATATCTGAGGTTGTTGATATTCCTTCCAGCAATACTTATTCCAGCTGTGAATTCGTCTAGTCCGCCCTTACGCATGATGTACTCTGTGTATAAGTTGAATAAATAAGGTGACAATATACAACCTTGTCGCACTCCTTTTCCGATCTTGAACAATTCTGTTGTCCCATGTTCGGTTCTGACTGTGGCTTCTTGGTACACATACAGATTCTTTAGGAGGAGGATGAGATGATCTGGGACTCCCATCTCTATAAGGACATGCCACATTTTTTTTTTTTTTTTTACCTCTCTTGCTTTTGCTATTATGCAGTGGACATTGGCAATTTGATCTCTTGTGCCTCTTTCTCTGCGGAACGCGGCTTGCACATCTGGTAGTTCCTGGTCCATATATTGTTGGAGCCGAGCTTCTAGAATCCTAAGCATTACCTTGCTGGCATGTTCGACAATTGAAGTACTCTTTGGCACTGCCATATTTGGGGATTGGGATGTAGACTGACCTTTTCCAGTATATTGGCCATTGTTGAGTTTTCCAAAAGTGTTGGCATAAGGCAAGTAACACTTTCACAGCCTCATCCTGTAGAATTTTGAATAATTCAATAGGGCTTACATCACCTCCTGCTGCCTTATCAACAAGACATCCTAGGGCCCATCTCACTTCGCTCTCCAAGATGTCTGGCTCCAGCTCATTGGACAAATTATTTAGGTCATCACTGCGGTTAAGATCCTTCCTGTTTAGAACTTCAGTGTATTCCTGCCACCTTTTCTTTATCTTAATCTTCTGTTAAGTTCCTACCATTTTTGTCTTTTATCACCTTCACTTTGACATGAAAGGTGCCTTTTTAGGTTCCCAATCTTCTTGAAGAGATCTCTTTATTTGCCCATTCTGTAATCCTCTTCAATCTCTTTACATCGCTCATTGTAGAATGTCTCCTTGTCTTTTCTTGCTATCCTCTGGAATTCTGCATTCAGTTGGACAAATCTTTTCTTATCTCACTACCTTTTTGCTTTACTTCTATCCTGGGCTACTTTTAAAGCCTCATCAGAAAGCCAGTTTGACTTCTTACTTTTCCTTCTTTTTAGAGAAATGCTTTGTTGCGGTTTCCTGGATTATGTTGCAAACTTTGGTCCAAAGTTCTTCAGGCATTCTATCTTCCATGTCTAGTTCCTTAAATATATTATTTACTTCCACTGCATATTCACAAGGGATGTTATTTATTTTGTATCTACTTGGCCTGATGGTTTTCCCTCCCTTTTTTTTTTTTTCTTTAGTTTAATTTTCAACTTTGCAATAAGAAGCTCATGGTCTGATCTTTTCTTGTTTGTTATATATATATATATATATATGTGCTTTGCTTAAAAGCTGTTTAATACAGCGGGCATATGCTTTAAGGGAGCAATGTATAAAGTTGCTACTTTTGTTCTAAAAGGGTGAGGTACATTGTATTCTCATTTGCATGTCCCCGCCTTTTACACATTCAAATGGGCTTATTAATGTATTATTCGTTTTCTGTACTTTGTACGGTGGAGAGCTTTTCTCACTCTTGTGCTCACCATACACTAAATGATTGTTGATATATATATGGCTACGGAATGAAGAGCGAGGCATTTGTGACCATATTTGTGTGTTCCAGCTCAACTTCCCAGAATGCAGTGTAATAACTGTTTTTCTCGGAACTCTGAGCTGGAAGCAGGTTTTTTTAACTTGCTTTAGACATTCAAGTGTGATCACAGATGTACTTTTTATTTACTATATATATATATAATTAGCGACTTGGCTGTCAAAAAATGACTGGGCAATAAAATTGTAAGGCAGGTAATGCTGTTTGGCACAGACATTAATTTTTGTGGTGGTCTGAGATCCTTTGGCGATCATTGCGAGGCTCTTGCTTGCTGTACTTTTTTTTTATCAGAGGCGCTTTTGCTGTCATTGTAAGGTGAAGCGCTTATTGCAAAGCTGTCCCCTGTTGTAGTTTGTGTGCTATAAGCGGCGTTGGCGCTCGTTGTGAGGCGCGCGTTGAATGTCTTTTGTGTTTATTGAGGGTTTTTTTTTTTTTGTGTATATGTATTTTTTTATGCTAATTAAATAATGAATAAATTAATATACTTTACCTATTTGGAAGTAATATATGCAGGAAGCATTGTGTTGAAGAGCTGACAATCTGTTTTGATGTTCCTGCAGCATACAATGTAGGTTCGCACTGTTGTGGAGCTGAGGTGTAAGCGTCAGCAATGTGTGCAGTGTGTAGTGAAATAGGCGCGAGGGGAAGCCGTTAGTGTAGCTGTGTACTTCCGCACTCTGTAAGTTAGTGTTGTAAAATGGCGGCGAATGTGTATGTGGTACGCGGGTGTGGATGATTTAGCGTCCTTGCTAAATGTGTATCTTGTACCTTGTACTGGTTTTTGGAAAAGCCGTATGTGCTTGGTGGTGTTTTGCAACTTTAGGGTCCTGTAGCCTCGTTTTCGAAAAAAAAAATTCTCTCGCTTAGGGGATTTTCGTCTGTATGTGAACTAGGTAATTTGGACTTAAATTGAGCTGTAACTTCACTTGCAGAGGTCCTGGGTGCCCCCCCCCCCCCCCCCCCCACCTTGCTGTTGGTAAGCTTTTTATGTATTTTTTGTGTGTATTTATTTCAGGTGCGCAGTGTTCAGCCGTTAAGGTCGTATTTTTGCGAGTTCGTAGTGGGGTTTTTTCTATGTCCTGCGGCTCGTATTTTTTTTTTTAGTGTAAGTCCATATTTAGTGATTGCGTGTTAGCTGTAATTTTGTCAAAGTCTCGCTTCTGTTGGTGTTTGTAAGCGGTTTTTAGGCGGCGTAGAGCCTCCACCTCTGCATTTGCGGCCTGCTATGAGCCTTTGGCTCATTGGAGCCGACGTTGGAGCCTCCACCAAAGCGTGACAACGATTCAGAGTTTGACAACTTTATATATATATATGACACACACACACGTGTTGAATGTCTTCGTAGAACTGGACAACTTCAGTATCTGTGGTTGGAGCATAGACTTGGATCACTGTGATATTAAATGCCTTGCCTTGAATTGAAATAATGATGTCATTTATTGGATTGTAACTGAGCACTGCTTTGGCCACTCTCTGACTAGGATGGCTACCACATTTCTTCTGCGGGATTCTTGACCACAGTAGAAGATCTGGTGGTTGTCTGATGTGAAATGTCCCATTCCAGTCCATTTAAGTTCACCATTTCCCAGGATATCAATGTTTTTAACCTTGTCATTTCATTCTTGACCACATCTAGTTTACCTTGGTTCATAGTTCTAATATTCCAGGTTCCTATCCTGAGTTGATCCTTGCAGCATCAGACTTTCCTTTCTGCTTTGGCCCAACCACTTCAGTAGATCTGGTGTTACTTGCTCTCTGCTCTTCCTCATTAATGTGGTAGGCACCTTCTGACCTGAGGGGTTCATCTTCCAGTGCCATATCGTTATGTCTCTGGTTGTGCCTGTCCATAAAGTTTTCTTAGCAAAGACACTGGAGTGGGTTGCCAGTTCCTTCTCCAGTGGACCGTGATTTGTCTGACCTCTCTGCCATGACCTGCCCATCTTGGCTAGCCCTACATGGTATAGCTCACAGCCTTATCAAAGTACACAAGCCCTTCACCGCGACATGAAGGGGGGAAATATGTTAGATTGTAGATATTATTATTTTTTTTTGGCCCCTTAAAGCAACTCAACCCATGATTTATGCACAATTGGAGACAGAGGGATTTGGTATGAAGTTTTAAATATTTATTTCTCTGGCTATAGATTGGGGGTTATTAATTTGTGTAGTTGCTCCTTGTGCCAAAGCAGTTTGTGCATGATTGCACAAAGCTCGACTTGGAATTAAGCACCCATATCTCCCTGTATATTGGTGTAATCAAAGGAGCCTGACCAAACTTGACTAAAACCTTAGCAAATAAACCAGTGTTGTAAAGCAAAAAATGCTGAAGGCAAAAGGGTGTTCACATTTTTAAAGGAATATTTTTGCTGTGTCAAATTTGTATAAAGAGCTGTTTGGGAGTAATGGTGGTTCTGGGGAAATAGTAATTATCTTATATTGTTAATACATGCATTTTTGTTTTATTGCCATCTCTGACATAGACTTGAGAATATGCTACTTTATGTAAGGTTTGGCGCATACATGGAACAAACTCACAGCAAAAGTACTACAATGGGGGGTTCACGCATGCTTTGCAAGGCAACAGGTCATTATTAGATCTTGTTTTTAATGCAAAAGAAATCAGACCTCCCCTCTGATTTTGGAGTGTCAGGACACAACAATAACGTTTACTGAGACATATGTATAATGTATTATTATTCATAGTGTTATTCCAAGCAGATTAAAATAAAGCATATACTTATTTAATTGATTATTTAGGTCTCCTTTAATTACACATGGTGCTAATTGGCAGATCCAAAATTGCAGCAGCTGTATAAATAGGACTTCCTGGTGTTTTCTATTCTGGGTATACATTTTGCACATTTGCTATTTATAAATATAATAAAAAATAAATAAATATATATATATATATATATATATATATATATATATATATATATATATATATATATATATATATATATATATATGTGTATTGGTTTCCTTTCTAGTGTTGATTATTTAAAATATTGCCTAAATATTATTAGTTATATAGAGCCCTATTCTATTAGAATCTCACAAATGCCTCTAACCTGTAATTCTTTGCTGCAGTTTTTTTTTTTTTTCGTTTTTTTTTTTTAATCTAAGTGTTTAGATGTATTCTATTGACTCCACGTGACAATTTGCCTCAATGTGTAATACCTGCCTTTTTTCTAAGTAGGATTTCAGTGGGCGCGATCATATGATCTGACAATATTTAAGCAAGCCCGTAATTTACTTCTTAGACATAGCCAACAGTAAATGAGTAGTCATCAGTAAAACACGGAAGTTAGACGTAATCTGCAATCGGAGGCTACTAATTCATTAGTGCCAATAAGTAATATTTGCCGATCGGGATCACAATCTAGCACTCTATAAAATGCATTAGATCATCTGTCTTAGTCCATGTGGGTTTCATGATATGTATTAACACCTTGAGTCCGGGATTGATATTACTCGGAAATAACATTTTAAAAATAAGATTTTTTAAAGGCAAATTTGTAGGTTTGAGACTGTTGTGCAATTAATTCTTTCCATGCCTTCCCATGCTTTTAAAGTACGGTATTGTGTGGTTAATTGCTGCTACAGCTTTAATAAGTATTTGAAAAAGCCCTTGCACGTCCTATTTAGTATTTGTAACAGTTTTGACAGAAACTTGATACTATTTTCAGTTGCGGGTTAGACTTAATTTGTGAGCTAGAGCTACGGGTCTTTTAGAATATTGATTTTGTGTACGTATAATAATAGTTTGTAATATTCGAGCTGTACTAAAACTAATGGAGTTTTAAGGTCGAATTTACATCTTTGGCTGGCCCGTAGTGATTGTGGGCCGGGGAACTCGTAATCGGATTGCGAGTAGCTAATATAATCTGTGGCAATATTAAGAGTGATTTTAAGTGTGTATAAATATAGGAATTGGGCAATAGAATAGGGCCAACTGGGTTAATTAATTTTATACAGAGATATTTATTGCTCACCCTACTTGTGTCATATTCAGATGGTAGAGCAAGCCGGTCTGCATTCAGCTCTTTAGTTTGTAAGTACTTTTATATCAAAGACTTTTTCTTTGTCGTAAATTCCCTTTAACATTGCTCTACAATGAAACCTGGTTTGTGTGCTTATATCTTTAATGACCACTGTAGTCTGGTATCTAAAATGTATTCCTTTAAATAACTGCACATGGGCCTCTTTTAATTCAAGATACATACATTGTGAAATTACTTATTTTTGACTCTGGGAACTTTTTTTTCAGTAATGCTACGGTGCATTTGATTGCCTTCACTCACAAAATTAAGTATCCCACTCAAATTACATAAATCCATGTTTTGCCAGTAATACGCAAGGATCAGGATTACGAGTTAACTCAGAAATTACACACAAATCAAGCATATTACTTTATCTCTTCATGAGACACCGCCCTAAGAACCAAGAGAAAATGCAAATGTCATTTCTTCCTATACAGAAGCAAAATTTGTAAAAAAAAGAAATGAATAAAAAAAAAAAAAGAACCTGAAATATTTTAAAATGCATTTTTTTGCGATTTAATATGTGCATCTGTTGTAGTCCATGTGGGCTTCCGGATATGTATTAACCTTTTTGAGTATGTTACCATGAAAATTGTATAATGACACAAACATATTAATAAAAAAATTATATTTTTTAATTGCACATTTGTGCCTCTGGGACGGTTCAGCATTGAATTCTAATGCACTTACATGTTTTTTTATGGGTTTTATTTCTGTACTTTACTGTCTCCTTAACTGCTGTTGCATGTCTCAGAAAGGCTTCTAAAACTATTTGCAGCTGCTCTTCATGGCCAAAAAAAATAATCTGTGAGCCTGTGTTAAAGCTAAATCCACAACATTAGTAACATGGAGGCCTTACTCTGTTAATTGCAAAATGGCTGCACCCTTAGTGGGGAAATAGCCTAAATTATGAGAACGTAGTGTTTATTTTAATAATTTATTAATATATGAAAAGGTTGTCAGAAAACAATGTTTATTTAATCAATATATTTGGTACTTTAAGGCATTTGAATATTTCAGCAAATTGACTCTAACTTTATTTCTCAATAGGTTATTGCGGCTGAGGGTGAGATGAACGCTTCTCGCGCCCTAAAGGAAGCCTCCATTGTCCTCTCAGATTCTCCTGCCGCTTTGCAGCTGCGTTATCTGCAAACGCTGAATACCATCGCAGCAGAGAACAATTCCACCATTGTCTTCCCCCTACCCATTGACTTGTTGCAAGGCATTATGAGAGGCAAGAGGTGTGACTGTAAACCAGCAGGAAGCGGTTAAAATACAGGCCAAGAAGTTGAGTAGCATATGAAATGTTAGGCCTGTCATTTGTTGCAAGAAATGTCCTGTATTTCTTTTTTACTTTTTGATAAAATCAAGCTCAACTTTGTTTTTATCAAGCCAACATTTTACTTACACTTTGTCAGACAAATGCGTGAAAATATGTTAATTTACCGGCTCAATCTCACAGACCAATCTGAGTTTGCCACATGACAGAACAACATGGAAGCTACATATTTGTCATTCTTGAATGTCAAGCTTTATTTTTATGTGTGTGTGTTAGAGGTAAAAATTATATTTGACTGGTGGTGTTGAAAAATGAAACCCCTTTATTTTAAAATGTGATGGGGAGTTTAGAAGAACTTGAAGTCATACCTCTACTACTTGTCTTGACCTCTTTGTGACTAATTATGTTGGCATGGCACTGCACCAGTTGAGTTATTAAGCTCTTATGAAAAGCTGAAACTGATATAGCTAAAAAAAACTTTCAGGAGGTATTCCTGATTTTGTTACAAAAGCAGTTATCATAAAAAAAAAAAAAAAAACTAGAACTGGAAGAATTTAAGAAAGCATACAAAAAATGTTTGCTTCTCCTTCTCTTGAGACAAAACCGTGCCATACTTTTTTTTCTTTTTTTCTTTTTTTTCCGCAAACAACTTTTTATTGGGATATGACAGCAAAGAATAAAAATATATACAACCGCTTTTATGCAACAATGTATCGAAATTAAGAGATATCAATGTATTGTGCTGCATATATTGTGTAATGATTATTTGTTATATTTTATAAAAAATGTGGTAAACTCTTTTAAATAAAGGAAAAAAAAAATATTTGTTTTCTCTTTTTTTCCATTTGGATTTTCTTTTTTTATCCATTTTATCTTTCAATATAGCTGATAATGCATACTCGCTGATCTCTTTATAATGAGGCACAATGTTTATTATCATGAAATGCTATGGGTAGAACCTAACCATAGCTCCAAAATGTTCATAGGGATAGAGCCAGCCAGGAGATGCGTGATTCATTTATTAATTTCTTTAGATTGTAAGTCTGCGAGTTTCAATCCTGCGCGGTGCTTTAGGGAAAGCGCTATGGACACCAGATTCCAAGCTCAAAGACAGGGCCCTCCATTCATTGATATGTGTGAATCTTGAATTTGTCATTGCCTGTAACTTAACTTATGTTTAGCGCTACAGAATATGTTGGCGCGTTTAGAAATAAACGATAATAATAAAATAAAAAATAATAGAATGTAGTTTAGTTTATTTTTGATAGCTTGGATACTTAGCTTTTTTCTGATTGCCATTGTTTGGCAATGTGACTAAGAGTAGAATAATTTTATTCTGTGAAACTGATAAGTTCTGGGAGGATATGATGGGGTGTGATTGGTGTGAAATTTCAGGAGATGGTTTGCCCATGTCCAGCAAATTAGGGATTGTTTAGATATAGGACTTGGGGTGTTTTTAGTAGGTATAGGGGTTTAGGGAGCCATATAATATTATCCCATGAGTAGGGGTGCAATAAATAGTTCTAAATAAATGCCCAAATTAGGTGGATTATAGGTAAGAAGGCTAATTGTGCTGCTTTTATAGTACAATTTCAGATTAGGACATGGACAAGGCTTCCCTTAGATTTTATACTTAACAGATTTGGCAATTCTAGAGGTTTATTATGCCAGATTAATCTAAATATCTGTGATTGGAACCTATCTAATTTTTTGTAATTTATTGCACTTCGGAGCGTGTGGAAACAGTATAAATATGGGGTAGAATATTCATCTTGAGTTAATTCGGCCAAGCCATGAAATTCAGTTTGACCACTTCTGAGGAGTAATGGCGAGGAGTAATATCGACTCTGGGATATCTAATATGGGATTTCGGCCAAGAGAAACTATAATTAAGGCATAGAACCTCTCTTTCATAAAGAAAACTCTAGAACTTCTGTTTTCTCAATGTTTACCTCTAGGCCAGAAAACTCATTTACGATTTCTAGAGGTTGGAATAAAGGTGGTAGGTTTTGTTAAGGTGTGTAAAGGATTATCCGCAAAAAAGCTGCATTTGAACTGGTGGAGACCCAAATTAACCAAGTGGATACCGAAGAGAAAAGAGGATAATGGACAGCCCTGTCTGGTGCCTCGTGGAATATTTAAATATATAAATTGAATGAAGTTTATAAATTGGTCTTTGAACCCAAAGGACTGTGTGTAAATAAGGCCATTCTACAGAGTCAAAGTTTTTTTCTGTATCTAAGGCTAATAAACATGCCAGCGTGTGAGAGTTTTGGGCAATTTGTATTACATTTAGAATTCATCTAATATTATGCCCGGCTTGCCTGTAAAGCATAAACCCTACTTGGACTTTGTTGATAACTAAAAACTAAGCAACTCTATTAGCCAGGTCCTGAATTACCGTATTTATCGGGGTATAACACGCACTTTTTCTCCCTGAAAATAGGGGGCAAATCATAGGTGCGTGTTATACGCTGATATTCCCTCCCCCCTCCTTATCCTCAACCTCCCTCCTCACTCTAAACCCCCTCCGCATTCTAACCCCCCCCCTCACCCGGTATATGCTAATGACGTGGCGCGCTGGCGCACATGTAACGTCAACGGGTCAAGGAGCGGAGGCCGGAGCAGAAGCAGGTAAGTGATGGGGAGGTATTAAGGGGGGCTTAGGTTGAGGAGAGGGGGGGTTTAGAATGCGGAGGGGGGTTAGAATGCAGAGGGGGGTTTAGAATGAGGAGGGGGTTGAGGAGGGAGGATGGGGGGTGGAGGAGGGGGTTGAGGAGGGGGTTGAGGATGTGGAGGGAGGTTGAGGATTTTGCTTCAAAGTTCTTTATTTGAATTTTTTTTCCCCTGACATTCCCTTCTTAAAATGAGGTGCGTGTTATACGCCGGTGCATGTTATATGCCGATAAATACGGTACTTCCTTAACTTCTTTTTCCATGATCTTAAGAGTTAATAGTTTCAAGCTCTTCAGTTGTCCGTGTGGGAAGGTCGCAGGAGTTAAGGAAGGATTACATAGAATGATCATTAATTTGCGTAGAGGAGCTATATAGATTCTGGTAGAAATTTAGAAATGTATTTTTCATTTGGAAAATGTTAGATTGGGAAGTTTTAATTTTTAACTTTTTGGCTAAAAGGGAATCCGGTTTGTTTGTTTTAGAAAAAAAATTGTGTTGTGTCCATCTCATGGCTTTTTTCTGTACGGTCCGAGAGGACTAAATCAAGTTCAAGCCTAATTTTGTCAATTTTGCAGAGTATGGATTGAGATTTGTTTGGTTTATCTCCCTTTCGAGATCCAATTCTCTGAGTAGTGATTTATTTTAATGCTGGGTGGCTATTTTAATAAAGAGACCGCTAATAAAGGCCTTATGAGTCACCAAGATTCATCCAATCTCTGATTTTATGATTCAGATTTGTTCTGAAAAAAAGATAACTCATTGAAGAGTGATATTTCCTCTCTTACCACCAATGTATGACAAACATTATTGCATGGCCAACAAACAATTAATTATTTTATTTATTTTTATACGACTTGCAGCATTAATAGCAACTGTGTTTTTTTTTTTTTTTTTATTGTTTTAACAAGATTGTAATAAACTTAAATAACTGTCTAAGCTGTGTGCAGTTTCCTAACTATTCATCCATGCCACCCTGTTATGTTTGCACTCACCCGTGCCAAACACCAGAGGCTAAGCTTGGAATATGATGTCTTGCTTGACCGTAAAGCCTCTTATCGACTGGATAGTGTGGAGGGAAGTAATTAATTTGCTGAAGAGTTTATCATGCCAACCGAGTTACCTCTGAAATTGTTTGGGTGATAAACCCCTAACAAAGGTGAAGAGAGGTTAAAAAGTACTATATTGAATTTCTACATTTTATAAAAAACAAAAAACTTTTCTTTGCATGAAAAAAGTAGTGATGCACCAGTTAAAATGCTATTCTTAATCCCTGTACAAACTCATTTTGGGGGGAAAAAGTCAGCAACCGCCCCCTCCATGAGCTGTTAGTAGAGTGAGTGTTGGCACTGCACCAGCTGAGTTATGGAGCTTTATGCAAAATTAGTAACGCTTTCTGACAACCTCTATTTAGGGTGCGTCCCTGCACTGCACCAGCCGAGTTATGTTATCTATTAGTTATCTTCTAGCTCTATGGAAAAATCAGGACCTCCTTCTGGTTAACTCCAATTAGGGTGTTTCCTGGCACTGGACCAGCTGACTTATGGAAATATCAGCTACTGTCACTGTTGACTGAACTTGATACTACTCAAAGGTCCTGACTTTCCAGAACCAGTTTATACAGGTGCAGAGCACTATGTTTTATCCCTTATAGATTTGGGGCCAGGGGTGTAGGAACCAAATTAATTCTGGGGGGGATACCGGTCACTTGAGGCACAGAACACCAAACAGCTTCTATACATATACATACACACAATGAGAAATCTGGGGGGGATTTGTCCACCTCATCCCCCAGTTCCAACATCCATGCTTGGGGGCCTCATTAAATTGTAGTGACAGGAGCCCGTAATGTAGTCCAGAAAAGTTACTGATATTAATTTGGCTTTTTCCAGCTCCCTGCAATCAATTTGCGAGCTACAGGCTGAAAATACTTACAAATCGTAACTTACACCCCATCGAAGCCTTTGATCTTTCAAGCCCACAAATGTTACAATCGCTAAAATCGCAAATCGTTCTTAAATTGCTACAATTCCCCAGGCCCGCAATTGCTTTCAAACCCATAAATGGCAAATGTAGCCAAAAATCTTACGAGTACCAAATAGGACTTGCAAGGGGGATAAACAACTGATCGTAGCACTGTAAAAGCAAATAAAAAATCACTACTGCACATTAATATACGGGGAAAGCGATGGGAAAATAGTAATACGTGTGTATGACCACCAGGTGGCATCACAGACCAAACAATGATTCATTATTATCTATCTTTTAAATGTTACTATAGTCGAAACCTTCACTGTCACTTTAAAGTACTGATAACAGTACAAATCTTATGACAAGTGATAAGAAAAGTATGTTGTGCTATAGTGTCTTTCAAGGTATCATTGCGCTAATAGGCACATTCTATCAGGTCCTAAATGGATCAAAAATTATAAGCTCCCTCTAAATGTCCATATTTTGTCTTTACTGCAGTAATAAATTCCACATCTTTCTGTTTGAGATTAGAATCTGTAAACAATCCATATGTGCGTTGGTTGCAGCAACAAGAGTTGTATTGTCATTTGCAGGGTGCTTGTGATTTTTCATCCTTGCAGAACCGTCCTTATCTGTTTTCAGTTCATTTATACATAAGCAACTCTAAATCTAGATTAGTATTAAGGGACTTAGACACTTAGAAGTTTTATTTACATTAAATTGCAAATATTGTTTTAGCGTAACTTTAACGTATTCAATTAATGGGACATTTTTTGTGTGGGTTTATATTATTTAAACAAAAAACAAAGATAGAGGTGCTCAATCAGAGAACGAATATAACTTTAATAGGTTAGATCTATGGCCATGATAACCCACTCTGAGAGCAACCTCTTTTATCTCACTTGTGCCCTTCACAGGGAGAAATATCCTGTAGTATATCAGTCTGGTCCCACTCACTAGAGTGAACCAGACCCGAAATACCAGGCAATTCTATCCTCAATAGGAGAAACAGCAGGTTTATATTATTTACATTACTTATTACAAGTGCTATTTTCCTATGTAAGGAATCCCAGCCGCGCTGACCTACTGTACTGTACATTCCTGGCTATTTATGGACAGTAGGACTTTGTGTGTTGCTGAGGATCTTGGGAAACTGTCAGGTGACAAACAATCCACACAACCAGTCCAATATATTTGTCCTTAGTCTTTAGCCCATTCATGGACTCAATTACATGGCTCCCATAGGAAATCTTACGAATCCTACGTAGGGGGCAACGTAGCTGTTACATACGAACAAACCTGCACTACATGTGATTTTATCGGCCCTTTCCTGTTATGAGGATGCTGAACCTGCATGCCGCCAAGAGCGCTCCGCCATCATTACTGCGAACGCACCAGTGCCGCATCGCCTACTGCTCACAATGCGGTACTATGCGGCGCTTATGCAGTTTTACATTGGATTCCTCTACGGGAGAGGTGTTAGGGGTTAGGCTTAGTGGTTAGGTTTAGGGTTAGGATTAGGCTTCAGCCATCACTTTTATTCATATCATTTATTTTTGCTGTCCACATTGCAGACACTGTGCTTACTGATGCTCCGATACACCAGCACAGTAGCGCTTACCTATCCGCCTCACACAATGACACATTGAGGTGGTGCTGTGGGGCAGCCTTCAGGCGTGCTCGCAGTGCTGAGAGCAATGTGGCGTCCTCATATAAGGAAAGGTCCATATTATCTAAAGTGCTATTACATTGCTCCCATAAGAGCTTACAGACCAAAACCTTATGTGTCAACTCAACCACCTTCAAGAGCAGATAAATTGGAGCGCACCCCTGTAGAGATCTCCTGAAAGCATGTTAAAATACAATAAAATAAAATCTGTGTTTACACGAATCACTGACATGCCCACATCCAGACCTGCAGCTTCTGCTCTGCCTAGTGAGCAAAAAAAGAAAAAAAAGAGTTAACCATCAACAAATCAATTTGGGCAGAGCATGGGATGTTGAAATCACCTAACCAGGTCAGTCATGGGTTACATTTTTTGTGCGTTCCTGAGTTCAGAGTAAAAGCTGCTATCAGTCACTGTCCTCACCACGCACCAGGGTTGTCTGCTATTAATCATGAAACTGCCAGTAGGCAGGACAGACTGTGTTTGTAAGACACAGACTTATAACTTTAGATTTTATGAGCTGTTATTAGCATGATTTAAAAAAATAATAGAACATTTTAACATCTTGTACTCTTTCACACCATGAAGAGCACTTACAGTGAGGTAAATGGCCCTTTAAGACGTTACAATTGTCCATATTAACCCAGTACAAGAAACCAACAGCTTAAAGAAGCATTTGGTATTTTTTAGTGATATCAACATATTTGTGTAGCTTAGAGGACAGAAAGATATGATGGGCAGATCAGATGAGCCTTTTCCTTATCTGGCCTACAGTGGCCTTTTAAATTAAAGAGTATATCATTAAACAATGTAAGAAGTTAATATTAACATTTTAAGATATCATATTTGTATTGATGTATTTATATGTAATACTTGATGTTACCACTAGATGGAATCATTCACCTTGTAATTATATAGAACTCCTTCAAGGTTTGCAATATATTGTAAGTAGAAACTAAGCAAGAGTTTGTTTTATATAAAACTAGGAAATTGCCTGTCAAAAATGACAAGAAACCACACAATGCGATTTTTCTAAGTCCTGCGTGCCTGGCGTTGCAGAGCCTCGTTTGCATCTGTCATCCTGTTTCAGAATTTTTACGTTTTTCGTCCGCCCTTTTTCCCTTGCTTTGCCGATTTTTGTTCTACGAAAAACGCAAAATATGGCTCCAATAAGTTTGCAACCTCACTCCCAGGCTTCCTGGCTCTCCCCCTGTGCTGTGTGTGAGTGTGTTATTATTTTGGTTGTTTTTTGTTGTTTTCGAGTTACGCATTTGAACCAACTGCGTGCCTCAAATGCGAGGCTCGCAATGCAATGAGCGCCTTTGACTTTATTGAGTCTCTTTTTCAAGCACTATTTCATTTTGGTTTTAAACACGATTTTCTCCCCTCTCTACCACTCTTATCCCAACTCTTACACATCTACTAAACCTTTCCCTACACAATGGCAAGTTTCCATCACCTTTGAAACAAGCCATAATTACACCCATTCTCAAGAAACCCTCGTCTGATCCAGCTGCTGCATCTAGCTACCGCCCTATCTCTCTACTTCTCTTGGTTTCCAAACTGCTTGAGCGTGTTGTCTACAATCGCCTTACCCGATTTGTTTCCTCCAACTCCCTCCTTGATCCCTTCCAGTCTGGCTTCCGGCCCCAACACTCCACTAAGACAGCTCTCACAAAAGTTACTAATGACCGGCTAATCGCCAAGTCAAAGGGTAACTTCTCTATCCTAATTCTCCTTGAGCTCTCTGTTGCCTTTGACACAGTTGATCACCCTCTTCTTATGCAAACTCTCCGCTCCCTAGGCATTCATGACACTGCTCTCTCTTGGTTCACATCCTATCTAGAAAATAGAACATTTAGCATCAACTTCTCTGGCACCTTTTCTTCGCCTCGCCCTCTAACTGTCGGCGTGCCCCAAGGTTCAGTCCTGGGCCCCCTTCTTTTCTCCATCTACACATCCTCCCTTGGTGCCCTAATTAAATCCTTTGAATTTCAGTATCATCTATATGCAGATGACACTCAAACCTACCTCTCTGCACCTGAACTACCACCCTATCTGCTAGCTAGACAGAACTCCTTATCTTTCCACCTTCTTCCTCAGCTCCCACCCCTCACTTATCTCTCACTGTTGACAATGCCATCATCTTTCCCACATCCCTGGCCCTGGTCTTGGGGTCCTACTGGACCCTTCCCTATCTTTCATTCATCACATTGAATCACTCACAAAATCTTGTCACTTTCACCTAAAAAATATCTCAAAAATACGTCCCTACAAGACAGAACAAAAATTCTAATTCACTCTCTCATCATATCTCGCCTTGACTACTGCAACTCTCTCCTCGCTGGCCTTCCTATCTTCCGTCTCTCTCCACTCACACCCCACACATCCGCTAGACTCATCTTCCGTGTACAACTCTCAGTGTCGCCGGCGCCTCTCTGTCAGGCACTCCACTGGCTTCCTGTAGCCTACAGAAAAAAATCTAAATTATGACCCTAATTTATAAAGCCCTCCACAATAGTGCACCCTCCTACATCTCTGCTCTCATCTCAAAATACACTCCCACCCGCCCTCTTCGCTCTGCTAATGACTTTCTTCTTTTCTCCTCCCACATCACCTCCTCTCACTCCTGTCTACGTACCTTTTCTCGTGCTGCCCCTATAATTTGGAACTCCTTGCCTCGCTCCAGTAGATTATCCTCATGCCTCAAATCCTTCAAAATATCTTTAAAAACACATCTATTCAAAGGAGCCTGTCATCTCTAGCCTTTACATGCTCTGTTAATCTATCACTCTCCTGTACACCACCCACGCCATATAGAATGTAAGTTTGCAAGTTTTCAATCTCGATAGGTCTTCAGGGAAAGCACTGTGTATGTCTGATTGAAAGCTCAATAAAAGGGCCCTCCATCCTTTGCACTGTTTGAAATTGTTCTTGTCTTGTACTTAACCCTTGTATAGCACTACGGAATATGTTATAAATAAAGGATAATAATAATAACAATTTTCTCCAGCAGTGACACAGCAAAGGCCCCAGTATTACAATAAATAAATATAATTATAAGTGATTGTTATTAAATATTTTGAGCGGAAGTGTTAGATACCTGTAATCAAAATGTTTATTTTTAGCATAATTGATCTAAGGACCTCCCTCCCCTTAATTGTCTTTAGGGTAATTCATTAACTCTCAAAGTAATGGAGATAAAGAAGAAAAGCATGTTCAGTTAGTATGGATTACAATAATGATAATACTTTAATGATCTATTATTTATCCATCTTGGCATATATTTCTTTATCATCTCACACCATAAGCGGTAATTAATGGCCCCAGATAAAGATACTAGAAATTGATGCAACAAATACCCAGCTTTCATGCTCCATTATCTAAACTTTCACTCATAATTTTTAATAATACCCAAATAATTATACATTTCTGTTTTTTCTTCTTCAGTAACTGGGTCCCTTACTGTGTTACTCTAAAACTCTTCTCCATGTTAAAAATGTGGCAGCTGCAACTGCCAGTGCTAAGGGAAAGTAGGAAGCAGGAGAGAATATGGAACCTGACGGTAAAGAAATACTGCATATTAAAGTTAAAAATATAAAAGCCATGTTTATTTTATTTCGTTTTGATTATTTATTTGTTTGTTTGTTTATTTTCTAAAAACACAAAGTATCAAGCTTAATTATAAAAAAAAACAACGTAGAAAAACTTGATCACGGTGTTCATTCAAGCACAGCCCATGCTGGATGTCCATGAAGAAGCGTGTCTTGTGTCTGACAAGATAACAGCCCAGAATATCTTGTCATTTTGTGGCTAATAAAAGCACTTGTTTTAGATTGCAATTTACACGTTTATCTTCATACACGTTTTTTTAAAAATATATATATATATATATATATATATATATATATATGTTTATTCACATTTAAGGTGGATGCTTAGTAGATAGATAGATAGAATTGAAAAATAAATGTACAGTGTATCTATTATTAAAACACTATATTATATGCTTAAGAAAAGTGACGCAAACAGTGGTAATAAAATGTATCCGCAAAACAACATAGCAGGCTCCTACGTGTTTTTCCAGATAGGACTTCTTCAGGGATATTGCAGGACCTACAGGAAGATCATAGACAGGATGATTTCAATCTAAATTCAAGGCTCAGATCATAAGATTCTTATTGCAAAGTTCAGAGTTAAACTGAAGAAAAGAGGGAAAATCATCACACAATGAGATAGAAAATAAATAATATCCATAGTGAATATGCAGTTTAAGTAAAGAATATATTTAAGGGACTAGACATGGAAGATAGAATGCCTGAAGAACTTTGGACCAAAGTTGGGCAACAAAGAATATCCCCAAAAGAAAGAAAACTAAAAAGGCAAACAGGATGTCTGATTAGGCCTTGAAAGGAGGAAACTGAAAGGTAGAGGAGATAAGAAAAGATTTGATGTTAGATATTAAAAGGGGGTATAAATAAAAAAAACAGTTGCATAACAAGCTGTAATATCAGTAAATACAGTCCTTGCATTGTCCCACTATTTTGCCTTTACCTAATGCCTCCGCCTTGCATTACATCATAGGCTTTGGAAAGTGTAATAGTCTGACTTGTTGCTCTAATTTCTTCATATGTTTCCTCTTTTCCTGGTCCAGTAACACTGTTTGAAAAGTGTTTCTGCTGATCCTGTGAGTCTCAGGAGGTGAGTCGGTGGTGCTCCATTGACGCTTGTACCCACTGGCAGGTTGCTGGAGCAAGGCTGGGGATTGAGCTTGACTTAGTATAAAATGTTTATTTTCTTCCACCAGTCTCATCTTCTTGGGTCTTATAATGACTCCTGAGCGATCCTGACCATGGATTTGAGCCTACTTATGACTTGTTTCATGTTGGCTGACCCTGGATTGTGCTTTGACTGGGACAGTACAAGGCCACCACATCCTACTGCTTCAGGCTCTAGCAAAAAGGCATCAATACTTCTGCTCTTAGGTGGCCCAGGAGTCTCATGTGGCCCTAAAACACTTCCCATAAGATCCTTAGTGTTGTGTATAGAATAAGTGGGCATGTTTCACTTCAACAATTCATTTGAATAATTATTTCTTGCACTCTGAAAAACTGTTTTCCTCATTATCTATACTTTGGTTACCAATCAATCTAAATCTAAATCTACATCTCTACATTTTCACGGCATATAAACAAAAATCAAAAAACAATGAGCAGCCATTTTAAGAATTTGGGGGCCATAAATGTGGCCCTTCAAATTAAATGGAATGCTTATCACTATCTTAGACCAAAAGAGCACTGTCCCAACCCGATCTTCATTGGGTTTGAAAAGGTTGCTAGACCGAACCTACCTGTAGGTTATCTTGGTTCTGTATCCCCGCACACAGGACAGCTTAGAAGGATTTTAGGACAAGTTGAAGTGGCAGAAATTATTCTTCGATAAAAAAAATAATTAAAGCCTTCTCTATAAATTAAACAAGCCATTTATTTGTATCCCAAACAGAGCAGCCTGTCTATTCCCTCCGGTTAATATCTGGGCACAGCAGGGGTCTGTCAGGGCATTGAAACACCTGAGACAGAAAGCCTCATTCAATTCGAAGCCCGCATCTCGTGGTATACAGGCTATATGTCTGCGGGCCTGCAGTCTGTTACAAATCCGGTGCTATTCAATTAAACAAGCCCGCAAATTACGGGCTGAAAGCCGATACCGTAAACCATGCACTTGTATGTAGCATTTCAGGGCGGGAATATGTTTAATAAAGTAAGGCCGTAACTACCCAATTCGAAACAGCCAATATAAAATGAGACTGTCATCGTTACGTCAGTCTAAGATGGAGGTTACATGTCAATCAATTAGGTTTGGGGATTTGATATGTGATCAGACTCGCAAACCCTCAAAATAAAAAAAAATAATGCCAATACTGTTCTAGTCCATATAGGTAGCCTGATGTATTAACTCATTGATTCCCGAGATAGATATACCTCCAAAGTGAAACATAAAATACAATTATTTTTGATTGCCGACATGTGGCCTTGAGACTGTTGTGCAATTAATTCTAATGTCTATCATCGCTTTCCCCGTTATTTACAGTGTTTCACAATCTGCTACTTCAATTGGACTTGGTAAGAACCTAGTTCAAACCTATCCAGCAGAATCGTACGGTCCTTTTACACCTCTAATAGCAGAAGATGGACCAAACACCAGTACCACGCCCAGGAGCTTTCATCCACAGACCAGGATGTCAGGAACACCATATAATCCATTAAAATTAGGATTAATTCACAGACTGACTCTTACACCTTGTTTATGTAAGTCCAGATACAACTGCCATACCTTTATTAATTGTCACATTTTATACAATTTTCTGGCACATGGGCTGGCCAATCACAGTAAACCCCATCCCTGAATAATAGACTTCCCCTGGTTACTGGAAAACCCTGTACATCTGATGAGCTCAGGCCCTTAATCTCATCCTGGTGAATATATTAAAGATCACCATTTGCTGTAATCTTCAAGTGTGTGTACAAGGATTATCTATGAGACTACGGTCTTGGGCGTTGGCCGATGCAATAGCTAATATGTTTTTTACAACCTATAACAGATGATCCTATAACATGAAACATAATACATAAACCAACATACATACAGTATAACAGTGTAAGCATACTTTAACCATAAGCATAAAGAAATACATAACTAGAATAATAAACGGTAACTTCTTGCCAGCCCAGGCCCAGAACTTAGTATAAAACAGTGCAGTCAGGCCATGGGCATGACAAAGTGCAGTACTGATTTTTTTATTTGCATTAACAGTCCTACAAACAGGTGTTTAACCCCCTTGCAAGTCCTATCTGGTACCCGTAGGATTTTCTTCTACATTTGCCTCCCTTACGGGCTACTGTCTTTTGTTCCCAGTGGTTGTGGGAAGGACAGGGTGTAAGTATATCCGTTCGCTAGCTGACCTAATCTAAGATAGAAGTACCTTTATTCAGTCGGAGAATGCTGGGCAGCATACAATTTATGAATTATTTTGAGATTAAGTAAAGTACATCTTTGTATGGTGAAAAGTAAGAGACCTAAATATAAAACATAACAATGGAGCACATTGATTTTTAAAGCCCAGAGTTAATAGTTGTCACAATCCCAAGAAGCGACCATATATACCCCTAAATATAGTTATAATATTCATAACAGCCTGTCTCTGATTAGAAAGTATTAAACTTCCCTATTTTCATATTACCAATATTTATGATACTCTTTCTCTTATTAGGAAGTGTTGAACATCCCTATCTCTCACAAGACCATAACAGCTAGCAGGTCCCAGCCTTAAGAGAAGCTCACGATAGCCTCAGAATATAGTGATACCCATTAAAGGAATGGCTTAACTTATCCCAGATACATATTAATATATCTGGGGTAATAAAACTTAACTCTTCTGCTAAGGTCACTCCATTTGAAAAATGTTGTTTTAACAACCCTAATGGCAAACAGAATATCTCCATTATTTATAATTACTTAATGGACCTAACCACACCGTCCAAACTCCACCATCAACATGCTTGAGAGTCGGAACTCGCCATTGATATAACTGATGCACAGTGGAAAAGGATACATAAGCAGGCCACAGGCTCCTCACTAAATATTTTACTTAGGGAAAATGCACCATTTTGAGGTGGTACTTAACACCAGCTAGGATGCAGCTTTCTAACCGTCAGTGGATGGTAACTGTTTTAGGGGATGTCACACTCTGGGCACCCTTAAACATGTTCTCTGGGACTGTCCTAAGATCGCCCGCATTTGGTTGGAGACCTATGATATTTTGGAGAGACTATGTGGGCACAGAATTCCCCAAAAGCCAGAAGAAGCTCTCTCATAGAGGGTCTCAGTAAAGAGGCTAAACTCTTATCACACCAAGTGTTTTTAGCAGTGAGGATTATGTTAGCCAAAACATGGAAATCGGCAGTACCAGAATATAGTGCAGTTTTGACTAAACTTAAATTTATATATAACTTGAGCGTTATCTCAGCCAACTTGGATGCCCCCTTTAAGAACAAACATAACACTGAACTCCTTCTCATTTTGCCCTTCTCTTACCTTTTTTCTTCTTCTTTATTCTCTGTGTGCTCTTATAAGCGAGCAGCCTTTACGGTTGTACATATTCTTAATAAAAATATATTTACAGAATCTAGTGATACTATATATTTCATTGAAAGTGACTGGAGCAAAGTGGTCAAAATGACAAGTATGAGCCATGGTCACATATATAGTTGTAAGCATGCGAGTTGTTGCTAACGCTTGCGGGCTCGCGTAGCGAGCCCGCGGCTCGCCTCGCAAAGCGAGGGCAGTGGGCGAGGGCCTCAGTTGCTGGCATGGAGCGCCCAAGGCGCTCCATGCCAGCAACTGCGACCCTCGCAAACTTAACGTTGCAACGCAAACAACACGACACACCAATTACGACACTCGCTAAATTTTACGAGCAACGCAAACAACATACGATATACGTTAACACACATTACGGCCTCGCAACACTCGGACGCAACTCGCGAACATTACAAAATTCAAAACACAATACATACACACAGCACATACATAAAAAGCTTACCTACAGCAAGAGGGAGCATCCAGGACCTCAAAAATGCAACTTACACCTTCATTTCACTCAAAATAAGAGTTTAGACACTAAAAAATTTGCTAAGCGACAGAAGAAATGGCCGCCGAACAAAACAAAAACGAGGCTACACACGCAAACACCATACGAGACACGTTACCAGACATTACGACCTCGCAAACATTGGACTGAACACGCCGACATACAAACATTAAAAACACAATAAATACACACAACACACACATAAAAAGCTTACCTACAGCAAGAGGAACCATCCAGCACCTCAAAAAAGCAAGTTACACCTTCATTTAAATAAAAATAAAACACTTTAGACACTAATAAAATCGCTAAGCGAGAGAAAAAATGGCCGACGAACAAAACGAAAACGAGGCTACAGCACTCAACACGCAAAACACCACAACACACTCGCAAAACACCAAGAGAAACTCACAAAACACCACAAAGTACCTACGGATAATCCGCAAAGACGCATCACACAGATAACCCGCCATTTTACACCAATGCGGAAGTACACCACTACGCTAACGGTTTCGTCTCGCACACGCACAGTATTACCCTGCACACATTCAGCACGCTTACACAGCAGCTCCACACCACTAATGCTGCAGCAACATCAAAACAGATTGCAGATCTTCAACACAATGCTTCGCAATAGGTAAAGTATATTCATTTATTAATGTATTATATATTTATTATTACACACCAAACACCATTAGCTCACTTACAATAACATTGCCGTCATTTTTTGACGGGCAATTCGCTAGTTAGTTCTAATAAAATGAACCACTAATCCGCTAGATGTCACTGCCAAGATTTTGCTGCCGATGCCATAGCTTTAGGGTTAGGATAATGGTTTAAACTTGGAAATTGTGTAATGCTTACAAACTGTGTACAATTTCGGCAGCGCCATCTAGCAGCTCCTTGCTGCAACTGATGCTGCCACTGCTGGCGTTCTCAAACCAGGAAAGAGCCTGCTGTTATTCATCAATAAAATAAATAATTGTAAATATCTGGACATACTTTATCCCCCCCCCCCCCCCACACTTCTTCCTTGTTTACGTGATTTGTTAATGATTAGCAATAAATCAGTATTAATAAAACACAAAATCAATGTAACTTTTAAACTTTTTTTTTAACTTTACTATTATAGGTTAAAGCAGATGTATTACTCCCCAATCCCTATCAGGTGTCACTAATTTTGTTCTTCAAATACAGATTGCATTGCGAATCAGTAGCTAAATAAACAAAATAAATTCTACTGTATGGCCACAAGTAACCCTTTAAGCACAGGTATAACGTAAATAATATTGGATGCGCCTGAATGCCGGCAGATAGTGCTGGTAAACATTCCTCCTTCTCCCTGGAATTAATGGACACGCCTCTATCACATTACATAAACCTTTCCAGAGGTATTTACAACCAATATAATTTATAACTACAGGGATACCCCGCTTTGCACCACCCCGCTGAGCCCTAACTCGCGATAACACTGTTTGTGCTAAATCTCGAATTATCGATTTAAATCGCATTGCGGGCATTTAAATCCCTGCTTAGCTTGCTTTTTTTTTCTATATCGCTGTTCAGCGCTATGGCGATAAAATGCCCCGTTTAGAACGGTTTTCATATAGCGCTCCTGCATGCAGGAACGCATATACTGTGATCAATGGGATATTCCTATCATTTGAAATGACTGCCCTTATATTACCACCTTGTAACACCTTTATATGTTTATTTTGATGGCATAACATAACGGATGCATTATAATGCAGTGTTACTGTCAGTATGTGTGATGTGTAAGACAAGTTTGGAGATACATACACCCAATATGTGCGCAATGCTCCACAGTGGGGGAGCTAGCGAATAGAGGCCCATGGTGCAAAATAGTATTACCGGCCATTCTCATCTAATACATTAATATTCTTCATTCATATATAGAGGGCCCCAGTGATTTACACCTGCTGCACCGGCAGTAGCTCCGCCAATGATACGCCATAGAGATATATGTTCTGTACAATGACGCTCCAGACTTCTGTCTTTCTCCTGGACTTTGACAGAAACAACAGGAGGAACTTGAGAAAACAGGATCTGGTCAGAGCTACAAAACAGGATTTTACCCTTAAATGTGAGACATTATACTCAAAATTTGGACAGGGAGATTCACATGAAAAGTAGGACTGTCCCTTTAAAACAGGAACATATAGAAGTGTGAGATAAACACAGGATACACACAAAGCGACACAACAACAAGATAGATACGGGGAGTATTTGTATGGCAAAACTACCACCTTTTCATCATTAAATCATATTGCAGTATTTTGCATTATTATTTGCATTATACATATCCATAACCTTCCTGAGTCCTTGTTTCTTGCATATCTATTCAAGGAAATTTAGTTTTCAAAGTGATATACAAACACATGCATTCATATTGCTATATATAATGACAACAGCTAATCCATCGTCCAGCAAAAGGTGCACTCGAAATTAACTAAAATGTACTTTCTATTACAATATATATATATATATATATATATATATATATATATATATAGAGAGAGAGAGAGAGAGAGAGAGAGAGAGAGAGAGAGAGAGTACAAACAATGAATAGTACATTAGTGATTCCATTTGAATGTCCAAAAAATAAGTTAATAAACTTGTTTCCTGCTCAAATTTCTCAGAAATACGGTTGATGCACTGCACTCTGGGAAAACTGGGCAGGGACATGCATGCTCACTCTAATTAATCCAACAACCACTTTATACATGGTTCCTAATAAACTTATGCTCTCTGTATTTAATAGCTTTTAAGCACATCATGGATTATGCACAAACCAGGACACTTACCCCCATACAGAACTGTTTCATGGTCGCTGCCGATCATCAGTGTGGGGCGGGTGCCTGGTTTGTGTGATAGATCTTTGTGGAAAGTAGTTATGGTTTGGTATAGGGATTAGGGTTAGGCATAAGTTAGGGGTTAGGGTTAGGATTAGGCATAGGGTTGGGATTAGCCTCCAGTTAGGGTCCTCTTTTTTATTTTTACATACTTATATTGCAATATGCGGCGCTGTTGCGCAGCGTTCAGGTGCGCTCAATGCGTTGCCAGAGATACAGCTCAGGTGGAAAGGGAAAGATCAAAGTAGTTCAATCGTTTCACATATGGCGAGCTGAAGAATGATAGAAGTCCTCACTGTAGAGAGTACATATATATATATATATATATTCTGTCACTCAATCAAAGAAATATATTAAACTGTATATACAATAAGAAGCATTATATGCACCTATTATTTATTTGCATACATATACATTATGTAAGTAGAGTATAGTTAGTTTTTATTGCTTGTTTAATATTGTTCCTTTCTTGTTATATTGTAAGTGGACCCTTCCCTAGCTGTGCTCCACCCCCAAAAGTGACATAATCTGTGCATATGCTGTTGAACACACCAGGAACACAATATGGGGAAGGATCTCAGTGAGGGACAAAATAACTGCCCTATACTGACCACAATGAGTGGCAATTAAAGTAAGTAAGCCAAAACGATTTCACTAAAATGTTTATAAAAAGTATAGATTTAATTAATTGTGATTCAGTGTAAAACAGAGTTTAGTGGTCCTTTAACAATAAAGCCATCCATTGAGTTATTAGCAATTATTGACAATAATCACCAATAAGAAATATTTAACAGGCTATAGCGGGTAAGTGATTCAGAAAAGTTGATTAACTGGTAACATTTTAAACATCAATGTTCAAAGTTTACTGTAAGAAAATGTATTTTTTTTACCAATAACAGTTTATAATGTATTTGTTATTACCTATAATTTTAAAGTTTGTATACCACATTTGGAATCTATGTTGTGTACTATACACCGTCTCCTAATAATATTTCCATGTGATCTCCCGGACTCATTCATAAAATTATGAGTCAGGTAAGGTATTAGCAGATAAGATATAGTAGAGCTTAGTTATCAAAGTATTGCAAAACATGCTGTCAATGTTTAAATTGTTCTTTAGTTTTTTTTAAATACATATTAATGGACAGCAGTTTTTGCAATAGTCCAGCTTCAATAACTTTTAAGCAGTGAAGACCAGTATAAACAACTTTTCAATATATGTGTTGATTAAATTAATGTTATCTAAAAATATTAATGAAAAATAGAAGGATCGTCGCATTTATTAGAATAACTAGCGAATTGCCCGTCAAAAAATGACGGCAATGTTATTGTAAGTGAGCTAATGCTGTTTGGTGTATAATAATAAATATATAATACATTAATAAATGAATATATTTTACATATTTTGAAGCATTGTGTTGAAGAGCTGTCAATGTGTTTTGATGTTGCTGCAGCATTAGTGGTGTGGATCTGCTGTGTAAGCGTGGTGAATGTGTGCAGTGTAAGAGTGTGCGTGCGCGAGACCAAACCGTTAACGTAGCTGTGTACTTCCGCATTGGCGTAAAATGGCGGGTTATCTGTGTTATGCGTCTGTAGCGGAATATCTGTAGGTCTTTTGTGGTGTTTTGCGAGTTTCTTGTGGTGTTTTGCGTGTTTAGAGTGCTGTAGCCTCGTTTTCGTTTTGTTCGGCGGCCATTTTTTCTCTTGCTTAGAGAATTTTCGAGTGTCTAAAGTGTTTTATTTTTAGTTAAATGAAGGTGTAAGTTGTTTTTTTGAGGTCCTGGATGCTCTTTCTTGCTGTAGGTAAGCTTTTTATGTATGTGCTGTGTGTATTTATTGTGTTTTGAATTTGTTCATGGTCGCAGGTTGCGGGCGATTTGTGCGAGGTCGTAATGAGTGGTAACGTGTCTCGTATGTTGTTTGTGTTGCGAGGTAAATTTTGCGAGGGTAGCAGTTTCTGTTTTGTGTTGTATATATATATACACACACACACACACACACACTATATATAAATATATATATATATATATATATATATACACACATATATATATATATATCTAAGATACCATAATAATATGTTGGGTATGTGTTTAAATTGCTTCCAGTAGGTAAGGCTTTTGCATTGGCGGGTTTTCTTGGACACAGGGTGATGGGAGAGTATATGGCCGGTGTGCAACTGAGGCCCTCGCTTCGCGTGCAATGCACGGGCCAGCTCACCTGGTGCTGTCAGGGCACTGCAGCATAATATGAGGCCGGGACGGGGGCACCGAGAGCGGCCGAGCAGACACGCAGTGACACGGAAGAGCCTCGGAGCGCCGCCTCCTAACACTGGGCCTTGGACACAGGGTGATGGGAGGGTAGCGGGCTCACTCAGTTGCCGGTGCGCCACTGGCCAGCTCACCTGGTGCTGTCAGGGCACTGCAGCATAATATGAGGCCGGGACGGGGGCACCGAGAGCGGCCGAGCAGACACGCAGTGACACGGAAGAGCCTCGGAGCACCGCCTCCTAACACTGGGCCTTGGACACAGGGTGATGGGAGGGTAGCGGGCTCACTCAGTTGCCGGTGCGCCACTGGCCAGCTCACCTGGTGCTGTCCGGGCACTGCAGCATCATATGAGGCCGGGACGGGGGCACCGAGAGAGGCCGATCAGACACGGAGTGACCCGGAAGAGGCTTGGAGCGCCGCCTCCTAACACTGGGCCTTGGACACAGGGTGATGGGAGGGTAGCGGGCTCACTCAGTTGCCGGTGTGCTTCGCGAGGGCCGCGGGCTCACTACGCGAGCCCGCAAGCGTGAGCAACAGGCCGTACGCTGCCAACTATATATGTGACTAGTGAATTGCCCGTCAAAAAATGACGGCAATCAAATCGTAAGGTAGCTAATGCTGTTTGGTGTGTAATACTAAAATATATAGTAGATGAATAAATGAATATACTTTACCTATTTTGAAGCATTGTGTTGAAGAGCTGACAATCTGTTTTCATATTGCTGCAGCATTAGTGGCGTGTAGCTGCTGTGTAAGCGTGATGAATGTGTGCAGTGTAAGAGTGTGCGTGCGCGAGACGAAACCGTTAGCATAGTGGTGTACTTCCGCATTGGCGTAAAATGGCGGGTTATCTGTGTTATGGGTGTTTGCGGATTAGCCGTCGGTGCTTCGTGGTGTTTTTCGAGTTTCGGGTGTTGTTTTGCGAGTGTGTTGTGGTGTTTTTTACGTGTTGAGAGTGCTGTAGCCTCGTTTTCGTTTTGTTCGGCGGCCATTTTTTCTCTCGCATATCAAATTTTTTATTGTCCAAACTCTTTTATTTTTATTGAAACGAAGGTGTAAGTTGCATTTTTGAGGTCCTGGATGCTCCCTGTTGCTGTAGGTAAGTTTTTTATGTATGTGCTGTGTGTATGTATTGTGTTTTTAATTTTGTAATGTTCGCGAGTTGCGTCCGAGTGTTGCGAGGCTGTAATGCGTGTGAACGTGTGTGGTATGGTGTTTGCGAGTGTCGTAATGTGTGTGCCGTGTTATTTGCGTTGCGACGTTTATGGCCTCCAGCCCATGATGCCATGTCCCCCCAGGCTAAGCCTTCATGTCCCCCAAGGCCAGGCCTTCATGGGCCCGATCAGACCCATCAGACTACTTACATTCATCGAAGCTGTTCAGAAAATGTGCAGGCAGGGGAGACATGGCGGAGGTGAATTGAGATGCTCCAATTAATGTAAGTAGTCTGATGGGTGTAATGGGGCATGGAGTTCTGCTCCCTCTCTCCAGCGGCGGGGTATTGTGGGGAGGAGGTGGCTGCAGGGCCTCAGCGTGAGCAACGGGCTGTACGCTGCGAGCAAGGGCCTCAGTTGCTGGGATGGAGCGCCTTCGGCGCTCCATCCCAGCAACTGAGGCCCTTGCCCGCGCCCCTCGCTACGCGAGCCCGCAAGCGTGAGCAACGGCCCGTACGCTCACAACTATATATGTGATGTGATATATATATATATATATAATGTGTAAATATATATATAATATAATGTGTGTATATATAAATAAATAAATATATTATATAAATATAATGTGTAAATATATATATAATATAATGTGTGTATATATAAATAAATAAATATATTATATATATATAATGTGTATATATATGTAAATAAGAAGCCATCTAGAGTATATTGATTTCACATAAAAGTCCAGGTCCTCAGAGATAATCCTCCCTACCACAATATTTAAATATATATACATTAAATGTGACACATAAACTTTAAAAAAACAGTTCTATCTTTCCATTTGTTTTTGCAGAGTGAGACAGATTTACATACACAGCTATATTATATATTAGACTCGCCCCCTAATGTGCTGAGTGGCTACTGCTTGTGCTGCTGAGCATTCTGGGACTTGAAGTTTTGTGCAGTGAGTTCTGGTACACCCACTTCCGTTTTTTTATTAGCGCGACGCGAGGGGCCGCGGGCTCAGGTAAATACAGTGATTGAGTATCCAGTTGGTGACCAGGAGGGCCTCAGTTGCTGGCATGGAGCGCCTTCGGCGCTCCATGCCAGCAACTGCGGCCCTCGCTAGCGTGAGCAACGGCTTAAGCAAGCTCATATGCTCACAACTATATATGTGATAGCTTACAAAACAGTGATAGTTTACTGTGTATTTACCTGTCATGGCTCCCCTGTTTTACCCTCCTCCAGAAATCCTTATTTTGACACCTAGTCACATGGTCTGCAAGCCAGCCAATCAAAGCAATCAGAGAAAACATCTTGGAATGTTTTGTTTTCTCATAATGCCATTGTCGTTCTCCATCTGGAGAAACCACCTCACTAGTCACATGATCCGTTCAGCCAATCACAGGAAAGACAGAGGATAGTGGAGGAAAAAGCATGGCAACTATGAGACAGTATAAGACAACCAAAACGTAAGTTATCAAGTTTATGAAAGCATTATATTCCAGTATATGCAACAATCCTCATATTTGTATATATTCTTAGAAGACTATATATATAAAAAAGAAGTTAGTTCATCTTTGTTGATAAAACTTGCTATGAAATTGCTGGCTTTCCCACCATCCTTTGGTTGTAGCTTCTTCAAATCAGTCTATACATGCCCCAAAGGACAGGCCAGAACCCAAATGCTAAGTACAGTGTGTAAGGGTCTTATTCTTGGATATAGGATAACCCAGACATAAGCCTCGCGCTCACTGTGCCTAGGGAGATCAGTAGCTTCCCATTGAGAAAAGCCAGTTAGAAAGTACTTCACTGGATTCAGTGCAGATGAGACTTGGCATTTTGGTTCTGGCCTGCCCTTAGGTATTTGTACAGTCTGATGTGCTTCAGGAGATTTCACCTCTACAATGTCACAAGTGCTCAAACACTTGAGTGACGGCACCCCGAGTGGGCACAATCTTACAAGGCATTGAGTCCTTCCTCAGGATTGCATCTCTCACATTTGTTTTTGTTTAAAAAATCTGAGGAAAACAACTATTTTCAGTGAATTTTCTCGCAATAAATCAACTTTTCTTAATAACAATAAACTGAAAATGTGTTTTTATTGATCTTTACTACTTAGAAGTGATAAAAGCTGGAAAATTAGAGGCCCCTTAGTATTGAGTTCGGAAATATACTTTCCATATGTCCTGATAAAGATTATCATATAAAGGGCAAAGTTTTCAGTACTTTGCTTACCATGTGTTATCCCTGAGTCACGCAAAGGTTGCTTTAAGGCTAGGCTATATTACTATAATCAGATAAGGTATGGAAAATATATATACATCTATGACTTATTATAAATATAAATATTAAAGGGCTACTGCAGACATATATTTAAAGTATACTATTTTGAAAAACTGTGATTTCAAACATTAAAAACATCTTAGAATGAAAAAAATAATAAAAAAATGTATCTTTTAATTTATTACCTTTTATATGAAACTAGCGACTTGCCCATCAAAAATGATGGCAAAAAATGGTAAAGCCTCGCAATGCTGTTGTTTGCCACACAAAGCAAGGCTCCCCCCCTCTAACTTGTGGGCCCTGCGATGAGCACCTTCGGCACTCATTGCAAGGCTCTGCTGCCCTCTACTTTACAGGCCTTGCGATGAACGCCTTTGGCGCTCATTGCGAGCCTCTCTGCCCCTTTGCCTTTGCCGTTAATTGCAGGCTGCGGCATGCGCTGTGACAAACGCTCTCACCCTGTGTCTCTTTCCCCCCTCTCCCTCCACTGTGTCTCGTTCCCCCTACCTCCCTCCCCTGTGTCTCTTTTGCCCCCTCCTCTGTGTCTCTTTTGCCCCCCTCTCCCTCCTCTGTGTCCCTTTTGATAAAGCCCGCAAAGAGCTTCTGAGTTACTGCCTTGCAAAAAAAAAAGTTTTTAATGGCAGGGAGCCCAAAAGTGAGGTTGCAATCTAATTTCCTATTCAATTGGCGTCTTTTGGCAACCTTCCAACGGCTTCCAAGTTACGGGCTTGAAGAAAATAGCAGACATTTATTTTTCAAACCCGTAACTTGGAAGCCGTTTGGAGCCTCTCCACCCCTCAACCTTGCGGGCCTCGCTATGAGCGCCTTCGGCGTTCATTGCGAGCCCACGCCCCCCTCTAACTTGCAAGCCAGTCATTTTTAACATAGAGTTATCAACAAACTAGCAATTACGACAACTATATATATGATATATGGTTACTCTATTTACTTTTTATATGGAATTATTCTACAGTGGAATCTAACATTTTATTTTCTGATTATCTACTTTCTGCGGTGGGAGGAGATCTTGAATGCAGAACTTTCTATCTGCATAATGGGAAATTGGAGTCCAAATCTATAAACTTATATACTAAAGGATTCCAAGAGGAACGCTTGGATCATAGGTCAGGGAGAACATTTACAGAGTTATAAAAACAGTTACTTATAATAAAAAAAATACAAAAACAGAGCAATTGCAGTAAAGAGTGTTTAAAGAGACATGGAAAGAATGTTTTTTCTTTGTTGCATCAGAAGTAGGGTATTTGGCAAGTCTTTTATTTTCAAATGATGGTCACATAAAAAATTCAGATTTTTAACTGCTTGCGGGGCTTGCCCTCTGTCAGCAAATACGATCTACACACTAATGCGTGATCTATGTTTTAAGTTTTCAAATATTTTGTTTATTTTTTTTATATGCAAAAATAATAACTTGTTTAAGACATCCTTTAGATTGTAAGTTTGTGAGTTTTCAATCTTGCATGGCGTTTTGGGAAAGCACTATGGACATCGGATTCTAAGCTCAGAGGGGGCCCTGCATTTTTTGTAATGCGTTAATGTTGTTTTTGCCTTGAACACATCACATGTACAGCGCTATGGAATATGTTGGCGCATTACAAATAAACGATCATAATAATAATAATAATGCTATATTAAGTGACTTTTTTAATTGCCCGCACATTTTGATAATAATAAATAATAACGATAATAATTTTGTTCAGAGTGCTGAGCTTTGGATAAATGTGCGTCTTGTTTTTCCAAGTTAAGATTACGACTAATTTAAATATCACAATAACACTTAAAATGTCTGCAGTAATTAAGATCTTTGGGTGTCACTTTAATATGTTGGGGAAACCTGTGACCTAACTAGGAAGAAATGTATCGTATTGATAAGGAGTGGGATGGGCTAGTGAGGAGGAGTGGGATGGGCTGAAGGAGGAGGGGCTATCTGGGAGTGTCTGAGCTGTTGTTGCCTTCTTGTTATGAGCAGAGCAGAGGATTTAAACTTGGACGCTGCAGAAGTCACATCAGTGTATGCGAGCTCTCCAGAAGACATACCGCTGTATCCGAGCTCTGCAGAAATGGCTGATAGTCAAGAAACAGACCTGAAACCCAAGAGGATCAGTGACGGCAGGACCCAAGGTATGTCCGTGTGCCTCGTCTGTCTGTTCTGTGGGTGGGGTGGGGTGCTAGCACCTTAAATAAACACATCTCTGCACGTGATACTGTATTCACCTATTTTATACGTCCAAATTAATTGTGGGTGCCAATGTGTGAATATCAGATTATTTCATACAAATAAAAAAAGAGCATACATTTAGGCACTCCTTTTAGTTAAGGTACTGTAGTATTAAGGATAAAACATAACTTTTATTCTAAAAGATGGTGAAAAAACTTATTGTTAGATTACTAGTCTTATCTATTATGATACATTCCATATATAACATCATCTTGCTTATGGTGGGCAAAAGAGTGATCGAAGCCCCCCACCGTACATAATACAGTAATTAGTACATTCGAATGTCTGAATTTAACTTATTATTAGACATTCAAATGTGAACGCTATATATATATATATATATATATATATATATATATATATATATATATATATATATATATATCGTAAATATTATAAAAACAAGTCTTAAATTACTCCATTATGCCTCATAACATTAAATATATAACAAAGTGTCTTTGTGTTTCAATAGCAGATAAATCTCTTGTAGCAACTTTGAAATATGTTTCAATATTGACCAAAGTATTTTATGTGCAACATTGCACTAACTGAAGTATTTGGTTACAAGTGACCATATGGTGGGTTCCCTGGTGGTACAGTGGTTAGGATTTGGAGCTGTACCTGGATTCAGTTTCAGTCAGGGATGGGCCTGGTCAGTACTTGGATGGGAGACCACCTAGGAATACCTGTCGCTCAATGGAGAAGAAACTGGAAACCCACTCCAGTATCTCTGCTATGAATACCAAGAGGACCAGCATGGTGTGTTGCAGTCCATGAGGTCACAAAGAGTCGGACACAACTGTACGACGTGCACACACAACCATATGGTATAAGCCTCTGGGATTCCTATATATTCCATTAATGTAGCCGTCAAGCATATTTTGGCAGTAGTTTTGTTTATGTGGCTTGAATTATTTGGGCAATAACTAGTTATTTTAACTGAGACTGGAACTTTAAAAATACACTTTTTCATTGTGAAGACAATTTTTTTTAGAGCCCAGTGGCTTTGCTGGCAGGATGGATAGACCATCCTCTTCTCTGTTTATATTGGATTAGTTCAGGTTGGGTTTGCCCAAACCAGAGCCCCTTAAGAGTGTGAAGATGCATGTTTCTGTTTCTAAGATTGACTGCTTCAAAATGAAGACTTAAAGAGCTCCTGACCCGGAGCTGTGTTCTTAAGCTTGCTAAAAGTAATGCTTCTGCATCTCCAATTGAAGGGAGTTCTTGCTGCCTAATAATCAATTTTCTTGGCTCTTTCCTGTTTTATGATACCACACGTGCACGGCACTGGAAGCCTCCTGTTGCCGGGTGCGCTGGTGTCCTGCGTCCCAGTGTATTCCGTAAGGCCCTAACCCCCTACAACAGTTACAGGGCCTAACAGTAAACCTAACCCTAAGTCCCTACACCCCTTGCTGGCCCTAACCCAAACCCCCTACACCCATTACAGGGCCTAACCTTAAACCTAACCCCCTACACCAATTGCCGGCCCTAACCCTCTACACGGCTTGCTGGTCCTAACCCTAACCCCCTACATCAGTTACCGGGCCTAACCATAAACCTAACCCCCTACACCCCTTGCCGGCTCTAACCCCCTACACCCCTTGCCGGCTCTAACCCCCTACACCCCTTGGCGCCCCTAACCCTCTTAGCCTAAACCTAACACCCTAAAACTAGGTCCCTAATCCCATCATGACCCTAACCCTGTAAACCTAACCCGAGAACCCCTAACAACCTACCGGCAACAAGGACACTGCTTCATCGGCGCAGGGCAGTGCAGCATGCGTGCATGCACATAACAGATGCACTTGTGGTAGCATAAAACAGGAAAGCACCATTTTCTTTTTAAGTGGGTGTTTATGTTGGTCAATCTAAAGCCACCTACCCTCTGTATACTGATTTTTATTAATACTATTTGAGATTTCCATAAATACACTATGTATATGAAACCTCTGCATTTTTTGCAGTTCATTTTTGTCAATCTGATTTTTTCAGAAATTCTCTTTTATGGTAACTAGGCCTCCATAGTGCGCAGACTGGCCAGGTACTGCGTGAAGCCTATTTTGTATATTCATCCCTGTACCTCAGTCCCATGATACTATATCCTCTGGTGTGTTTCACTTCTCTGTTTCTACATAACAACATTCTGAACCCATTCACTGCCAAGACGGCCGGAGAAAAGTTTTGGTGCAATTAATAAGGTTGAAACCACTAGATACCATAAACAAACCATCAATAATATGAGAGCAAGGGCAAATCCAGGGAACTATAGACCTGTAAGCCTCACTTCTGTAGTGGGAATGATTTTAAAAGGGTTAATAAGGGATAGTATACAAGAATATGTAAATTTAAACAAGATAATTATTATCCTTTGATAATAAGTAAGAGTCAAGACGGATTTAGCAGGGATAGGTCATGTCAAACAAACCTAATTAGTTTCTATGAGGAGATGAGTAGGAACCTGGATCAAGTCAACTCGGTGGATGTAGCATTTTGGGATTTTGCCAAGACTTTTGATACAATACGACTTGTACTCCATATTCCAAATGTCCAATTTTGGACACCAATTCAGAAAAAGGATATTTTAGAGCTGGGAAAAGTACAGAGAGAAGGGCAACAAAACTAATAAGGGGAATGGGGGGGCTAAGTTATGAAGAAAGACTAACCAAATTAAACTTATTTTCTCAAGAAAAAAGGTGGCTAAGAGGGGATATGATTACCTTATATAAATATATCCAGGGTCAATACAAGGCTTTGTCAAGTGAGCTTTCGGTGCCAAGAGGTTTTCAACTGACGAGAGGGCATGGCTTCAGGTTAGAAGAAAAAAGATTCACCTTAAAGAAAGAAAAGGGTTCTTCACAGTAAGGGTGGTTAAACTGTGGAATTCTTTACCAAAGGAGGTGGCAACAGCGGATTTGATAGATAACTTTAAAAAGCGGTTGATATATTTTTGATGAAAAAGGGCATTCAGAGTTATCCTGAATAATTAGAGAGGGAGTATTGATCCAGGGAGGAGTCAAATCGCCAGTATCTGGGGTCAGGAAGGAATTATTATTTTTTTCTTAGCGAGACAATTGGCAAAGTTTCAATTTATTTTTTTATTTTTTTCTGTTTGCCTTCCTCTGGATAAACAATCCACATATTACAAGGATCAGAGGAGATCTAAAAAGGTTGAACTTGATGGACTTAAGTCTTTTTTTTTTTTTTTTTTTTTTTACCTCAATTACTATGTAACACAAATATTTGAAGCATACTATGTTACCACAATATGGTTTAAGAACATTTTAACTGTAGATAATTTCCTCAATAATCTGTAACTATGACTAATGCTAGTAGGGTGTTTAAAGTGTTAGGCTCTCCTAATCCCTGTTTGTCCCTGAGGACTGACAGATAAGAACTCAGTGACGTGCACTAGTCCAAGGACCAGCCATTGAGAACCACTGATATAGATTTTTTAACAGTTAAATGTTTCTGGACTATTCTCTTTTATCCAACCAGGATTTCTATTCTTTAATATCTTTACAATATACATACATATATACCTTTATCCGTGTGTATGTATATGTGTGTCTTTATCTATGTCTTTTCCCAAACATAAATAGGTGTGTCTGCTGCTCCTGGTTTAGTGAGACCTTAGGAATATTGCACCCTTGACATAAAAATTCCAAAGGTATTAACATTTGCCTTACAGGGACATTTATATTTGCAAACTGTGTGGTGACAAATTGACATTATATCTGTAATCTGCAGGAAAACATTAATCGTGGAAAATTACTGACAGGATGGCGCCAAGTAGCAATTCATTCCAAATAATGCTCTTTTAAAGGGCTACTGTAGTCCAAAACGTTGTCATGCATTTAAAACGGCATGGCAGATAACAAAAAACAATGAGCCTCATTCAGATGAGTCATCGTAAGTTACCTAATGTAGGACTTACGTTTGCGGGCCAGCAGCATCTTCAAGTTAAGGTGCTATTCAATTGGCCGTGGCCACAAGTTAGGGGCGGATAGCGAAAATCGGAAACCATTGCTGTCGCACATAGCATTTGGGGGCTTGAACATGTTACGGGAGCAAGCCCGTAACTCCCGATGCAGAAACAGCCAATGGGAACAGAGATCATCACCAAGCCGTAACTCGTAAGTGAAGGCCGTAGGACTTTGAAATCCAACCTCCATTTTTTCAAAGTCTTATGGGCTTGGAGGTAGAAGCCCGTAGGACTTCACATTGATTGCCGTGATCGATATAACACGAGAGTTCAACATGAAATAAAGTATTGGAGACTGTTGTGATTTTAATTATAAGACCTAACATCACTTTCACTCTAAATAAGAGTACAGTATTACTTTTTTATTTGCTTTTAAAGTGCTCCGATTTGTCATTGCGAGATCTCTTGGTACCATTTAACTTGTGGTTAGATAATTGCCATTTGCGGGCTTGACTGAGTGGTTAGCGAGGGGGAGTCAGAGCAATTGAATATCGATTTGTGATTTTAGCGTTAGACTCTTGTGTCCGTGAAATATCATAGGCTTGGAGGGTATAAACTTGCAGTTTTACAAATCGCAATTAATCGCAGCTTGGAGCCCGCAAACGGAAGCCAATTGAATAGCAAAATAACTTGCGAGCCCGGATGTCCCAAACGGCTCAATTGAATGAGGGCCAATATGTTTGATACCTCTTTATCTGACCAGTGAGTTAAGATGATGTGTAAACAAGTGCCCATGGAGACACTGTTAATTCTAATATGAACCATATGTTCCAGTTCAAACATCCATAAGGCTCACTACTCCTGTAACAGAGTAGAAGACAGTCCCATACTGGCCAAAACATATCTAGCATGTTTTGCCTACAGTAGCCCTTTAAGCCACGTTCAGTCTCATCAGTCCATTATGTCAGAGGAGCTTTCCTAAAATACTATTATATAGTATTCATATATTATATAGTGTGTATGTATGTATACTCTGATTATTTATCTGGATTACTGGACATTTACGGCTACCTCACACATACAAATATATGGCTCAATCTACATATCGTCTGTGAGTTTAGAATCCAATGTCCGTAGAGCTTTCCCCAAAGCACCTTGCAAGATTGAAAACTCAAAGACAAGGCCCTCCATCCTGCTCATTGTGTTACTATTGCTATTGTTTTTTGCCTTTTAACTCTTGTATAGCGCTACGGAATATGTTGGTGTGTTACAAATAAACAATAATAATAACAGAAAAGAGATAAAGAGATCCACTGCTAGGTTCTACCATCGTGTGTATGTATGTATGTGTGTGTATATATATATATGTGTGTATGTATGTATGTGTATATATATATATATATATATATATGTATATATAATCTCTCAGGCTTTCTTTGTATCCATTGATAGTTATAAATATATTCTCTATTTATTTTATTTTTTTTTGTGGTAAATTTAGAGTATAGGTTATGTGAAACAACTTTTACATTTTAATAATTTAAAGACGTCATTTTCAAGTTGAAAAGTTAAACAATAGTATTTTTAGATGTTTGTTTTTGTAAAAGTTGCAAGTCTTTCTTACCCCTTATAAATAGCTCTGGAGATTGGTTGGTTGGTTGGTTGGTTGTTTATTTGTCCATATGAAACATCCCAATAATGTTTTAAGGACGACAGATACCACTAACCCCCCCCCCCCCCCACATGAGTGGACACTAATCTTTTAAGGGGGGGGGGGGTACCTATCCGTGAAGGAACAGAACAAAGTCCAGAGCCTTTTATTTGCTTTATTACTGGTTAAAATTGAAACTGATGAAATACCCCTTCCCCCTCACTGGCACAGAAGCAGGACATTGCACCATAACTTTAAGCTCCCCCCTCACACACCAATGTATCATGGATCCCACCAGGGTCCAACAGAAGCATTAACATTTGCATTGTATTCATTATTTTTTACTAATTACTTATGATCTTAGTCAGACTTGGGCCCCTATTCAGTCTGCAGTCTTGAATGTTCAACAGTTACAGAGCGATTCAATTGATCAAGCCCGCAGCTACCTGGCTAAGAGCCTAAATCCTAAACCATGCAATCGTAAGTAGCATTTCAGAGCATGATCAATTAAGCAAGGCCGTAACTACTGATTTAGAAACAGCTAATAGTAAATGAGACTGTCATCGTGACGTCAGTAAAACATGGAGGTTAAACGTCCATCCATTAGCGTTTAGAGGTCCGATATGCGATCAGATTCGCAATGTACAAAATAATAAAAATGAATGAAGGAAAAGTTATAGTCCACGTGGGTGGCCTGATATGCATTTACACCTTGATTACCAAGATTGATATAACACATTAAACATAAAAATAATAATTTTTTATTGCAGATTTGCAAGCTTGAGACAATGCTTGTGCAATTAATTCTAATGTCTTTAATCACTTTCCCCGTCTTTTTTAAGTGCAGTATTGATTATTTATTTGCATTTACAGTGCTACGATCAGGTGTTTAGGACCCGCAAGGGGGTTAATCTGGTACTCGTAGGATTTTCTACTATATTTGCCTTTTACGGGTGTGAAAAACATTTGCGGGCTTGGGGAATTTTAGCAATTGAATAGCGATTTGCGATTGTAACATTTACGGGCTTGAAAGATCAAAGGCTTAGCTGGGTCGGAGTTACAATTTTGACAACCAAAGGGATTTTCGGTCTGTAACCCGTAGATTGTTTGCGGGTAGCCATAAAAAGACGCCAATTGAATAGCAAATTAGTTTATGGGCTCCAGTAACTAGCAATTGCACAATTGATTAGGGGCCTTGGTTTTCAAGCATATTTCTTTTCATTGTGCAGCTGTCCTTTAAGGTTTCAATGAAGAGTGGGGTTTTGGCTGTAATCTCGGATTGGGAGTAAGAATTTGGTTCTTGTTAGGGGTATGGGCATAAGGACTTGGAATATCATTAGTTTATGGTGCAAAAAGCATTGTAAAGTGTCATCGCCCATCAATTATTCAGGATAACTGACCAAAGGTCTCAAACATTAAAATATTTCTCATTATGTTAGTATCTTGTCTGCTAAAATAGAATGTTTTATAAATCTATTTATTTTTTATTTTGTAATTGTACTTTTTTTTTTTTTTTTTTCCTATCTTAATTTTAGTTTGAAAGTTGTTTATGAGACTGATCCACTGCCAGTTACCACAAGCCTATTTGATTTTCTGATCATAACATTTATTAGTGGTATCAACTGCAGGTTTCTCTGAATTATCTCCCTATATAATTATCTTGTTTGCTGCAGATCTGTTGTTGACTCCCTGCAGCTTGAGGGGTTTGTAACTGCCCTGAAGCGGAAAATGTAGACCAGATTAAATAGGTGATAAACAGCATGACACTACCCAAAATCCCTAGTTGCAGAGGAAGCGTGTGACCGTGATGAATTCTGTGGCTGAAACAGGTTTATTGACCTGAATAAAACCTTTGTAGGTATTCTCTAAAGTTGTTTAACCAGAAAAAGAGATGGAAAGCAAATGTTTCTTTCAGGCATTTAAAAGAGCAGGTTTTACACATTCTAAATGTGTCTATTTCTCAGCAAAAAAATATTTATTTTCCAATAAAAAAAAATTTAAACCAGTTTTACCAACAGAAAATTCTACAGGAAATACTTCTATACGAACAAGGAGCGATCACAGCTCTAGATCTCCTTGGCAGACACTTTTTTGTAATAAAGACGAAATGACTGAAAACTGGTGTTTGAAAGCTTTCTTGCTTAGTTATTAAAGACCTCATATTAGAAATATTTGATGGGAAGTCAAGCTGTCGTTAATTTAGAAAATAGTATTAGACCGGAATTGTGTGTGTTATTACACAGATATTGCATTTTTAAGGCCAAGCCATCCTTATAGTGCTAATAAATGCATAGTGTGTATCTACCTTCCCATTTTGTGTTTGTGTGTGTGTATGTGTGTATGTATGTATGTATATGGAAGGACCTCATGAGCTGAGTGTCAGCCAAAATTTAGTAAATTCAAAGTTGCGACCTTTTCATGTTAATAGTGGCGGTGATCGGCTGCTAGATAGCTCGAGATTTTACTACTGATTTCACTAAATTACATAGCATTGGGGTTAGGATTATGGTTAGAGTAACAGTTTAAGGTTAGAAATTGTGTAAAATGTTCACCGTGCCATCAAGCAGCCCATCGCTGCGCTGCTACTGACACTGCTCCCGGCCACCCAACAGGAAAGATTGCAAAGTTGTTTTTTCTGTTACTAGAGGACATTTTAATAACTAACACCTATTAATATTTGTTTTAGTACTTCATTATTCTACCATAATTGTGACCTCCACTGTGTCCCTTTAACTCTTTGACACACAGAACCCCCCCCCCCCCCCCCCCAATCTCTGTGTACAATAAATCGTCAGCTTAACAAACTATGCAAATATTGGGTTTCACTGGCATTTGTTTAGATGTAAGACTCTCCATATGGAGATCTTTCAGCTTTTGTGTCATGATAAATAGTTTGACCTCCACAGTGTTTGGAGAATTGTTAAATGTTTATTTAAACTGAGGTTTTGGCAATTGGATAATTAATAATCTGTTTTGCATTAGGGGATCTAATAAAGGTCATGGGGCATTAAAAAAAACTAATATAACACGATTTGTATGTGGAAATACATAGATAATTGTGGGGAAGAAAATATAACATCCAAAAGTCCAGTGGGATTTTTTAAACTCCCCCTCTCATAACCCTTTTCTATTTATAACCTTTTTGCTTGGACTCCATGTTCTCTGTGGATCTGTATCGCGTTATATATGTTGCGCTTTGTACTTTTGGTTTTGTTTTCAGACAACTTGCGAAAGATGAAAAAAAAATAAACAAATAAACTTCTTCAACAAATGAGAAAATACATTTTTATCACACATTTAAATTCTCATTTATTAAATGTTACAAAAGATATTTTTGTAAAAACAAATATTTGGTCTCTAGTGTAGAAAACTTCCATTATTTCCCACGTCAATGTGATTTTTTTTTTTTTTTTTTTTTACTCTCCTCTATCCTAATGTAACAGGAAAATAAGGACAGAGAACATTGAGGAGATCTGGACTGCAATACTTTTGCACTTGTATTCCCAGTCAATTGAATACAAATCAGATAAAATGTAATTAAGAGTCTCTCTGAGTCTTTGATCATACTCTATCTCCATTCACTGCTAAAACAATGCTGAGTCAAATAAATTCTGTTTTTATGTGTTTCTACAACACTTCATTGTTTGTTTTTGTTTTTTAATTACTATAACCTATTTTGCATACAAAAATATTGTAAATGCATGATATCAAGTTTTCGACTACATTGGCCCTTTTCTTGCAAAATATATATTTTAGTAATAACATTCTGTGAGATTAATAGACTTTTTAATTTTAATCACCTCAATTTGTTGGTTGTTGTTTTTACATATATAATTAGATCTCTTCCCCCCCCCCCCCCCCCCCCCAAGCTTATCAGGTACTCTGAGCTGCAACTTTGCATAAAAGAGCCACTACAAAAATGTATCTTAGGAATCATTTACTGTAGAGAACAAAAAGACAAGTGCAGTTTTTTATGCTCCTTAAGATGAAACCAACATCATGGGGTGACCGTGTCCGTTTAAAAAAAAAAGTGTTACACTTTCTATATTTAGGCTGATTTGCCCAGAGTCGGTTAGTATTTTAGTACATATGTACATTTGATGTATTTCTTATAATATTTGGTGCTGGTCTGCTCCATTTTGGATTTTAAGACTTCATCTTATAATACTAAGTATATGCTGCATTCTCCATCTTCCAAATTGCAGTAGTAGCTTAAAAAAAACAAAACATCCTGGGATGTAAATTGTGAATGTATGGGATTCTCACTCAAAAGGAGATCTGGCAGGGGGAAGAGGCATCATCCATTTAGCATGACATTGTTTCAAATGTTTTCAGAAGATGAATGCACATGAAAAAATAAAATAATTAAAGGAAAGTCACTTCATTGACAACCATAACTTACCCGTATATACTCTGTCTCTTCCCCCTCCCTCCCCTGTGTCTCTTTCCCTCCCCTCCCTTATCATCCCCCCTCCTCATCACTTTACCCTTCTCTAATTACCTCCACCTCTCCCTTTCCCCTCTCTTACCTTCCATCAGCTGCTCCTCCACACGTCTTCCAGCTGTGTCTGGACCCAGCATATGCTAATGACGTGACGCGCATGTGACGCCACGTCATTAGCATATGCCGGGTCTCGACACAGCCGGAAGACTTGCAGAGGAGCAGCTGATGGAACGTGAGAGGGGGGAGGTAATTAGAGAGGGGTAAAGTGATGAGGAGGGAGGATAAGGGAGGGGGAGGAAAAGAAACGAGAGGGGGGGGAAGAGACACAGGGGTGAGTCGAGTATATGCAGAGGGGCTTTTTCAGCATTAAAAAAAGGGCTGAAAAACTCTGCTTATACTCGTGTGTGTGTGTGTGTGTGTATATACAGTATTTACATTGTTGTTTTCTTTTTGGTAGCAAATGATACCTTTTTTTTTTTTTTTGATAAAGCACTTGACAACTGCTCTTATCTCCTACAATCCTTATCCGAGAAATCCTGATTGAAAGGATGGGTGAGCACACTTCATTCTGCTAAGCTCTTGGTAGGACCCGGCTACGTATATGTTTAAGATAATGTACACTTTATCTAAACCATGCAACAGTCTCCAAGAAATTAGATGTTATGAATTAAAGCAGGGGTGAGCAATTTCCCAGAGGGGCCACATGAGAAACTCGGAATGTTGTGGAGGGCCGAACCATGGGCTGAACTTAATATTTGTATCCCACAGTAGTGGGCCAGACAGGGACAGCCAAATGGCCAAATATGGCCCACGGGCCGTAGAATGCCAAAGTCTGAATTAAAGGATTCCACCTCAGATTTTCATAGCCATGTCTTTAACACCCAATTATACATTTATCATTTAAAGAATTCATCAAAGTTCTCAAATAATAAAAAAAAAAAAAATGCTGCAAATTAGGATTTTTTGATAGCTGCAACAAATCACACAATGTACAGCTTCTGCTAGATGACCGTTCTTTGAGTCTATTAACATTTCTGTTATGTAGTTGCCACCTGAGATAGTGTAGAAAATAATAAAGTGAAATATTATTATACCCCTATTTCCCTTTGGGGGAGAAAAGCTCTTTCCTGGATACTAAACAGAGTATACCTCGCACGCACCTGCTCAAAAATAACCAACTCCCTAATGAAGCTAGATTGTTACAGTTGGCAAAATATCAGCTGATGGGAAATATAATTAATACTTTCATACATGGGAATTCAGTCCTTTGTTTGTTTGTTTTCTCTTTTAATGGAAATTGGACATTATTAAATTGTGAATATGGAAATATATCAGGTAGACGGCATTAGCGGATGCGAGTACAACCAGATGAGACCATTAATGAAATTAATTCCTGGTTTTGTTCTGTTAGGTGAAGCTGCATTTTCATACTTAAATATATTTTTCACCTTTTGCAGCATTTATTTTATGCAAAGATTTTGTTTCATCTTATTTAAATGAGTATCTATAAAAAAAAATCTAGATTGACTTCATTTGACCTGTTGTGTTTTTTTAGGTTATTCTTAAATAGCATGGAAAACTAGCAATACATTGTATTAGCCATTTCATTTTAAAGTGAATAATGCTTGAGATAATTAGATATTAATTTGGATAAGAATACTGCAGAAAAAAAAATTAAAAAGTCCCAATACTAATTAGCTGGTTTGATGTGCTAATAAGGATTATAGTCTGGTTGTCATTTTCTATAGTGGCAAATCAATACCCACTAAGGTTATCATTTACTTAGACCCACCACCCTTATCAAGCCCTCTGAGACACAAACTAGCATATTGATCTGCTTATTGGCATAAAGAAGCCCCATAATAAATGCTGAATATTTCATAAATTATATACTGTAGAGTAAAACCGCTAGCACAATGTAAAATCATTTTAATGCAACTTAAAATGAAACCAACTTCCTGTTGGGGTGACCTTGTCCCTTGGTTAGAAATTTGTTTAGTTTATTTATTTAGCACTTATACAGACTAAGATATCTGAAATATAGCCCAGTAAATTAGTTCATTTGACTAAAAGAAGTGTATAAAAAAACAAAACCAGTATGTATGTATGTATGTGTGTGTATGTGTATGTGTATGTGTGTGTATATATATATATATATATATATATATATGTATATGTATATGTATATGTATATGTATATATATATATATATATATATATATATATATATGTGTATATGTGTAAGAAACTTTACCTCATGCTGGGCTTAATTATAGATGTTTTCCCGCCTTTTTTCTGTCGCATGAGCTCCATCCAATCAGGGAGCAGCAAATGCTAAACTGACCAATAGCAAGCACTTGACTCCCTCACCTGTTTTTTGCTCCTTCATAAACAAAGCATTTTTCAATCTTCTCCCTCGCACCTTTTTCCCGCCTAAACTGCAGCTGAATACACTGTAACCCTTTCCAAGCCACACTCTTAGGCCCCACTGATTTATTTATCTTCCATTATGAGCACATTTTATTTATATCCAATGAACAATAATTAGAATTTGAAAGGACCACTGTTCAATGGAGAAAAAAATATGTACAGTTTGTGTCTAAGAGCATAACTAAGCAGGAAAAAGTCCATTAAGCTCGTTGTTAGACAACAAAAAAAAAAAAAACGTTGATGGCCTCTGCTCATTTCCTGATGCAAACAGTCTACTTCTGGGTCTGTGAGTGGGAAGATGCGTGGTGTCAATTTCAAACTGATCCAATTATCTAACAAAGCCGCCAGACCTTTCACTGTTGGATTGAGTGTTTCAAATGTGGGGTTTGAGTGTCCAAAACATATTTTAATCGTACTAAATAAACTAATTGGCATCCATTAGTCCTGAGAGTTGGTGCTCTGATAGATGTATCTTCTAGTGAAGTCATTAGTGAAACGTGGCTTTAATTGCCTCTAATGCTATATAATAAGCCCAGTAGATAATGTTACAATAAATAAAACTGAACAATTGTCTGATTTATAGGGCTACTATAATGGTTCAGCTTTTACAATTGGGATAAATCTTTCAATTTATTGTGATTTAAATATTTGAATGTTTGAGAGAACTTACATTGAAAGTTTCTTTGGACTGGAACTACACCCATCTTTTACTTATGTCTTAGCACTGGTGGCAGAGTATACTAACACTTTCCCGCAACTACCTCATCAATGCACATTAAATTACACTCTACCATAAAAGCTATGCAGTGTGTAAAACATGGAAGCAGGTCTAGCCAAAAGATGGTGGTCAGTTTTTAGTATGTTTGTCACTAAATTATTTATTTTTGTTTTATCAAAATAAAGAGCCGTTCTCATTCATCTTATGTTGCAGTATTTTCTGTATATTTCATTCATTAGCTAATGAAATTCTTGTGCATAATCTAATTTATTTTAATGGCTTTTGCAATACGTATGATGATAAATATACTTTACCATCTTGTCGTTATGGACATGACTATTGGCCTTACTAATTGCTTTGAGAACCGGATGATGTTTTTCCCACAATTATGCAAATAAGTAACAAACATGGTTGTAGAAACTGATGGGGGGCGGGGGGGGGGGGGGCAATCCCCCCCCCCCCCCCCCCCCACACACACACACACACACACACATTTTTCTATGTATCTGTATTTATAAGCTATAATATTATAGAAATGAAAGTTATGGTACAAACACTTTACTTCTCCCAAAAGTCTATCCTTTAAAAACATTGTGAGTCGCACACAGAAGAAACGGAGCAAGCTACCACTGATCTGAATTCACAGCTGCATTCTGACGATCTTTTGGTCAATTCAGCTGTGAATTAAAATCGATAGAAGAACAAATATAGGGAAAAATAGCATTTGTAAAATGTTATATTTAATCTCCAGTTTACTCCATCTACACCATATATGATTTAATTAAGTTCTTTAATGTTAATTCTAATATACAAAATATTTACTAAATGCATTTGTGGAAGAGTTGCATACTAGCTACCCGTTACTGTTTCCTGTAAATATGGCTCTTCTGTGTTCTTATTGCTGGGATACATTCTCAAATGTCTTTCTTTTGAGTTGACCCTTAATCCTTTCCCACGATGGATAGAGTGGGATGTGTCCCAATTTGTTAAAGGTATCTGGAAGTTTCCCTGTGTTTAACTTTTTTTCTAATCTAACACATGCTGCATCTCGTACCAACCAAAAGAAAAACTACATTCAAGTATGTTGTGTTTTTTTTTTAACCCTATGCTAACCCACCAGCTAGTAGCAGCACAGTGCAAACATCCAGAGCAGCACTGCCTGAATTGCTGGTGTGTGATGGGAACAAAATACTACAAATCCCATGATGCTTTGGTGTCGATACTATATCCCCAAACTGCTACAGTGTTGTAGCTGCCTTTGGCTACACCAAACTATTAATTTATGCCAATTAAGCTTCAATTTTTACACAGGCATTCCATCTCAACATCAACTGCTTGAAAAATGAAGACATTTTGCAAACAATATTTATTCTGGGATTTTTTTTCCATGCATAAAAATGTTTACATACCCTACTGATTCTCCTCTATTAGATGCATTCATAATCCATGAAACCTCCATATACCTTTAAATCTCTAAAGAAAATATATTTATGGTTTCTGAACACAGATCAGCTCCTTCCAAGCTAGCATTAATGATGGCTATCAATACCTTTTTGAATGCCCTATATTTTGTTCTTTTCTGTAATGAATGAGGGATTTGTGACTCATCCAAATCACTGAAGAGATAAACCCATAATGATTAAACTGTGACATAGTTTATAGGTAACAGGCTCCACCTGGGCTATAAATAATTATTCTCAAACTCTGGTTTGCAAGTGTTATAGAGAAAACTCTCGACTGTGGCACTAGTGCTCTTTAATTGACCAAAGTACTTTGTTAATACTTGGAAAGTATGTGCAGACTTAAAATGAACAATATTTTGATTGCAGAAATCACAGTGCATTGGTATTTGCAGAATACTTCTATTGTTTGTTTTTGGTCCTGTAGACACAAATAAATTGCAAGCAGCATTTAGGAAGGACAGACTGGAGAAATAATTGTTAAAAAAATTAAAAAACTCAGAAACAGAAATCAGTATTAAAAATATATTTTTTTCACTTCGTTTTTAGTGATCTGTTTTTATGTAGAGCAGCCTCGATAAATCCCATTTCCCTAATGGACGATTTTAGTTTGGAGGAAAAACATTGCATTTCTGAAGTATGTAATAAACACATATCACTAGCAGCTATGTAACCATAAACATATATTTAGAGGAAATCTTAATTTTAACAGACTACTTGTTTCCAAGGTTATTGCCTTGGATAATGAGTGGGTGTGTTATACCATTTTTATTCAGCAGTGGAGTATTAGGACAGGAATGTGTCATCTAATTAGAAAGTTAGTTCTACATTTTTATATTATTTTTAATAAGCTTGTATAACTTGAAATTTTATAAATGTATTCACTATCAGGGGGGTAGGAACTGCGGTGCTGGGGACAAATCGCCCCGATTTTTTTTTTTTTTATATATGAACAGGGGACACAAAAAAATAACAAACTTAATCATGCATTACCAAATTCGGCCACTAGAGCTATGGAGCAGTATGTTTTTCCCATGAAAGCTTTGACCCATTATTTATTTATAAATATATATATATATATATATATATATATATATATATATATAGATGGTTAGGGGCCAGAAACGTTGAGAATTTAAACAAAGAAGTAAAAAAAGTTTTTGAGGGGCACTTCTAGTGAAGAATAAACTACATGATCAGTACAGCCTAGAGTGTGTGTGTGTGTGTGTATATGTGTGTGTGTGTGTGTGTGTGTATATATATATATATATATATATATAAATTGTGTGTGTGTTTTTGTGCATTTAAATTGTATATAGATATGTATAAAATAGCAGCAGTAATTATTAGCAGTGGGAGGTGATACAGAAGATAAGCATGTCCAGTTAAAAACCAGTTATGGTGACAGACTTTGTAGAAATTAAATATAATTGTTCCATTGGTATATATCTGTGACTATTACCACTTTTTTCATCTGGGCATACTCTTCTTTATTACCCCCACTATCATTATACCAGAGATAGATCTTTCAGTAAATTTGAAGCAACTTATACTTAAAATGTTTATCTGCACCCCATTGCAATTACGTTTATTTTCTGTTTAGTTTTACTTTCTGCAATAACTGGGTCATTTTTTGTATCCATGGAAGATTATCATTGTGAGCTGTAATGAGGTTGCACTGATACCAAGGTCTTTGAGTTCTTTTATTATTGTTGTGTAGGAACACCCCGTAGATACAATCTACACTAACCTGTATTGTAATAGCCCTGTCATGGAGTTTGTTACCAGTGGAAAATAAATACCTGTGACTGATTGCAATGTCCCTGCATTATCTGTGAACATACCATACAAGGGTATGTCCTGAAGCCACGAGTCGTATAGATTTGCTACTGTCTTGTGTTCCAGGATATAAGTCTGCCGTATAAGTAATGTTAAAGACATATTTAAGTTTCCTGGATTATGAATGCATCGAATAGAGGAGAATCACTAGTGTGTGAGAAACATTTTTTTGCAAGAAAAAATTACCAAAATAAACATTATTAAACTTACTGTAAAGTTTGCTAAATCTCTTGAGATTTAAAGCAGTTGATTATTTTTGTTTTGTTAACACCCCTAGAAATTCCTGTTCAGATTGGCATAAAATTCATAATTTGTTTTGGCCAATCAATCTGAGATTGCAGTTTGTGCACAAGGCATCATGGGATATGTAGTCCCCTGCACAAGGAAGCGAGGAGGCGCTTAGACATTGCTCTGTAGATCTCTGCATTGTGCTGCTGTTGGCTTGAAGCTTAGTCAAATACAGTGTTTCTATTGGTAGGTACACTGTGCCTATGTAAGCAGCTCTGGGGTGTGTAAAACAAGTTTAATATTTAAATAAAATAAATCTGTATGTGTATAGAATGACTCTGTGTAATGTGTGTGTCTAACACTAGCTGCTTATCAGATTAGAAAATATAAAAACAGAGAAACTTATTATAAAATAAAAAATATATATAACTTTTTAAATAACATCAAGTGACCATATTGTGCTAGGTAAATAACCACTGTAATTTGGCAAAAACAAAAGTGACGTAAGCCAGAAGTGAGAAGATTTTCTTTAGAAATGTTAAATTTAGCCAAGTCTGCTTTTGTCATGGGCCCTTCGAATTTTAAGTAACTAGTCTATGGTAATCTTTAGGAGATGTTAACTTGTATTTCTTCATATTCTGTATCATTCATGCTAGCAGAAGTGACAGCGATAGGGTAACTGGGAGGACTTACACTTTGTGAAAGGGGGATGGTGTATGATACTAAAAATAAAGTGTGGGGGGTGCAAAAACAGTTGTAAGGGGATGGGACAGAGGACAAGTCTGAAAAGGAAGCAAACTATCTGTCTAACACTAACAATTTCAACCATGGCTATCTGTTCCAGTGGTTCTCAACAGCCGGTCCTAGGACTGATGCCTGTCTCTGAGATGTTTTCTGCTGGTCCTCAGGGGTGAGGAGAGCCTAACACTTTATACAAACCATCATCATTAGATAACATAGGTATAGGCAGTTTACAGAGGAACTTGTCTGCAGTTAAAAATCTGGATCTCACAGCCCGTGCCCATGAGCCATGGAAGTATTCAGCAGGTCTCCAGACCAAAAAAGGTGGGGAACCACTGATCTATACCTGCATCATATTGTAACATATCAGTAGTTACCTCTCGTCCTAGCTCTTAGATTATAAACTCTCATGAGTGCAATACCCTCACCTCCTCCTGTAACAATCTTTATTTACAAATGTGCCATCTTGTCTTATACGTACAGAGTCTCACAAAAGTGAGTACACCCCTCACATTTTCGTACATATTTTATTATATCTTCTCATGTGACAACACAGAAGAAATGCCCCTCTGCTACAATATAAAGTAGTATGTGTACAGCCTGTATAACAGTGTAAATTTGCTGCCCCCTCAAAATAACTCCACACACAGCCATTAATGTCTAAACCGTTGGCAACAAAAGTGAGTACACCCCTAAGTGTAAATGTCCAAATTGCGCCTAAAGTGTCAATATTTTGTGTGGCCACCTGTATTTCCCAGCACTGCCGTAACCCTCATGGGCATGGAGTTCACCAGAGCTTCACTGGTTGCCACTGGAGTCCTCTTCCACTCCCCCATGATGACATCACAGAGCTGGTGAATGTTAGAGACCTTGCACTCCCCCACCTTCCGTCTGAGGATGCCCCACAGATCCTCAATAGGGTTTAGGTCTGGTGACATATTTGGCCAGTCCATCACCTTTACCTTCTTTAGCAAGGCAGTGGTTGTCTTGGAGGTGTGTTTGGGGTCGTTATGTTGGAATACTGCCCTGAGGCCCAGTCTCCGAATGGGAGGGGATCATGCTCTGCTTCAGTATGTCGCAGGACATGTTGGCATTCATGGTTCCCTTGATGAACTGTAGCTCCCCAGTGCCGGCAGCACTCATGCAGGCCCAGACTAAACATATATATGGAGCGGAAGCAAAGAGCAAGAGAATAAAATGTGTTCCAAAACAACGAACATAAGTATGTAAAAAAGCTTAAGACTCTGCCCTAAGCCAAAGCTTTGTTGTCATATTTAGAAATACAACCAAGACAGAGGACACATTTTCCAATGCAAAGTGTTCCGGGTGTGTTCTCTGGGTTTCACAATCATTATTATATTTTACAGTAGAATGCATTTTATAATTAAAAAACAAACCAGGAAGTTAAGTAGGAACAAACTAGTACAATTCATTTAAGTTAATGAAGCATTTAAAAACCTTTTGAGTTTTTTTTTCACTTGTCTAGTCTTATGTTTGCTATGTTTCTGCCAAACATGCCCATCCCATCTGGGGGGGGGGGGGGGGGGTAATTGCTTAGATACTGAAACAACCAAGGAAGCCTTTTGTGGCCTTTGTAGGCTGGGATCAATGTGCAGGTACACAAATTGCACATTGACTTGTCGTGTATCCCTTCCCAACAATGCGTCCAAGGGAGACTCTAAACATGAGTAATTTCTGCCTTGTGTGAATAAGTTTCATGACATATCTGTCTAGGGAATCCCTCCTTGCTACAGACGTAGCAATAGTGCAAACTAAACATGTAGGCTCTCATTCAATTGCAATTTGGGGCCCCTAGTGTTTTTTGTTGATTACTTTATATTTGTTTTCTTGTCATGCTCTTGTGTGTTTTTTTGTTTTATAAATTTTAATATTTCTCTGAATCATTTTTATGGTTTGTCAATTTAGAAGATTATTATATATAGTTTATATTATAATATATATATATATATATATATATATATATATATATATATATATATATATATATATATATATTTTTTTTTTTGTAGGTTTTTACTTTATTAAAGTCCATTTCTTTTCAAATTTCAACTTTATTTATTTATTTATTTATATATGATCATTCTTCAGCAAAAAATAAAAAATGGCAATAGTTTGTGTAAGCAGGTCTCATCCTGAATTACACTGCACTGTGTCTCCTATATGATCTTAAGCAGGTTAAGTATGATCTTGGAATGTACAAGCTAAATGAATAAAGTGGTTAATAGAAAGAGAAGATAATTTATGAAAGAATGAAGAAAAACAGATCAAAAAGTCAAAATAACCAATCCATGAGTCCCTAAACATTCCCGCTATCTCACATTCACCTATAACACACTTATAAGCAACTATGTACCCATGAGGGTCTTATGCCAACAAAACAATCATTTTCCTCAAGCTGATGCAGAGTTTGGCCAGAATCTCTTTAAATATAATTTACCAGGAGACTCCAGGCTTTTGCCCAGATGTCTATATATTGTTTGTTTGTGTATATACAGCCTTATTAATCTGCGATTCGGCCAATTGAATAGGGCTCTATATAAGCACACAGCATATTTTTTTACAGAAGTTTTTAGTTAGTGAAGACCTTGCTTTTGGATAGAAGATCACTAACTAAAAACTTCTGTAAAACATATATGCTATGTGCTTATATAGAGCCCTTTTCAATTGGCCAAATTGCAATTTAATAAGGCTGATAGTATGTATATGTATGTGCCTGTATAAGTTTATTCAATATATACCTGCCACTATCGATTCGCATCAGTGGCTGCCACATACACATTTAACCTTCTTTTGTTCTGTTCCAGGTGAACCCGATGCAGGCCTTGGCTGCTGTGGCTGGGTTCTGGTGATCGTCTCTTTCATCTTTATGTTACTCACACTTCCCATATCCATATGGATGTGTATAAAGGTAAATCGCCTCCCACTTAAAATACACAAGATCATAAAGGTTGTTAATAAATACCTAACAATCCTAAATACCATAGCCTTTCCTATCTTTTTGTTTTGGTGGAGTCAAAGAGCAGAGGAATATTCAATAGCATATTAGTCTAGTGCCATCTGGAAAGGATAGTCAATCCTTGAAATACCAGGGGATTTTTAATTAAACAAGAGAAACTGCAAAAGCAATATAAATATCAGCCACATAAATGATTATTTTTCTTTGAGAGCAGTGTCTTTTAGTTCATTTGTGACAGACACAGAGTGGTTACATCTCACATGATAATGTGTTTATGAGATCACTCCTGCTTGTTTAATTTTATTGTCTGTATTTCTGTTCCAGATTGTGAAGGAATATGAACGCGCTATCATTTTCAGACTGGGGCGAATCTTGCGGGGAGGTGCAAAGGGGCCAGGTCAGTATTTTCAAAAGGAATAATATGTTATATTTTAAAACGGTAGTCGAAAATGTAGGGTCTAAATTAATAAGCATTGAAAGTTGCCACATCTGGTATACATTGGATAGAAATACATTTATTTGCTGTGTGCTTACATTCACCACAAATATAACCATCTGAATAACAAAGAGGACAGCTATTGTACATGTTTCCATTTTTCTTCTTCTTCACATAAAACCATATTAAAAGAAATATTAGAATTTGCATGCTTTTCGAATATTACAGTAGATTAAAGCGATACTGTACCACCATTATCTAATTTCCTTGTATGCTGTTAGGATATTGTTTTTCTTTTTTAAATCACAGACAGAAATGGGGGCAATATATTTAAACAAAAATAGCTTCCTGATGTAATAAAAGATGCCACGGCGCACTCAGGTAGAACCCATAATCATCAATGCAATTACCCCTTCGCCTCTGGAGTCGCTGCCCTTTAATCAGCCAGTGCCATGTTATCTCTGATCTTTTATCCCTGTCTCTGATCATGGCCTCTGTCTTATTTTTCAGGTCTATTTTTCGTACTTCCTTGTACTGACAGCTTCATCAAGGTGGACATGAGAACTATATCCTTTGACATCCCACCACAAGAGGTAATGTGGTATGTTATGGGGATGTCTTTGTTTCCTCATTCCTGGAAAGCCCTGACTAGCTGGTATAGGAATGCAGTCACCACAACACAACTGGAAGGGCTAGAAAAGCAATGTAGAGCTTATATACTTTTATTACTAGCCATTTATTTGTGTCCTGAGTATTACATACACATTCATACTTACTGCTAGACTGGCCTGAGCGCCACAGTTGTGTTAAATGTTGTTTAAACCTCTTTTATATAGTCCCTAACGTTCCCAGTTGAGCAACATTAAAGAAACACTGGTCCCATCTTTTATAGAACTAAAATAGGCAATGTGTAGTGAGTAAGTCAAAACAATAAATAACAAAACAAACCCATATTATATGTTGGGAAATACCATTGTTGTCTTACAAAGACCTTCCTGTCACATATCAAGCTCCAAGGCTCCTTCCTACTTGAAGAGCAGATAAGTAAGTTAAAGGTAATTGCCTGTATAAACGTGCAAATAACATTTCATAGACTGTCCGCTAACCTCATGTTTTTGACAGGAAGCATAGTCTCATATATATAGGGAGGCCTGATAACACAACAAGAATAGACGTGGCCAGGCAGGGGTGTTTTCTGCCAAGGCCTATGAGGCCCAGGCCTAGGACAACACATTTTAAGGGTGCAGTAGGTTGCCTGAAACTGTCGATGCAGTGACATCAAATAGTTTATTTATATGGACAGAAATATGTATGTACAGTGTCTAGGGGCTTCCTAATCAGTAGTTGGCGGTTTGGAAATACAGGCCCCAATCAGAATTCTGGGGAACCCGTACTGGATGTAACGCACACAAAATCATTTTCAGTACTAATTCCGTTTATTGCCACGTCATTGCATAGGTTATATACTTGCAAAAGAAGGCGGATATTAGAGGCGATTTTCAGTTAATTGTTAGTCAGTACAAGGACAAATAATCAGGTGTTTTTCTGTTTCTTAGAACAACTAGAAATGTTTTGTATTTTAGTAAGGTCGTAAGACATCCCAAGGATAGGAATGTGATATTCTGGTTAGGCTATATCTCGTGAATATGTCAGCAAAATATGTTAACCCCTTCATCAGCAGAACATGTTAACCCCTTCACAGTGACCGCACTGTCTGTAACTATACCTGATATTTGCTGTCACACTAAATATAGACCTTGGCACACTTGTGGTTTTATATATATATATATATATATATATATATATATATATATATATATATATATATATATATATATATATATATATATATATATATATATATATATAGGATTGTGGCAATCTTAAGACTGGAGTAAAGGAAGAGTTTATATAATTTATTTTAAATTAGTAAAATGTGCCGTCCTCCGATTATCTAATCTCTTATTTGTAATAGAAATATATTTAATTCTAAGCACTCCCTCTCACTCTCCCATTAATTAAAGGGTCTATTTAGTTAAAAAGGTTTTTATATAGAAAAGTTTATCTAATTGATTTGATCCTCTGCAATCTTACTTTCATGTAGAATGTACTCCCTTACTTGTAAGACATAAGGAGTAACAGTTTCTTGGCATCTGGAACCTCCCTGTATATTCTCCTGCAGGCTGCCATATTGCACACCTGTGACCTGCAACAATGTAGGTCACGCCCAAAGTAAAGTTAGACAGCAAGCAGACTGTGTCATGCTTTGTCTTTTATAAGCTGCATAAACAGAAAACTGACATGATTTATTTATTAACATCTCTCCTTTTTACATTCTGTACCAGTGATGTGTTAGAAGCTATGTAAACATTTATAACACACAGCATGTCACTGATAATTTAAATGACCTATCCTGTGGGAATGTTTTTAGCTCCCAAAATGCAGTGCTGCAGGTCACAAGTATGCAAATAGGCAGCCGGCATGAGAGAATACAGGGAGAAGAGGGAGGTTCCAGAATCTGAGAAACTGTGGGCGTCTCATACGTAAGTGAGTGTAAATTTTACATGAGAAATAGATTGAGGTGGATCAAATTAATTAATTAAACTTGAATTACTTAATTAATTTTGTTAAATATTTATATAAATAAAATAATGCCCAGAGTACCTTTACGTTCCATACTCCTTTTCTGCACTAGCAGCAGCAGCCTACATACTACTCATATGTGTTCACACTTTCTCATGTTCTCTTACTTATTCTCACACTATACTAGCACTGATACAGGACACGCCAACTCTATTATATTCATATTTACTGGAAGATACTGGCTTCCTTCCAAAAGGATTATAATATCCCAGTGGATTTCTTGCTTTAGTTACAGATTTTGCTCTCTCTCCAATTATTTTTTCCATTTCTTTGTGATTTCAGGCTGTAAACAAGTATCTGTTTCTTATTGTTTTCCTTTTTATACATTGGAGTACATATGTGACACAACCCTGTAATCAAACATGTGCCCTCTCACTACAAAGTAAACCTGCATCTGTATACCTTTATACCTATGGGGATTACATGTTATGAACTTCATTGTTGTGGGCGGGGAAAGGCAATTATGGAAATATTATCTAGTGCACAAAACTAGGCTCCTTTTTATATACATGACAATAAAAATATATTTCTAGTATTCATCTCTCTCAACTTATTTTTTTCCAAACCCTCAGATTTTGACAAAGGACTCTGTGACAGTCAGTGTGGATGGAGTTGTCTATTACCGCGTCCAAAACGCCACCATGGCAGTAGCTAATATTACAAATGCAGACTCTGCCACCCGTCTCCTGGCACAGACTACCCTGAGGAACGTGCTGGGGACTAAGAACCTGTCCCAGATCCTGTCTGACAGGGAAGAGATTGCACACAATATGCAGGTAAGTGACCCACCTATAGTTATACTGTAATACTAACCTACCTTGCAAGGGATTGTGGGCACCAGTATGCAAATAAGGAGCATAACTTTGTGGCAGTGCTATTCATATCAGCTACAATAACTGAAAAGTATACAAATTGGTTTCCACATTACCTAGTTCTATTTTTCACTAATCTTGCTATATATTGTACTAAGCTGAGTGTTCATGACCACTGTAATAGTCTAACAAGAGGAGCTAATTGTGCTACTTATGCACTGATCATTAATAACAAATATTTTCAAGGATTTATAATAATTTATATTCAATAATAAATTCACCCTAAAAGAATAGAATATCAGCTCCCAGTTCAGTATTTTTCTCCACCTTGGTAATTTCACCAAGGAAGAAATGGAATTGTGTAAGAGATTTAAAGGGCTTTAAGAACAATCCGATTTAGATAAACAAACAATTATTCATAGGTTGCAATCATAGCAAAAGCTTGTTGCCAAGGAAAACCACTTTAACAGAGTAGGTCTCCAACCAATGGAGAGCTCTGTGTTGATATAACTTTGTGCCAGAAAATTTAGCACTGCTGGCTAGACAATGCCGCCTCCTCCCACTGACCGTTGTTGTGGGTGGATACAGAAGTAACTTTGAAATTAAGTTGCATATCTGCATATAAAAATGTATTTATTTTTTTTCTATTTAAACACTTTTTACCTATTATCAAGTTTACGGTAATTATTCAATAAACCATAGAGAAAAAATTTGATCACAGCGACCCTCTTTAATATTAGATTCATTTGCCTACTTAATTATTACAGATTTTGAATATTGCCCACTACAGAATGCATGTTGGGTTGTTTCCTGCTAGTTTTTAGGTGTAACGGTCTGATTTGTATTTTCAGTCTACACTGGATGGTGCCACAGATGACTGGGGGATTAAAGTGGAACGAGTGGAAATTAAGGATGTCAAGCTTCCCGTTCAGCTGCAAAGAGCGATGGCTGCAGAAGCTGAAGCTGCACGAGAGGCCAGAGCAAAGGTAAAGAGTCACTGTCCCACAAAACATGCTAATAAAAATATATATTGGTTGGCATATCTGCTGCCGTTGACTCCATTTACAGCTCTGGTCAAGCAGTAATGACCTCCTTTGCTGCTAAGTCACTCTAGGGGACTTTGAGGTAAATTGTAGGGGTGTGTGCACGGCCGTGCACTGATTTTGCTTCTTGGCTCACTCACATTGCTTAGAGGAACAGTGTGCAGTAACACCCCCCATTTACATAGAAGTCTCCAAGTGTGGCACAGCAGCAAAGGAAAACATGCAGTACTTGATCAGAGCAGCAAATAGAGTCACTTGGAATAAAAATAAAACATTTTAAAACCAGTAAGTTAAATTTTTGTATTTAGGCCGCTTAATTTGCATTCTTTGACATGAAAAAATGTTCATACAGTGCTCAATGAAAGAGCCACTGTAGTACACATCATATAGGGTTTCATGTGTTAATACTCAGTCATTTGTTATAAAACTAGTATTTTAAGAAAATAAATTCAGTGTAGCTTCACTTTAACTTATTTATGATGCAAAACGGATCAGGAAGCCAGAGGAAAGCACATGTTTCTTTATCAAATTGTGGAAAATTTGTGTTTTTGTCCCTTTATTGTTTTCTCTCTGTTCGGTCCTCTGCTGTTGGCCCATTATTTGTTCATGCTGCCTGTCAACTTTCCAAAGCCCAGTTTATAGAAGCATTTACAAGCTTCGAGTCACATTCAATTGAGTGAATTTGAGATCCGGAAGCCTGTAATTGAGCTTGCAAGCTATTTTGCTATTTAATTGGCGTGTTTTTGCAGACTCGGAACGGCTTACGAGTTACGGCTTGAAAAAATGGCGCTGATCAATCTCGTAACTTGAAGGCTAAAATGGCAAATCTTTATTCAGTTGCTCAATTTCCCCAAGCCCGCAAATGTTTTCACACCCGTAAACGGCAAATGAAGGAGAAAATCCTAAGAGTGCTAGAGAGGACCCGCAAGGGGGTTAAACACCTAATCGTAGCACTGTAAATGCAAATAAAAAATTGCTACTGCAATTTTACTAACGGGGAAAGCGATGAAAGACATTAGAATTAATTGCACAATAGTCTCAAGCTCGCAAATCGGCAGGCAATAAAATACATTTGAATGTGTATCAATGAGTTAATAGATATCAGGCCACTGATCGCATATTGCACCCCCAAACCTAATTGACTGACACGTACCCTCCATGTTTTACTTCCATAATGACTTTTTCTATTGGCGGATTCAAAATGGGCGGTTACAGGCTTGCTGAATTGATCCGGGTTCCAGCCCAGAACTGCTCCTAACCAGTGCATGGTTTACAGTTTTGGCTTGTGGTCCGTAACTCGCGCCCTTCAGCAATTGAATAGCACTGCATTCGGCTGTCTGCGATCTAGTTACGGACTTCATATTGAATGTGGCCCTTTTGTCTGCAGTATTTAGGATACAACTCGCACATTACCTTATCACAGAACAGGCACATTCTAGCTATTAAGTGTAGACATCACTATAAGGCAAACAATGTTACACTTCCTGAGTCATCTCAGTCCTGATGTAATATTGTAGCGTGTATCTTGGAGGATATTGATTGCACAATGTTTAAAGTTACAAAATAAGGTATCGCTGTTATCTAGGACACAGGCAATTGGCCAATATTTCCTAAGTGTTTGTAATTACTCAATTTTTCTTTGCACGGCCTCCTTAAAGGTTCGCGTTCATCACCTAAACATTTTATATAGCCAATTAAAACAATGCAAGAGATTCACATTTCCTTTAAAATATTCTGTGTGTGTATATGTATGTATGTATATGTGTATGTATATAAATTTCCCCCTTGTGTAGATCACTAAACCTAAATGCATTGATCTTATATTTAATGAGATGCAAGGGGCCAGTCTGTCTATTAGCCTGCTGTTGTCAGTATCTGAATATTACAATATGGCAGACCTGTATTGGTTTAAGATAACTCCCAGCGAGTGCGGGACAGTGTCGCCTTGTCACAAACCCATTAGTGAGGCAGTATCTGATATAGACGCATTTTGTTCCGTATATCCGAAGCAATAAACAGACAGGTGGCAGATAAAACCATATGAGAATTGGCTCTTCTTGGCATATCCCTCTAATATAACCACCTGTGATTTTTGGAGCCTTAGGGCATGCTCTTATCTATTTAGCCATTGAGAGATGTTAAATTGTTCAGACTTTGGGGTTTTGAAACCTACAACCTTACCTTTTATATGTTCAGTAGCAGCCAGGTTGCGTGTATAACTTGCCCTAGCAGAAAAGTAAATGCCCCTATCACATATACATTCTTGATCATATTACACACACGACTTCATCCTATCAGGAATGCCCTTGGAGTCCATTACAGGTGTCAAACTAAAAATACATTGGCTTTATGACATTTTCTGATTATTTTTTTTTTTTTTATCTAAACAAAATTAAATATCCCAATTTTATAATTAAATGTCACCTTAATGGACACTTCATATTTTGAACTGACTCCATAAGCATCAATAGTGCTGTGATTTGGCTCAACTCACACACAGGCTCTGGGTAAACATTTAGGGCCTTATTCAATTGCAATTTGCCCAATTGAATTGGACCCAAAATAAGCACATAACATATATTTTTTTAAATAGGTTTTCACCAACTAAAAACTTTTCTTTTGGATAGATGCTTGCTAACAAAAAACTTATTTCCAAAATATATGTAATGTGGTTATTTAGGGCCCTATTCAATTGTGCAAACTGCAATTGAATGAGGGTCTTAGAATTTATATCAACTGGGAATTTCCCACAGATATTTCCTGCTCTTGTTCCCACACCAAACACACTCAGGAATTGCCTAATAATACTCTAACCCAAGTACAGTGTGACATTGCCACACAAACAGTACGGATTAATCCCTGGACAAGTCTTTTTTTATTGATCCCTGGTGTATTACTAACTATAAGAGCATTCCATGTAACAAACCTATAGGAAGAGGGTTACAACGTGTTGCATTAGGGGTTTGTTTAATTTTTCTCACTTTTAAAATGTTACATAAACTTTTTGGCCTCCGCTTATGCATTATGTGATTTTTTTATGGCTCTCTTAGACTGTGAGCCACAGCTTGTTTTTGTCAACTAAATACAGAACATTTTTAATTATGAAGACACCAATCCAATAGCATTTACAATGTATACCCATTAGTTTGGATTTTAATTAGTTTAAAAAAAAAACAAATGGATTCTTTTAAAAATATGTATAGTGTATTTTTCACATGAATCTACACTTACAGATCAGTAAGCCTTCTTTTATCCCCACAGCCACATTTTATTTAAACTTTGCATTAATATTTATAGACCATATCAATACAAACTAGAGGTGCTCAATGAGAGAACAAACTAACTATAATAGATTAGTTCCATGGACATGATAAGCCACTCTGAGAGCAGCCTCTTCTAGCTCACTTGTGCCCTTCACTGGGAGAAATATCCTGTAGTACATCAGTCTGGTCTCTCTCAATAGAGTGATCCAGCCCCGAAATACCAGGCAATTCTACCCTGAACAGTAGAAACACACCCCAGACATAAGTTTCGACCTCTGTGGGCCTCGTTTGTGTGGTGCAGCTGTAATCCCTAAGACACCGTCATCAAGGAGTCCACATCTGGTTCCCCCTATCACCCTTAGTGTGAGATACTAAACAGAGTCAGAGGTGCTCATCTGAGAACGAACAATACATAAGTTGACCTGGTCATCTGCTCAGAGAACAGCCTCTTAGCTCACTTGTGCCCTTCACAGGGAGAAATATCCTGTAGTATATCCGTCTGGTCTCTCTCAATAGAGTGATCCAGCCCCAAAATACCAGGCAATTCTACCCTGAACAGGAGAAACCGAAAAACCCAGACGTACGTCTCAGCCTTAGTTGGGCCTTGTCAGAGGGGTGTAGCGGATGTCTCTAAGGAACAGTGAGCAAGAAGTCGACAACTGCAGATCCCCTAAGGAGACCAAACCCCAAGGGTCATTTGAATTAACCAAAAAAACTAAACTAATTGGAGGAGCTCAATCGGAGAACAAACTAACTAGAGGAGACTGCTCCTTTGGATTTAGTTTTCTTTTCTTTTATTTTTTTTTGTGTAATCCCACACATTTTGAAGTTGCATGTAAAGCAAATAAAAACTATAGAGATCTGTTCTGTTGTGTAATCCAAGAAGCCTGACCAATCTTGCCTAAAACTTACATGAAGAAACCAGTGTTGTAAAGAAACAAATGCTGAAGGCAAAAGGGTGTTTGCATTGTTGTAGGAATATTTTTGCTGTATCAAATTTGTATAGAGAACTGCTTGGGAGTAATGTTGTTTCTAGTATACTCTAATATTGTTATTACATGCATGTTGTCTTATTGCCATCACTGACAGACTTGAGACGGTGTTATTTTAATGAAAGTGTGGTGCATGCATGGAATAAACTCGCAGCAAAAGTGGTACATTAGGGGGTTCAAACATGCTTTGCTAGGTCTTGGTTTTTAATGCCCCCCAAAAAATAAATCCGACGTCCCTTCTGATTTTGTAGTGTAGTGACGTATGTATAATATATTATTACATATAGTGAACGCAAATAATAAGCATTTTAATATTTGCAGCACCTGCTTATGGTAAAAAACAGACATTCTCCAATAGATCAATAACTGACGCCATGCACTGATACACCCAAATCAGAACGCAGGTTGGTCCTGATATTAATATCCGTTTGCAAACACATTTTGCACATTTTTTAACCTTTGCACCGCTTGATTTTTTTTCATGAAAAAACAGAATGTTTAAAATCTATAGTTCTAAGTCTCTTTTTAAAATGGCTACATTTTTACCATAAACTTTAAAATCTATTTTTCCTATTTATTTTTTTCTACCAGGGAGATTTAAATAAAGCATATACTTATTTAGCAGATTATTTAGGTCTCCTTTCATTACACATGGTGCTAATTGGCAGATCCAAAAACACCTTCCGAAATTGCAGCAGCTGTATAAATAGGACTTCCTGGTGTCTTCTATTCTGGGTACACAATTTGCATATATGCTATTTCTATATTATATATATTGTATTGTTTCCTTTCTGGCGTTTTTTGATTATTTAAATGATTTACTAATATTATCAGTAACATGCTCTTTAATTGGGTTAAATATAAATATATATATAAATATATATATATATATAATTAGTCTTGTGTATATATAAAAATTATTCTCTTAAAGAACACTTGAAAATAGGCACCATGTTCTTAGAATGTAAAAAAAATACAGATTTAATGGTATTACTATTTATTTATGTATTATATATATATATATATATATATATATATATATATATATATATAAATAATGCTATGTGATTGAATGTAGAGGAAGCTTCTATGTCTCCTATCTGACAGTTTTAGATGTCAAATTCTCATTGTGCAGTGTATTCAGCAGAACTAATAGAAACATTGTGTTTACTTGAACACCTATTCCTTAGCAAGTAAGACATACTGTAGCTCAGAAAAGAAGACCGGATACTAAAGTTATGATAGAAAGCAAATTCAAATAAATATGCAGCCTTTATAGCTTATTTTGCAGATTTAGTTATTGAAAAGTCCATATAGAAGATCCCACAGTACAGTAGCCCTTTCACTCGCTCCCTATAGCATCCCATGTTTTGCTTCCTTTCTCCTTGGATGTTCTTGTCACTTTAAAGTTGGTCATGTGAGTAGACTATTGATAGCAATCAGGAATTCACCCAGCTCCTTATAAGGAGGGTCCGATACACTGAGGTTGGCAGCCGGCCTCTCTGCTAAGCAACGCTGGCAGGGACGATTATTGTTCATGCTGACCAGTCGGTGCCTCCTCACCTACATTTCAATGGTCATCCAATAAAACACATTCCCAGATTACAGGAGGAAGCCAAGAAGGCCTAAAGGCAAAGGAAATATACAGAAGAAATGTGGCCTGTAAAAAGTGCACATAATAGCGACCCAGTTTTATGACAAAAGACAACATGTATTTGCATCGCTTTTTTTTTAAATTTATAAATACATTATTTATAGTGGCAAAATACCCTTTTTTTTTTTTTTTTTTTTTTTAGGAAAAAATATCGGTTTATTCAATATGCCACATTTGAAAATGATCTTGTGTTAATTATTTAAATTAAAAGAATAACACTGCTTTCTCAAGATTTAAGCTTTCTATTTCCCACTATGGCCACAGCCATTCTGCTATGAACGTCCTCCCTGGAGAGCCAGAACTCCATGTTGCAGATTTGCAATACAGGCCCACACATAGACTTCATAGAAACATATATTTGATAAGAACCAAGAGGCACATTTTGATCTGCTCATTCTATCTACTTAAATGTTTGGCTTAATTAAGCCTCAGCCAAAGAAAATCTGAGGTACTCAGTCTGAAAACGGACAACACCTAAGTAGGTTTGTTCTCTAGACCTGGTCACAAACTCCGAGAGCCGCCTCTTAGCTCACTTGTGCCCTCCACATGGAGAAATACCCTGTAGTAGTAAATCAGTCTGGTCTCACTCAAGAGTGACCCAGCCCCAAAACACGAGGAAAAACAAACCCCAGAAGTATGTTTTGGCCTCATCAGTGAGGTGCAGCTGTACTCAAGGAACAGTGCGCAAGCGGTCCGTCTGGATTCCCCCATCACCCTTAGGAAGACTAAGCCCTAAGCCCCATAATAGCCTAATGCTTATCCCAAGCATGCTTAAATTTCTTAACTATTCCAGTGTATGGGACATGCTTGTTTGATGTCATCTGTGACATCACGTGTGAACATGCGCATGAGCCTATGTTAAAATTAAATCTGCATCATTAGTAAGATGGACGCCTTGCTCTAAAGATAGCCGTGTTAACAACAAAATGGCAACACTGAAATAGCCTAAATTATGAGAAAGTAGTGTTTTTTTTTGTTAATAATTTATTAATATAAGAACATGTTTATAAAACATACATTGTTTTGTGACTCAACTGGCACTTTTAATTTGCTGAAATAATCAAACTAATTTATTTCTCTACAGGTTATCGCGGCTGAGGGTGAGATGAACGCTTCTCGAGCCCTAAAGGAAGCCTCCATTGTCCTCTCAGATTCTCCTGCCGCTTTGCAGCTGCGTTATCTGCAAACGCTAAATACCATAGCAGCAGAGAAGAACTCCACCATTATCTTCCCCCTGCCCATTGACTTGTTGCAAGGGCTTATGGGAGGCAGGAAGTAACTGGCCCAAGTGACTGTAAAAAAAATCAGGAAGTGGTAGAAATATAAGCCAGAAAGTGGAATAGCATGTGAAATGTTAATGTTAGACTTGTCATTTGTGGCGAGAAATATCCTGTATTAAAATTTATTTTTACTTTTTTTTTTTAATAATGTCAATCAAAATCAATTTTGACTTCATGTTTTTATCAATGCAACATTTTACTTACTCTTTTGTAATATTTTGTTATGTCAGACAAACTCGTGAAAATACTCCATTTACCCGCTCAATCTCACAGACCAATGTGAGCTTGCCACATGACAGAACAACATGGCGGCTACCTATTCATCATTCTTCAATGTCAAGTTTGATTTTTATGTGTTTTTAAATTTAGATATATATTTAATATGTTCTTATTTTTGTAATTTATACCAAGAACCATTGTTCAATACAGGAAAAAAAAATAATTTGGCAGAGTGTTTATTGAAAAATTTAATATCTTTAATTCAAAATGTGATGAAGAGTTTAGAAGTCACATTTGCTATTATAAATGTAACAATGCAATGGTTACCAAATGCAGATTATAAAGGGGTTAACTTATCCTGACACCGTGTGACTAACTATTTATGGTGTGTCATAGCACCGAGTTATGGGAAAACCACTGACACTCCTGAGGCGTCCCTGACTGTTCCAAAAGCAGTTTTCATAAAAACAAAAGAAGAGAACTGCAAGGATGTGAGTGAACATACAAAAAATGTTGCTTTACCTCCTATTCTTTTCGGAACAATGGTCAGTGCCATCTTTAAAAGGTAACTCCTTAAAGAGTGGGTATGTCTCCTCCTTTGCCACTATTGGCCATGCAAGAATATTTGCCAGGCATTAATGGATAATGTTATTATGTATTTTTATATAACTTGCAGCATTAATATCTGGGTTTTTTATTTGTTTTAAAACAAGCTTGTGACAAACTTATTTTGTTGGGGCATTTATAAAGATGCTTTTGTTTCCCTATTGAAATCAAACAATTTTTTTTTTATCCATTCTTATTGTTAACAATTTCGATTGCCTGGAAATTATTTTCTATTTCAGTTGCACTATATAGCCTACTTCTGAAGAATTGTGTGAGCTAATAAATACATAAATAAATAAAAAAGGCTTTAACATCAAATATTACTACTCTGTCAATAATATATATATAATCATTTAACTTATGGTGGACAAAAGAGTGATAGAAGTCCTCAGTAGTACAGAAGATTAATAGTACATTGGTGCTCCAATTTGATTGACTAAATATAAGTAAAAAAAAAAAGCATATTTCCTGCTCAGGTTTACAACCAATACGGTTATCGCACTTCACTCTGGGGAAACTGGGCGGGGCCATGCAAATGAGCCCACAAATGCATTTTACTCTTAAATAAAATAAAAAAAACACTATAAACATGGCTAAAAGAAGCCATGTATAAAAAAAATTTTTTTATTTAAGCACTAATGCACTATTCATTGTGTGTGTGTGTGTGTGTGTGTAATTATATAAATATATATATATATATATATATATATATATATATATATAAATAAATGTGTGTGTCCATGTGTAAAATTCTCCACAGCAATGTAATGCACTTGTGATTATATCTACATGTTTTAAAAATAATACCACAAATGCAAGGTTTAAACTGCAATGTAGGAATTTAGGTGGGGATATGCAAATTAGACTATGTCTTAAGTGCTAAAAACATTTTACTTTGCTAACCCGCACCACAGCACGGTGTAATCCTTGTACGAGTCACAAATCACCTGTATATATTACATACTGGACAGATCCAGATACACACAAACATTTAGGCATTCCAAAAAAATGGGCCTAGTTGGATAACGCATTAGTGACACAGCCATGATTCCATATGTGGTATAATACTATAGGTAATAACACATACTTTATCAAATCAAATGAATATTTAAAAGACTGGATTTTCCTTCTGTTTACCAACATTGAAGCTGTCAGTCAGCATTTCTGATCCACCCACAAAGATTTATAATTTTTATTAATGAGATAAATACTATTAATTAGGGGCAAGCTCTTGAAGCATTGGGGCCGATGACTTAATTGCAGTTGCCTGCACGTTGAACGTGCCTAGTCTCGTTCTGTGCAGATGACCCCACTAAAGACCATGAACCCAATGCTTCTGGGGCTTATCAACAATTAATGGCAATGTTCGCTCATTAATATATACAAATCTGTGTGGATTAGAATGTTGCATCCTTGTTACGGACTTTAGTTTTAAACTTGGATCCAACCTCTACATAAATAGTCTGTAAGCAAGACTGGAGCGGGGAAATCCACACATACTGTGGATATTCTCGTCCTTCCTTGTAGTGCCAATATAAATGCCAGCTGGGCAGTGACAGGCCGCAGAATAAATAAACACATCCCCTCCCCTCTGCATACCACAGGGCAGGCCGAGGATGAGCAGAGAGCCGTGTGTGTGTGTCACATCCTGCAGTGTAATCTGAACCAGGCCACCCATGGAAAGGATAGCACTCGCAGACCTGGCTCCTACCAGAAGGAAGCGGGCACTGCCTAACCTGAGAATTGGGCACAGGAGTTAAAGGACCACTGCAATGTCCTAACAAAGGAGGAGCTAGCTGTGTATAATATGCTTTGATCATTAATGAAATATTTATTTAGAATAGCAATATTAAAATTCAAGATCGGCCTCTTGTTCAACGGATTATCCTCACCATGATATCAAGGGGAGGGGGCTTTGCTGAAAGAAAGGTCTACAGGGTATTCAGAACAATCTGATCAGACAATCATTCATAGTTTGGCCCCACAGCAACTGCTTATTAACAAGGGAAACCTAAAACAAAGTCTCCAGACTTATAACGGAGTCTGTACATTAGCATGGTCTGGCCACTATAAGGTCAGTGGGGAGGAGAGTCCACCAGTAGACAAGTTTTATCTTCGAAAGAAAGTATAATATTGCTTTTTTTTTTAAATAAAAAGTTACATAATTTAGTTCAAATGGCTAATCAAAACCTCTAGTCCATGTTGTGAGGGCACTACAGTGTTCCTTTAAATGCTTTTTTTTTTTCTCCCACTCCACTAATAAAACCCTCCAGAAAACATACCCTCATGGTCCAGCTCTCAGGAAGTGATGAAACCAAGACTAGATGGAATCTTCTATCCATAAGCAGGATTTTGAAACAAAATCTGTTTTCCTCTAAAAATTATTCCAAGGCTTACACAGCTGCTAATGTTATTAGTTACATACTTTACAAATAAGTGCTATTCCAATTGACCTAAAGAAGTCCTTTAACCCCCCCCCCCCCAATAAGACATTCACACTGTATATGGACAGAAACAATTCAAGCTTTTATTACCTTTAAATATTGAAAAGTACAATTGAAAGAAAGGTATAAATTGAAACAACGGTCTAGGTTATTGCATGGCTAGTGGGCTATGAATAGTCTCTTGCGGGTTACGTGGCTTTTGTTGGGTGGGGGGTGAAGGCACAGGGTCTGCTAGAAGCAAGTGGTTCTAAGGTCACATGTTGAGTTCAGCCAATGCTTTCTCCAGAGGATCCACAGCCCAGAAATCCACATCCCAAGCCAGGAACCAGCCGGTGAAGGTGGGCGGCTCAAATCCTTGCTTGATAACCGCAATGGGAGTCCTCTTGTCTCTGTTGGCGGGATCGCTTGCAATGTATTTGGAAGCTGCAAATAACAGAGGATATTACTCATGAACAAATGTACATTTAATGGTCACAACAAGGCCCCAGCAGAAGTGAAAAATACACTTATGGCAATTCATTCTGCAGAGTCTCTCATGATTGGACGTTTCAGAGATAAACATCTACATTAGCTGGTTCTACAGTGGTGAGAATTCCTCATTCCTATTGGTGCTTATTGTGGTTATATTCGTCTGAAAGTAATATTATCACTGCTAAAGTAGCATTCTGTAAGTTTTTTGTAACCTCAGTTCTAAATTGATATTCTTAAAAATGCTGTTGGTGGAAGAAGATGAAGAGTCTTCTCAATGGAGGATAGAAAAACAAGACTTGAAACATTTACCTGATGCCAATGCCTCTTTCTTTTCGTCCTCCTGGGCTTCGTTTCCAATCCAGACAAATACCTAACACGAAACAAAATACAATGTATTCTCCTCTTAACACAAGATGTAGGATTAGTCCTGGATACTTGAGATATTCGAAGGTTGGCAGTTCTACTCTGCAAATTAGTTCCAACAAAATCACAAGTTTGTACTAACCACCTGCAAACATTTCCATTAAAGAAACACTCTAAGAACGTTTTTTTTCTTTAATGCGTACTGCCCATGTTAACAGTATACGGTCCATTCCGGTTTCGCCTGCACTCTAGGGGAGCACACTACTTTAAAATGGATTAATGTAGTGGTGAGGTGTTAGGGCTAGGCGTAAGGGTTAGGGTTAGGATCGGCCTTCAGTTAGCTTCCTGCATTAATTGTTTTATTTGCAATGTGTAGCTTGCAATGCGCACTCACGTTTTTCACAGTGATAATGGGAAAGATCCCAGTATACTAAAGAATGAGAATTTACCATATGATAAAAAGTTAAGTGTACCCTTCTGATATATTAAAAGAGGTACAAGTTGTAAAAACACAAAAACGTTCATTAAAAAAATTAAAAAAAAATCTTAAACTCTAGTTGGTGATATTGCCGGTGATGAGTACATTCTGACTATTATAAATGATTAATCAATTTTATCTAATCACAAAGTCAATTGGAAAACCTCCTTTGTATAAAAATGTAAAGGATTAAAAAATTACCTGGGTTAATTCCCTGTTGTGGTTACATATCCATACGGAGTTAACGGTCATAAATTCAAATGAACCAGGGGACTTTAAAAGGGCAATAATAATAAAACAATATAAATACCTGGAAAGTATTATTTAAAGTCAATGGATTGTGTGGAGTTTGAGCTCTTGCAAAATGATTAATAGTAATTCGTTTTATTGTCTTATCGTACACTTATTCCATATGCAGAGATTTTTATCTACAATATATAGTAATATTTCATGAGAAGGATGAGTTATTTCATTTCATGCATATTCCCCTTTTACAGTCTCTACAGATCAATATAAAATCCCTATGGACATTTAAACATTACCACAATTGGGAGATAATCTAATTTGAAATTCCTTATCTTATATAAAGGAAGTTTTCCAAAATTTGACAAAATTGCTGAATCATTATTTTAAGTCAATTTCATCACACAGAACACTCACCAATCTGATTTTAAATTACCATATTTTTTTTAAAATTTTGTATTTTGAATAACCGCACTTAGAAATATGCGACATGTTTTTAGAATGTAAAAACGATACAGTCGCTAATTTATTATCATTTACATACAATGTGCAATCTACCATTTTGGTTCCAGAAGATCAACTTCCTGAGGTGGAAGGAGACTTTGAATACACAGAAAGTATACAATGGGAACATGACAGTTATATCTGCCAGTACTCTCAACAGGACTAAATAGAAGTTAATTTGGTTACAAGCACACACCCTCCTAAGAAAGTAACAGACAGCAGCAGGGTAAAAAGCAAAATGGAGCCATGTAGTAGTAAGGAATTGCAAATAAAAAATGTTTAAATATAAAAGGTTGTGTGTTTATTTTTTCTAAAAACAAACATTCTTTTTGGATCTTGACCATTTCACTAGCACAAGTCATGGCCCGGAGAACAGCACTCCCACTCCTCTGTCAAAGGCTGTGTCCACTTAAGGTGGATTATTGCAGTTACCTTTACAACAATGATATAGAAGCAGAAAGAGTGTTATAGGAGATCATAATGGGGGACCTGGGGGGTGGGATAGATGATCATAATGGGGGACTCGGGGTTGGGCGACCCACCCCCAGGTCCGCCATTATGATCTCCTATCCCCCCTCAGGTCCCCCATTATGATGTCCTATCCCTCACCATACCTCCCCCTAGGTCCCCCATTATGATCTCCTACCCCTCCCCCATTATGATCTCCTATAACACTCTTTCTGCTTCTATATCATTGTTGAACAGGTAACTGCAGTAATCCACCTTAAGTGGACACAGCCTTTGACAGATAAATGGGAGTGCTGTTCTCCGGCCATGACATGCGCTAGTGAAACAGACTAGATCCTTCTTATTTTCAGGTTTACCTATTTAAATAAATGATAAAAGAATAAATTAGACCACAGTGGTCCTTAAACAATTTATTTTACTCTATTAATAAAAGTTATGTTTTGCAACCTGATGCACTTTCAATATATCAGAAAGTCACATTTGTGCAAATAAATACATGCTATAAATGCATGAATAAATAAACAATCTAGCCTATGAACATCATAACCGTGAGAATATCTGGTATCTTTGTTTATGAAGCCATACTATTTCTAGGTCACACTGGAAGAAAACCCTTTATATATAACTGGAAATATACCCTTAGAATAACAATTCAATGCGTAGGTTCATGACCTAGTTTCCCAATGCTGTGAAATGTGTAAGTCCTTCAATAAAAACAATGTTTAAAAAAATATCCAGTCATTTCTGTACCCCACAAAATGTCCAGAAAAATAACCCACGCGTCTAAAACCTTTTAATCGGCTTTTTCAGCAATCTTAAATGACATCTTGAATCGTTGTAACTTATGACTGACTTAAGTTGGCTACACTAAGATGGTTATAAATACCTGATCCCAAGTGTCCAAAAGCATGACATCATCTGTGGCAAGATCGTCTTGAGTGATTTCTCCTGGGACTTCCTCGATCTGCAAAATTATAAACGGTAAGAAATGACACAAAGACAAAACTCAAATCAACACAACCAGTATGAACAAAACCCAAGATTTAACAAATGGTACTACAGTTTGGCACTCCCAATAATGAATTAATAAATACTTCTAGTGAATACCATTCGTAGACTAAAAGTCTATTATTATTATTAGTTTTATTAATGTTTAACATAACAGTTCTTCATAGATGAAGAACATTCAAAATATCATAGGCTTCCAATAAACGAGTAGCATAAATGTATATTTGGTTTTTCAATGGGACGTCATAGTCAACTTACAATGAAGCGTCCGGTTTTATTGGTACAGGCAAACAGACGAGGTGGGTGGGCATTCAGCTTGTCCTTGAGTCTTCCAGAGGTCCTATAAGCGGCTTTTCCACCCAAAGCTTCCCAGAAGTCATCTACAATAAAAACCACAATGACAGGTCATACAATTTATGAATTTGTATAAACACTGAGTTACTTGTTGGCAAGAGTGGTTGGGTCTTCTTGAGTGATGGACAGTATTTGTGTGGTAGTAGATTCCTGAAACAGTGACACAGTTTAGGTGATAATCCGGATTCAAACATACAGCTTTCCTAAGACAAGGATCAAAGATGTCTGGAAGGCTTTAAATCAGATAAGATGGGATGGACAGAGACAAGTGTGGGGATAAACTCTTATTGGTCAACATTTTCTGCTTCCACCAAATCCTACAAGCACAAGTATATAATGTATGTTCAGCCTACAGCTATAGGAAGCGCCTGCATCACAAACCAGATATTACTGCAAGTGTAGTATGGGAAGCTGTATCAGTGATATGGACCATCTTGCGGGAATAAAAATGGTGGAAGGACAGTGGTCCCTAAACAATTTATTTTAATCAAAAGTATATTAGTAAAAGTTATGTTTTGGAACCGAATTAACTTTCAATATATCAGAAAGGCACATTTGTGCTAATAAATACATGAATAAACAAACAAACAAACAATCTAGCCTATGAACATCATAACCGTGAGAGTATCTGGCATCTTATACTGAATGTGCTGCTGGGATGAATATATTTACCAAAATCAATATTAAAAGACCAAGAGTGCGTGTATAGAGGTAGGGCCCGATTCAATTGAGCTTTCGCAAGTGAGGTTGCAAGTTAATTTGCTATTCAATAGGCGTCTTTTTGCGGGCTCTGAGCGGGTTGAGTTACGGCCTTGAAAACTTTGCGATTGTTAAACCCGTAACTTACAGCCTCCCAAAGCCTTTGATCTTTCACTTTGGCAAGAGTTATGATGGCTAAAATCGCAAATTGCTATTCAATTGCCCAAGCCCGTAAATGTTTTCATACCCGTAAATGGCAAAAAGAGAAAATCTTACGAGTGTTAGAGAGGACCTGCAAGGGGGTTTAACACCTATTTGTCGCACTGTAAATGCAAATAAAAAAACAATACTGCACTGTAAATAACGGGGGAAAGTGACGATCGACATTAGAATTAATTGCACAGCAGTCTCAAGCTTGCAAATCAGCAGTATATAAGATTTATTTTTAGGTTTCATTTTCGGGGTTAAAAATCGATCTCGGGTATCAATGAGTTAATACATATCAGGCCACCCATATGGACTAGAACAGTATTGGCATTCATTTTCATCATTCTTTCTTTTGCAGGTTTGCGAGTCTGATCGCATATCAGGCCCCCGAACCTAATTGATTGACATGTAACCTCCATGTTTTACTGCCTTAATAATGACAGTCTGATTTTCTATTGGCGGATTCAAAATAGGAGGTTACGGTCTTGCTTAATTGATTAAGTTCCCGCCCTAAAGTGCTATGAGCCAGTGCATGGATATATATATATATATATATATATATATATATATATATATATATATATATATAAAATTCAAACCTAGCTCCACCTATTGACTACCTCTGCGCTGTGGTCTTTAATTAAAGAGAGGAGTGGGTCTGCTGTGCCGTATAAAAATGTTCCTCCTTCACATACCATTTTTGGAGATATGAGACTGGGTTGAAGGGCAGTGGGCAGGGTACAATATATATTTGTTGTGTAATACGCCTTAAACTTACCAGATTCACTTCCTTCTGCAATGTTTGAGGCTGATACCCCCAGTATATTCAATAACTCCCGAGCTCCCTGTTTCTCAGGCTCGCTGGATCCTTGGCCCACCCACAAGTAAGCAGCAGAGGGCGTCTTTAGTACAAAGGCATCATTTGAGTTCAGGTTGCTTGCAGTGGCATCCACCTTTCATAAGGCAATAAAACAGAGGGGTTAGTGTACAAAAAACAACCACAAAACAAGCACCTTTAAGATGTTTTAAAGGGCCAGGGTAATACCCCAGCAAGGATGAGTGATTAACTTTAAATTATGCATTTATCATTAATACAACTCCAACTTAATACTGTGTAATATAAATATTGAATTCCTTTTTAAATGTTAGTATCAGCTGGGTGTTTGCTTCTCAAGGAACTCCCCAAACCTCCCCTTATTAACCCTATCAGGCTATTGACAAAGGGTTTTAAGAATAATCAGACTTGAGAAGAGATTGAGAGAGGATTCGTAGATTGCAGCAAGTTTCTGCTGTGGGACCAAACGGAAAACAACATCTTAACTACAAGACTCCAACCAATGGAGATCATTGTGTTGGTACACATTGGGTCTGAACATTTAGCACTAGCTGCTAGACAGTCACCTTCCCCATTGACCTTCATCAAATAGAATTGTATTAATCATCAATGCCTAAAACTCAATCTCATGTTGTTAGGGCTTTGCGCTGGCCCTTTAAAAATCACACTGCCTCATCAGATCTATTTTCATTCTCATTGAATACACTTTAATCCATCCCAATCAGATGTCAAGATATTTTGTTCTCTATTAATTCCTCCGATTGGCTGAGAAGGTCCACATTTGGATTTGGCCAGGTTGTACGTTACATTTTGCTTTGTTCCAAATTTGCTTTTCCCAATAGATATCTCAATATTTATAGACATAGCGAAACATTCAGACAAAAGCAAGGTTACACACATACATATATACACTAGCAAATTGCCCGTCAAAAATTGACGGCAATGAAATTGTAAGGTAGCTAATGCTGTTTGGTGTGTAATAATGAAATATATAATACATTAATAAATGAATATACTTTACCTATTTTGAAGCATTGTGTTGAAGAGCTGTCAATCTGTGTGGATGTTGCTGCAGCATTAGTGGTGTGGAGCTGCTGTGTAAGCGTGATGAATGTGTGTAATACTGTCCGTTAGCGTAGTGGTGTACTTTCGCATTGGCGTAAAATGGCGGGTAATGTGTGGTATGCGTCTTCGCGGATTATCCATAGGTCTTTTGTGGTGTTTTGCGAGTTTAGAGTGCTGTAGCCTCGTTTTCATTTTGTTCGTCGGCCATTTATTCTCTCGCTTAGCGATATTATTAGTGTCTAAACTCTTTTATTTTCATTTAAATGAAGGAGTAAGTTGCTTTTTTGAGGTCCTGGATGGTCCCTCTTGCTGTAGGTAAGCTTTTTATGTGTGCATTGTGTGTATTTATTGTGTTTTAAAATGTTTTTATGTTCGCGTGTTGCGTACGAGTGTTGCGAGGTCGTAATGTGTGTTAACGTGTGTCGTATGTTGTTTGCGTTGCGAGGTAAAGTTTGCGAGGGTCGTAATTGGTGTGTCGTGTTTGCGTTGCGATGTAAAGTTTGCGTTGGTCGCAGTTGCTGGCAAGGAGCACAGAAGGCGCTCCATGCCAGCAACTGAGGCCCTCGCCCGCTGCCCTCGCTATGCAAGGGCCGCGGCTCGCTGTGCGAACCCGCAAGCGTTAGCAACAACTCGCATGCTCACAACTATATATGTGATACACAGTCATGCATAAACCGGTCTAGAATGACCTTACCTCGATAGCTCTGCTGAATCCAGAGGTTGAAGCCCGGACCTGGAACAGACGTACATCAGCATCCTCTGTCTGGCCTCCATCCCTTGAGGTTCCTCCCTTGTAAACAACTAAAGGTTTCCCACCAAACAAACTCAACAAATGAGCCGGCTCCTTGCCTTGTACAACTCGCACCTGTTAAATAAAAAAAAGGAACAACATTTCAAGTCACTTATAGCTTTGTCTGTGACACTTTATAAAGCTAATTAAAGAGTAAATAGGGTTTCCACTACAACAAAAATGTCCTGGGTAGCAAATAAGGCTCAATACATAGTTTAATTGCTTTTGGCATATATACTTTCATGCTGAATGTAGAAATAGCCTTGGATTGGAGTACAGTGCCAGAAAACTCACTCACAGACATCAGTTTATTAGGTTGATATCGGCAATGAGGCTGAAGGGTGTATGCACTTGAAACTGCAATATGCAGGTTCACAGCTTAGTAATGTTTCACAACACTATACAATTAGGGCTTTCATTATCCTGGATCCTATTCACTCCTTCTGCTTACACAATCTGCTCGCAACAGTTAATTTCCAAATATATTTTGCAAAACTTTTCCCATTGCCAGTAATGGCCAATTTGCTGGCTATTCACAGAATACTCCAAGTAACACTTACAAGAATAGGTTTGTGGCACCGAGGAAGGGGGTTAACCACTGAAATCATTTAACGTCTTTTTTTCAGTAAGGGTTACAACATATATATTGGGTCATACTTACTAAAAGGTCAAGAGTTGAAAGCGATATCTAGATTACTGGACACTTATGGCTACCTCACACATACACATAGGGAGAGGTAGCCGCGAGTGTCCAGTAATCTAGATGAATAATCAGGAGTATTGCAGTATATATTGATACTTTTTTATTGGACAAACGTATTCATAATATAGCGACAAGCTTTCGAGAGATGATACCCTTTTTATCAAGTCAAAAGCAATACACACACACACATATATATATATATATATATATATATATATATATATATATATTATATTATATTATATTCCTTACATCTATTTGAAGTAGGCAGCATCACTCAGCACCTTATATGAAAAGAAAAGCATTATGGGGGGGGGGGGGGGGGGGGGGACCTGAGAGTGTCGTGCGGGCTGGATAATTTCTCCATCCCCAAAATGACACCATTCTTTCCCTAGGCAATAACTAAAAGGACATGGGTGTCCCCAAAACAGCCAGACTTGGGTTTTGGCATTTTTAAAGGGCAATCTATTCTTTCTGCTAAAAAATAATAATTTAATCCCTCCACTCACTGGACATATGCTCAGTAATGATTGTACTATGGCAGGCACCGAGATCTACATGTGACGCACAATCCTATTTCCTATAATCAGATTAACCTATTAGTGTAACAGAAAACGTGCAGCATGTCGGCTCTGACAACCCAATTTCTAATTTCCTGTTTACACAATTCATCTAGACTTGTTTTTACAGTAATCGGACTCATCGCTCCACAATGCTCTTTTGTGTGGTTTGCTCTAATCTTTGAGTTGAGCTTTGTTTTGCAAGCAACAAACACCAGCAAGTAGGTTCGTTCTAGAGGTCTGGCCACCTAGAGCAGCTTCTTGTATCTCACTTGTTCCCTCTACAGGGAGATAAATAGTATATCAGTCTGGTCTCACTCACTAGAGTGATCCAGCCCCGAAATACCAGGCAATTCTACCCTGAACAGGAGAATCAGCAAACCCCAGATGTACGTTTCAGCCTCTGTGGGACTCGTCAGTGAGTAGGTAACCAGACCTATAGAACAAACCTACTTAAGTATAGTTTGTTCTCAGATGAGCAACTCTGACTCTTTTTGTCCAATTGTTCTCACCATAAGGCTCACTGTGCCTCCGAGCTGCTGGACCTTTCCTGTTGGCTGCCCGCGCATAGTGCCGGCCATCAGGTTCAGGTACTGGCACATTCGATTTACACTTGGAATAAATTCACGGACCCCTCCGCCGCGCCACGTAGTGGCCAAAGGCTGCCACTGCGCACTGGCAGCGAATAGGAAAGATCCCAGCTACTCCTCACTGATGAGGCCGAAATGTACGTCTGGGGGTTGCTGTTTCTTCTGTTCAGGGCAGATTTATCTGGTATTTCGGGGCTGGATCTTTTCGGGGAGACCAGACTCATACTACAGGATATGGCTAAAAGAGGCTGCTCTCAGAGTAGGTAACCAGACCCAAATAACAAACCTATTTAAGTGTTTATATGCGATAAGGACTTCATCTGAGAACAAACAGAGGCAATAGTGGGCAAGGTGCAGTCAAACATCGTCTGGGACAGATTAACTGAAAGACCTTTTGTAAGTAAAGAGGTGGTAGCAAATGATTTCTAACCCTTTACTGCCTCCAATTTAAAATGCCCTTGCTGTCCTTATAAGGCTTAAATAATTTTATTTCCATTAAAAACGTTCACTTCCTTTCAGTAGTGCTCAGGACAATGACAGGTCAGGTTACAGCAGTGGCCATTAATGAGGTAAACTATATTTAAATTCTATTTTCTGGATAAATATTTGATTTGCTGCAGACTATAGTATGCAAGTCTCATTGGCAGACAAGAGTACAGCGCATACAGCTATATTACTGCTAATTGCTAAACTCCACAACAATTAAATCACAAATCAGTTTATTGTGCTCAGAAAGCATGGTTTGAAATAAAAAAAAATATATAATTTTTAAAGGTTTGAACACACTATATATATATATATATATATATATATATATATATTTATATATATATATATATATATATATATATATATATATAGCACCTTCTTACATTGACATATACAGTAGACTCTCAGTTAACCATAGCTGTCAAGCAACCTTGCAAACGTACCTGTGTGTAAGGAGTGAAAGCTGCTGCTGCTAGAACAGCCATCACTGACAAATATACTTAGCAGAGCATCCTATGTGCAGCTGATCTAGGCCTCTTTTATATGCAACTCTCAAGCAACCGGAAACTAAATTTTATCCGGCATCTCGTAATCGCTGAGGGTGCCGGTTAACGGAGATAGATAGATATACAGATATAGATATACAGATATAATATAAGCCGAATCTTTTTTCCGATTTTTTGATCTTGCGAGTTACGGGTGCGGCTTATATTCGCGACCATAAAAAAAAATCATTGCCGATTTGTGACCTTTGCATGTTAGGTATGCGGCTTCTATTCGCGCAAATCGGCAGTCATTTAGCGTTCGCGAGTTAAGGGTGCCGATTTGCGTGCTTGAGACTGCGGTATTAAATAGCGATTTACGGTTTTAGTGATTCTAACATCCTGTAAAGCCTGTAACTAATTAGCCTGTGCTAATTAGAAAGCCTGTTTCTTGCAATGGCTGATCACTTTGAGAGCTGCATATAAAAAAAAGGCCTAGATCAGCTGCACACAGGATGCTCTGCTAAGTGTATTTGTCAGTGAGGGCTGATCTAGCAGCAGCAGCTTTCACTCCTCACACACAGGTACATTTGCAAGGTTGCTTGACAGCTATGGTTAACGGAGAGTCTACTGTATATGTATAAAGGTGCAATATTTAATATTTACACTTGAAAAGGTTTTTCTTTGTATAGGACACATGTTTATGATATGCATTTATTTTTTGTATATGTTAGTCCCCAATCCCTTCAACTTTTAAATGGATACTTCAGCCTTCTAACGGATAAACTAATGAATACGGTATATTTTTGCAAGCTAATTAAAAGCCAATATTTTTAGAAAGCAAAAAAAATAAATACAGCCTATAAAATATTATATTTCATATGTAATTTCACTGTGCAGTAGTCTTTACATTTTTAAACAAGTTCCTGCCGCCCCTTCGGCCCCCCACCTTCTTAGTCTATAAATTCAGTTCTACCGATTGCAGGATCTGGGCAGTTGTATTAGATGGCGGTCGGGCTGGTGAATCATTTCTGTATTTAGGCTTCAGTAACTCTGCGATGCCAGTTGCTAAGCAGTGCAATGACACCGTAACAAACATTATTTTATATAAATTAAAATTACTCAACAGTTCACTCGATATATCACTAAACTGATAATAGTCCAGCTTTCAGAACTTGCAAGAAGTAGAAGATTCCCGATTTATTGTGAGAAAACTTGCACTTAGTAGGACTGGTTTCCCAAAATCTGGACCTATATCTCCGACAAAGTGATATGCTAGGATGATGCTATAGTGTACAGCAGAGAGGAAACTGTGGGAAGTGGCAGTACACTCTGTCGCCAATGCTATTTAGGAAGGGTGCCGCCTAAAGTGGAGGGAAAAACAGCTATTTTCACTTTAAGTTTCTTCACCTGAGACCACATTTTTTTTTAAAAACAATACAAATTGTTTATCTTGATCATTATGAAAGCTGGGTAATTAAAGTGGAATATAGATATATATACACTCATACAAGGTGCACAGGGAATTTAATCCCAACAGAGTATATAATTGAAGGAAGATATATCCAGTTCAGACCAGTAAAAAGAGTACTTGCATGCAATAATAATAGCTCAAGACATGTATCAATAAAATATAACTTTTATTCTTCTAATTTAAAATCACAAGTAAAAAATGGGAAATGAGGGCCAAGTCAGACAAATGGAGATTACAGGTGAGTCTAGATAATGGCAAACACTTTCTTTGATTGCATACGCCCATACCCAGACACTAAGTAGGGGGTCCGCCAAGCCTCAGATAGCTAGGAACAGCGCTAATCCACTAAGTGAGCGAACAGGGTGTGCGTGGATCAGACAAAAAATTCCCAAGATGAGGCTGATAAGGTAACCAGAGTGGTATATGCCTATAGTCCAACACATAGACTCAGACAGGGGGTGATAAAGCGCACACATTGTGGGGTGTGGGCCAGGGTACAATAGCGTGGGCTATGGTAAAATAGCGTGGGCTATGGTAAAATAGCGTGGGCTATGGTAAAATAGCGTGGGCTATGGTAAAATAGCGTGGGCTATGGTAAAATAGCGTGGGCTATGGTAAAATAGCGTGGGCTATGGTAAAATAGCGTGGGCTATGGTAAAATAGCGTGGGCTATGGTAAAATAGCGTGGGCCATGGTAAAATAGCGTGGGCCATGGTAAAATAGCGTGGGCCATGGTAAAATAGCGTGGGCCATGGTAAAATAGCGTGGGCCATGGTAAAATAGTGTGGGCCATGGTAAAATAGTGTGGGCCATGGTAAAATAGTGTGGGCCATGGTAAAATAGTGTGGGCCATGGTAAAATAGTGTGGGCCATGGTAAAATAGTGTGGGCTATGGTAAAATAGTCTAGTACCTATCAAAAAGAGTGCTCTATTATTATTATTATTAAATGAAAGCACTCTTTTTACTGGTCTGAACTGGATATATCTTCCTTCAAATATGCAATTAAAGTGGACAATCTGTCAAACAATACAAAACACGTGGTCATGTATTGCTAAAACCGATTAAAAACTTTAATTTCAAATATAACAATAAAGAGATGAGCAAACTTTAACTAACCCTCCTGCAGATTGTTCCTCCTCATTTTTAACGGTTATATATAAAATTCTTCTTTTCTTTTCTGAGCTGATCCTGTCAGCTAACATCATTGTAAACGGATATTTCAAAATAGTACTGTTAAAAGCACTGGCAGCTGAAGCTGCCACATTTCCAAAAGCTCCCTCTGAAGTTTGATATTTTAAATGCAAAGTAGAAACCAAAAAGTGGTAGATTCCATAACAGCATACTTGCATATAAAAAGATAATACATTATTATTATTTTTTTTACTTTCTAAAACATTGTACCCATTTTTCAAGTTAGTTAAAAGGTGAATTTTTAAATACAGTACAATTGTCATGGGTGTAGGAACTGGGAGGGTTGAGGGGGGACTAAACCCCCCCAGATTTGTCATTATGTGTATGTATGCGTATAGAAGCTGTTAAATGTTCTGTGTATCAAGTGAGCTAAATCCCCCCCAGAATTATTTTGGTTACCCCCTGACAATGGTGGTTCTAAAAAATAGTAGCACCTATTTTATATATAAACCTAAAATAGAAAATATAAATCCCAGTGCACATTTGGAATCACATAGCAAAGACTGGCAAGTTTCAAGTGACATGTTTTCTTTAAGGATATAAAGACAAAATCAGATTAGTAAATATCTAAATATAAGATTAGTGTGTAATGACTTTCTATGCATTTAGCAACCACTTAAAGCTACAGCGTATAATAACAAGTGCAGCTATGGAAATATAGATACACAGAGAAATTTCCACTACAAACTGGAACAAACGTCTAGGTGTGTAGTCACAGCACAGCAGGCAGGTAGTCACATCTCTATGTTAGTGCACTACAAGCGTGTCCCACACTATAACTACAGCCTACTGAATCATGCACACACACAAGTACTAAACACTCAAGTCAGGACATGCTTGAATACCTGAGATCGCGGCCCCCCACCAAAGCCCTGGAAAGGAAGAAAGATACAGGAATGGTTGACACTAAAATAATAAAAATACTCAGCAGAGGCAGCAGAATATTCTTTCTGTGTTGTGGGGAGTCCTGTGCGTGACAACCATTTTGTAACGCAAGTACATGGCAAGTCCTGTGTGCGACAGACAGTTTGGGAGCAGCCATTTTCAAAGGCCCATGTATAGAGAGAGTCCTGTGTGTAATTGTCATTTTTAAAGATTACATACTGAGAAAGTCTGGAGTGGCTGACATATTGTAAGGCCTATATACAGAGAGAGTAATATGTGTGGCAGACATATTGTAAGGCCTATATACAGAGAGAGTAATATGTGTGGCTGACATATTGTAAGGCCTATATACAGAGAGAGTAATATGTGTGGCAGACATATTGTAAGGCCTATACACAGAGAGAGTAATATGTGTGGCAGACATATTGTAAGGCCTATATACAGAGAGAGTAATATGAGTGGCTGACATATTGTAAGGCCTATATACAGAGAGAGTAATATGTGTGGGAGACATATTGTAAGGCCTATATACAGAGAGAGTAATATGTGTGGGAGACATATTGTAAGGCCTATATACAGAGAGAGTAATATGTGTGGCAGACATATTGTAAGGCCTATATAAAGAGAGAGTAATATGAGTGGCAGACATATTGTAAGGCCTATATACAAAGAGAGTAATATGTGTGGCTGACATATTGTAAGGCCTATATACAGAGAGAGTAATATGTGTGGGAGACATATTGTAAGGCCTATATACAGAGAGAGTAATATGTGTGGGAGACATATTGTAAGGCCTATATACAGAGAGAGTAATATGTGTGGCAGACATATTGTAAGGCCTATATACAGAGAGAGTAATATGAGTGGCAGACATATTGTAAGGCCTATATACAGAGAGAGTAATATGTGTGGCAGACATATTGTAAGGCCTATATACAGAGAGAGTAATATGTGTGGCAGACATATTGTAAGGCCTATATACAGAGAGAGTAATATGTGTGGCAGACATATTGTAAGGCCTATATACAGAGAGAGTAATATGAGTGGCAGACATATTGTAAGGCCTATATACAGAGAGAGTAATATGTGTGGCTGACATATTGTAAGGCCTATATACAGAGAGAGTAATATGTGTGGCAGACATATTGTAAGGCCTATATACAGAGAGAGTAATATGTGTGGGAGACATATTGTAAGGCCTATATACAGAGAGAGTAATATGTGTGGCAGACATATTGTAAGGCCTATATACAGAGAGAGTAATATGAGTGGCAGACATATTGTAAGGCCTATATAAAGAGAGAGTAATATGTGTGGCAGACATATTGTAAGGCCTATATACAGAGAGAGTAATATGTGTGGCTGACATATTGTAAGGCCTATATACAGAGAGAGTAATATGAGTGGCAGACATATTGTAAGGCCTATATACAGAGAGAGTAATATGTGTGGCAGACATATTGTAAGGCCTATATACAGAGAGAGTAATATGTGTGGCAGACATATTGTAAGGCCTATATACAGAGAGAGTAATATGAGTGGCAGACATATTGTAAGGCCTATATACAGAGAGAGTAATATGTGTGGGAGACATATTGTAAGGCCTATATACAGAGAGAGTAATATGTGTGGCAGACATATTGTAAGGCCTATATAAAGAGAGAGTAATATGAGTGGCAGACATATTGTAAGGCCTATATACAAAGAGAGTAATATGTGTGGCAGACATATTGTAAGGCCTATATACAGAGAGAGTAATATGAGTGGCAGACATATTGTAAGGCCTATATACAGAGAGAGTAATATGAGTGGCTGACATATTGTAAGGCCTATATACAGAGAGAGTAATATGTGTGGCAGACATATTGTAAGGCCTATATACAGAGAGAGTAATATGAGTGGCAGACATATTGTAAGGCCTATATACAGAGAGAGTAATATGAGTGGCTGACATATTGTAAGGCCTATATACAGAGAGAGTAATATGTGTGGCAGACATATTGTAAGGCCTATATACAGAGAGAGTAATATGTGTGGCTGACATATTGTAAGGCCTATATACAGAGAGAGTAATATGAGTGGCAGACATATTGTAAGGCCTATATACAGAGAGAGTAATATGTGTGGCAGACATATTGTAAGGCCTATATACAGAGAGAGTAATATGTGTGGCAGACATATTGTAAGGCCTATATACAGAGAGAGTAATATGAGTGGCAGACATATTGTAAGGCCTATATACAGAGAGAGTAATATGTGTGGGAGACATATTGTAAGGCCTATATACAGAGAGAGTAATATGTGTGGCAGACATATTGTAAGGCCTATATAAAGAGAGAGTAATATGAGTGGCAGACATATTGTAAGGCCTATATACAAAGAGAGTAATATGTGTGGCAGACATATTGTAAGGCCTATATACAGAGAGAGTAATATGAGTGGCAGACATATTGTAAGGCCTATATACAGAGAGAGTAATATGAGTGGCTGACATATTGTAAGGCCTATATACAGAGAGAGTAATATGTGTGGCAGACATATTGTAAGGCCTATATACAGAGAGAGTAATATGAGTGGCAGACATATTGTAAGGCCTATATACAGAGAGAGTAATATGAGTGGCTGACATATTGTAAGGCCTATATACAGAGAGAGTAATATGTGTGGGAGACATATTGTAAGGCCTATATACAGAGAGAGTAATATGAGTGGCAGACATATTGTAAGGCCTATATAAAGAGAGAGTAATATGTGTGGCAGACATATTGTAAGGCCTATATACAGAGAGAGTAATATGTGTGGCAGACATATTGTAAGGCCTATATACAGAGAGAGTAATATGAGTGGCTGACATATTGTAAGGCCTATATACAGAGAGAGTAATATGTGTGGGAGACATATTGTAAGGCCTATATACAGAGAGAGTAATATGAGTGGCAGACATATTGTAAGGCCTATATAAAGAGAGAGTAATATGTGTGGCAGACATATTGTAAGGCCTATATACAGAGAGAGTAATATGTGTGGCAGACATATTGTAAGGCCTATATACAGAGAGAGTAATATGTGTGGCTGACATATTGTAAGGCCTATATACAGAGAGAGTAATATGAGTGGCTGACATATTGTAAGGCCTATATAAAGAGAGAGTAATATGAGTGGCAGACATATTGTAAGGCCTATATACAGAGAGAGTAATATGAGTGGCTGACATATTGTAAGGCCTATATACAGAGAGAGTAATATGTGTGGGAGACATATTGTAAGGCCTATATACAGAGAGAGTAATATGAGTGGCAGACATATTGTAAGGCCTATATACAGAGAGAGTAATATGTGTGGCTGACATATTGTAAGGCCTATATACAGAGAGAGTAATATGTGTGGCAGACATATTGTAAGATGTATGTACAGAGAGAGTAATATGTGTGGGAGACATATTGTAAGGCCTATATACAGAGAGAGTAATATGTGTGGCAGACATATTGTAAGGCCTATATACAGAGAGAGTAATATGTGTGGCAGACATATTGTAAGGCCTATATACAGAGAGAGTAATATGTGTGGCTGACATATTGTAAGGCCTATATACAGAGAGAGTAATATGAGTGGCTGACATATTGTAAGGCCTATATAAAGAGAGAGTAATATGAGTGGCAGACATATTGTAAGGCCTATATACAGAGAGAGTAATATGAGTGGCTGACATATTGTAAGGCCTATATACAGAGAGAGTAATATGTGTGGGAGACATATTGTAAGGCCTATATACAGAGAGAGTAATATGAGTGGCAGACATATTGTAAGGCCTATATACAGAGAGAGTAATATGTGTGGCTGACATATTGTAAGGCCTATATACAGAGAGAGTAATATGTGTGGCAGACATATTGTAAGATGTATGTACAGAGAGAGTAATATGAGTGGCAGACATATTGTAAGGCCTATATACAGAGAGAGTAATATGTGTGGCAGACATATTGTAAGGCCTATATACAGAGAGAGTAATATGTGTGGGAGACATATTGTAAGGCCTATATACAGAGAGAGTAATATGAGTGGCAGACATATTGTAAGGCCTATATACAGAGAGAGTAATATGTGTGGGAGACATATTGTAAGGCCTATATACAGAGAGAGTAATATGAGTGGCTGACATATTGTAAGGCCTATATACAGAGAGAGTAATATGTGTGGCAGACATATTGTAAGGCCTATATACAGAGAGAGTAATATGTGTGGCTGACATATTGTAAGGCCTATATACAGAGAGAGTAATATGTGTGGCAGACATATTGTAAGGCCTATATACAGAGAGAGTAATATGTGTGGCAGACATATTGTAAGGCCTATATACAGAGAGAGTAATATGTGTGGCTGACATATTGTAAGATGTATGTACGGAGTGAGTTGTGTGACATACTCCAAGAACGATGTAGATGGCAGGTGCTATGTATGGTTAATATACATTTTTTGAAGGCCACTCTGAGAAAGTTGAGTGGCAGCCATTTTGGAAGGCCTATACACAGACCGAGTTATGTGTGTGGCAGCTATATTGCAAGGCCTATATACAGAGCAAGATGTGTGTGAGGCAGCCATATTGTAAGGCCTACAAAAAGAGAGTTGTGTGTATAGTGGCCTACTGTAGGGCTTGTATACAGAGCAAGTTATGTGTGTCTGCATATAGGCCAGGGAGAATTATGTGTGTGGCCGCCATATGCTAAGGCCCACGTACTCAGCAAGTCTTGTTGGTGGCAAAAAAACTATATGTCTAAAGCATTTGAATGTCTAAAGCAAGTTAAAAAACTTTAACTGAGCTTTTCAGCTCAGAGTTCCGAGAAAAACAGTTATTACACTGCATTCTGGGAAGTTGAGCTGGGACACACAAATGTGGCCACAAATGCCTCGCTATTCAATCCAAGCCATTATCAAATATGGCTTCCTTTAAGCTTATGCATGCTGTATTACACAGCTTTAATGCAAAGCCAAGGTTGGATTAAACACAGGCTGAGTATCCAATCCATGTACAGCTGTTTCAAGCTTACTGGCTATCATCAGCCTGGGGCAGGATCTCAGCTTGTGTTGTGGACTTTACGTGAAGGTAGTTCACCACAACAATCATTTAGAATATGGTGGGCAAAAAAGCAATAGAAGCCCTCCACCGTACAGTAAATAAAAAGTACATCTGTGTTCACATTTGAGCGTCTAAAGCAAGTTAAAAAACCTGCTTTCAGCTCAGAGTTCCAAGAAAAACAGTTATTACACTGCATTCTGAAAAGCTGAGCTGGGACATGCAAATGTGCCCACAAAATGCCTCGCTCTTCAATCCATAGCCATTATATATATATATATATATATATATATATATATATATATATATATATATATATATATATATATATGCCATGTTTTACAATCTATAATTAATGGTTATTCAATTCTGCCCCTCCATGCCTTATTAGTTCGGATTTCATCTGGCTTGAATGACTTTCAGCTGTAACTACGACAAATACAGTGTCCTAACCAGACAAAAGAATATGTAATGGCGGTAACTAGAGGTGACACAGTAACCATGATATAAAGCTGCACAATCACCAAGTACACAAAGTTTTGAACACACCAGAGAAGTCTGGAATAACAATGCATATTAAATGGACATTAATCACCAGTAACAAAAATAAAATCATTAAAAGTGACAAAAAAAACATTAAATAAAAAAACACAACTTAATGGCAGGGACAAAGAAAATCACTTTTCTTCCCACCTTATATAAAAGGTAGCCCAACAATTTCTTTCTTGCATTTAAAAGGTAATTTAAAACATTACAAATAGTATTTCTACAATGCATGGTCTATAGTATAGATAAATGACATTAAATAGACACAGTGGAGTGTACAGTGAACCTTGTGGGGGGAATTGGAAGGGTTAATACACTAAAATGCAAGCCCTTGGTAAATGTTTATAGTCCACAATTGGGATCCCTTTAGTAGCCCTTAAAGAATGGACTAAAACTAGAGCAGGGACCTTGCGTGTTACATCAGCGCCAGACAGGTTCGGAGTGAAAACTGCTGTACACCCCTCCCACTGGTCTGTCACAGGCTCTGTCCTCTTAAGGTGGATTAGTACAGTTACCACCATATATATGTAGAATGATATAAAAGCAGAAAGAGTGGGGACCTGGGGGGGAGGTCAGATCTCCTACCCCCCACCCCCCAGGTCCTCACTCTGTCTCCTTGAATATCATTATATATATATATATATATATATATATATATATATATATATATATATATATATATATATATATATATATATATATATATATATATATATATATATATATATAAATATAAAATGGTAACTGTACTAATCCACCTTAAGAGTACAGAGCCAGTGGGAGGGGTGTACAGCAGTTCTCACTCCGGACCGGCCTGGTGCTGATGTAAAAAGCAAGGTCCAGCAGGGAGTCAAAATAATGTAATCCTATATGGGAAAATTATTATAATGGATTATGGATTTATATAAAAAACAGTTTGGGGGGGCGGAAGGTTTCAGTGTAGATTTTCTATCAAAATCTCAAATTATTTGCTGGATCATTACAGTGGTCCTTCAAACATTATCTCCTCTTTAAGGCGACTTCCTGTGTTCAAAGATATGTTTCTATGTAATAATTAACTGATGTCAGAATGGACCTTTTTAGTTCTCATCTATCTACTTAAAAGTTTGGCTTACTAAGGGACTTTGAAGATTCTGGATTTCACTAGGAATATAATATACCTATGTATCTATTTACTTTTATGCATTTTATTTGATTAAGTGCCTAAAAGTTCTGTTTTTTTTTCTGCCTGCTTGGGCATGCCCTTTGCAGCTAATGAATACATAGACTGTGAAATGCAGTGTTTCAAATTAGCCTGTCAGTGCCCTCTCTCAAGCAGCATGTTGTCACTGATTAATTACTATGAGACAGTGCAAACCTTTATTTTGAAGTACACTGTCTTCTTATTGGGTTCTTTCCTCTGCAGCTCATGAAACTATTTGTAAGATATTAGGCAGAAAAACAAAGCTTTTAAGAACTTCTTAATAAAATAAACCAATACATTAGGTATATTATTTTCCTAGTGAAAGCCAGAAACCTTCCATATTCCTTTAATTCTTATAATTACCTGTATTTGACTTGATCATATAACTGATGATTTAAACACATACACACACAATAATTACTGGGTTAGGTAACATATGTGTCACATGCAAATCACCTGCACCGGGCCTCCTCCCAGTTCCTCGTCCAGCTGGGCACTCAGGAATGCAGAGGCGGCTACCTCATCTCGCGTGGAGTCTGCGCCTTGCCTGGAAGAAAACAAGAATTTACTTTCCAATGACTGAGCAAATTCCAAGCCCAGCCCCATTTACACCAAGGAAAAAACCCTATACACGCTACCTTGCGATTGAGTAAACTTTAGTGACGACGGATCATGGGACAATCATTTCCACTGCTTACCCGATACAGATATGTTATCTATATATATCCGGAGTACATTTCCACACATTCCACGTAAAGGAAAGTGGCCGAATTTTTTTTTTGCCTCTATAATAATTAGACGCCACCTTATACATGTATATCAGCGGAAACCCCAATTAGCCAGATTGAGCCAAATATAGTGTAAACCCGGATTACAGGCCATATTACATTACATTTGTAAATTATAAACACAGTCATTTCATAGTTAAACAAAATACACATAACCATACTATAACACACATATTACAAATTCCTTGGAGCAATTCCACATTAATATACATGTAAACTAATACATTCACATAGAAGGACACCTCACTCACTAAATAATGTCAAAAAGTTATTTAAAATTGATAAAGGATTGACATTTTTAATATAACAGTTATCAAACTACGAATCGTCGTCACGCTTCGCGAAGCAAGGGGCCGCATTTGTGGAAGGTGGAGGCTCCCACGTCAGCTACAACGAGCCAAAGGCTCATTGCAGGCCGTAAATGGCGGACCCTAGCGGAGGTGAAGGCTCTACGGCGCCTCACACGTGGTTACAAACACCCACACAAGCGGCACGTTAACAAAATAGATCTAACACGCAAAATTTACGGACTTAGCCTAAACAAATACGAGCCGCGGGACTTAAAAAAAACATTACGACCTTGCAAAATTACGACCTTGCAAAATTACGACCTTAACGGCCGAACTGTGCGCACCGGAAAACATTAAATACACAATAAATACACACAAAAAAAGACATAAAAACTTACCCACAGCAAGAAAAAATGGCCGCCGAACAAAACGAAAACAAGGCTACAGGACCCTAAAGAAGCAAAACACCACCAAACACCTACGGCTTTTCAAAAAAGCCGTACGAGGTACAAGATACACTTTTAGAAAGGCCGCTAAATCATCCACGGCCGCGTACCACATACACATTCGCCGCCATTTTACAACACTAACTTACACAATGCGGAAATACACAGCTACACTAACGGCTTCCCCTCGCGCACGCAGCCTATTTACACTACACACTGCTGACACTTACACCTCAGCTCCACAACAGTGCGAACCTACATAGTATGCTGCAGGAACATCAAAACAGATTGTCAGCTTTTTAGCACAATGCTTCCTGCATATATTACTTCCAAATAGGTAAAGTATATTCATTTATTAATTATTTAATTAGCATACAAAAATACATTTACACAAAAAACACTCTCGCAATAAACACAAAAGCCATTCACCGCGCCTCACAATGAGCGCGAACTCTGATCAAAGCACACAAAGCCTTGCAATAAGCGCAAAAAGAAGCGCCGAAGGGTCTCACACCACAAAATAAATTCATGTCTGTTGCAAACAGCATTGCCTGCCTTACAATCTTATTGCCCAGTCATTTTCGACGGGCAAGTCGCTAGTATAAATATAAAGTGTATAATATAAATATAAAGTATGTACACTGTATCTACCATACCAAACATTACCTCTATTTTATGTTTTGTAATATGACATTAAATTGTGCAGCGCCATGGTATATGTTGGTACAAACTTTATAAATAGACAACAGTCTAGATTTAATTATCTCCTATTTATAAATTCAGAGTGCTAAATAATTTTATTTCCATAATTATATTTCCTCATATATTTTGTGGCGGGAAGCTAAACCTCGCATCTACCACCATTTCAATAAAATGACACTCTCTCACATTGGTTTTATTCCATCCACCGGCCAGGACTTTAGCAGACGATCTTAGAATTTGCAAATAGTAACTTGAGGCTACATCTCAAGAAGTATAACAAAATATTGTTAAAGATTATGGACCTCATTCATCGATTTGGCCAATAGTATACGGCTCTATATAAATCACAGAGCATATTTTTTTACAGTAGTTTTTAGTTGTGAACTTCTATCCAAAAGCAAGGTCTTCACTAACTAAAAATGTATGTAAAAAATATGCTGTGTGCTAATATAGAGCCCTATTCAATTTGCCAAATCACAATTGAATGAGGCCCGTCATGTCTAAAAAGCAGCAACATCCTTTCTAATTGGCCTCAAGCAGACAGCAAAGTCTCAAAAGAGCATTGTAAATAATATTGCATAAAATACAAGTACATAAAGTCCCCTAATTTTAATATTTATTCCACAGCAAAACCCCACCCCAATGACGCATTTATTTCTAAACTGGTTTTGCTTCTTACAGCCAATTAGAATATATGCATTTTATGTCCCGCTAATCTGCTTATGTACTGCTGGCCATATGAATTGTTCTTTGCATTATTGACAACAGTGCTGATAAAAAACAAATATACCATGCGCTTTTAAATGAATAATCGTGGATTTACTGTAAATAACATCCCGCCCCTAGAGATTTCCAGAATTCCACAGAAAAGTCAGATTTGTGTATTTACCAAGTGTAGATTATCTGTCCTTGTCTTCCACCATGGCTATAATTATACAGAATGATATAACTGTCTCCCCCGTAGAACTGTCCGTAGTGGGACTCCGCCACCGGCACTTTCTCGGAGCCTTCAATGCGCCAGACCTGTTGTGGAAAACCAATAGTGTGAATTAGTACAAAGTGATTAGTGATTCATGTCTGCCACCTGGTGCTTAAAAAGAAGAAAGCAACAAACATAAATTATGAGGCTCACTTTTTATCAACCAAAATGGGGCCCTATTCTATTTTTTTTCCTGTGTTGCTCAGTTTTTTCCGTGTCTCTGTGACCTTATGGACCGTAACACAGCAGGACATCTTTATGTCATGCTGATCCACTTGGTATTCATGTCAGATACTGAGTGGGTTGCCAGTTCCTTCTATTAGAAGCCTGCAAATGCCTCAAACCCGTAATTTGGCTGCATGAGTTTTTTCTCCAAATGTTTAGATGTATTATATTGACTCAAGCCCGCAATTTACCTCCTTAAGCCTAAACTTATAATCCTTGCCTTTTATAAAGCAGGTTTTATGGGGGAGTTATCATATAGTCTGACAATATTTAAGCAAGCCCGTAATTTACTTCAGCCAATAGTAAATGAGTCCGTCATCATTATGTCAGTAAAAAACAAGTTACACGTAATCTGCAATCGGAGGCTACAAATTAATTTGTGCCAATAAGTAATATTTGCCGATCAGGCTCGCAATCCATAAAATGATGCATTATATCATCTGTTCTAGTCCATGTGGGTTTCATGATATATTAACCCCTTGAGTCCTGGGATCGATATTACTCAGCAATAATATTTAAAAATATTTGTGGGTTTGGGGCTGTTGAGCGTTTAAACACATGAGAAGGCATAGAAAAACATTAGAATTAAAGTACAGTATTGTGGTTAATTGCTACAACTTTAATTAGTGTTTTAAAAAGCCCTTCTGAGTCCTATTTAGTACTCATATTATTTTTGACAGAAATTTTATATCTTTTTCAGTGGCCTGTCAGACTTTATTTGCAACCAAGCTCTACGGGTCTAATACAATATCAAATTTTGTGTAACTAATTATTTAGAGCTCGTAATGCTCAAGATGTGCTAAAACCAATGGAGATCTAAGACCAGTTTTTTCATAAATCGAATTGCGAGTAGCTAATATGCGGACAAATATTAAGAGCAGATTTAAGGATGTAAAAATTTACAAATTGGGCAATAAAATAAGGGCCCACGGTATTTGTGATTTAGAGGATATATAAAATCACAGTTTCATATTTTATAATTTACTATGCATTTTGTTCTGAAAATTGTATACTAACAGAAAATGCCAGTTAGCTTAGAATATCTATTTTTTTTTACAGTATTAATATTCTCAAAAGTGTACAGTAAATAGGATAATACAGGGCCACAGCAAAGAGATTCCACTTTTGGTAGGAAAGTTAAATCCCAATAAGGATAGAATTATTTATACTTGGAAGTACTGAACACATATTATTTAGCAATAAAAAAAACAACAGTCACTCCATTAACATATAACATAATATTACCCAACTGTGAGTCATTTAATGGTCTTAGATAAGGCTACTTACAAAGATGGTTGGTCATTTCAAAATATATTATTCATTCTATCCCCCTCCATGTAATGGTCATATAAAAAGTTACAGTGAACTTACTTCTAATAAGCTACCAGAGTAAAAGATTATCAGCATCTGGATTTCCCCCCTTTCTTCCAGTACTCTCCCATGAGAGCTGCCATCTTGTACATTTGCAACATTAGGCCATGCGAACAGGAGGGGATTCACGCTACCAGTGTCTCATGTTGTAAACAAGCAGAAAGTGACATGCTTTGTGTCTGAGCAGCAGGAGACAGATTTTGAGCTCCTCCCCTGGAGGTGTGGCCTTAGGTTACAGATGTACAAGATGGCAGTTCTCGTATGTATGTATATATGTATGTATGTATATATTCCTTATTTCTGCAATAACTGAGGTCTTTGCGGTTTCACTTTATAAATACAATTGGACATTTTCACAGAAAAAATTAGCACAAGAATAATCTTTTAGGAAGTCCATAGACAAAGAATTCATATGAACGTAATCTGTTGGAGGTGCCAGAACCCACCTGTTTTTTGCCAGTTCCATTGTCTACCATACCATGCTGCGCCGCCATGGCGGGGGATTCGTGCAGAGTGCTGACATCAAATGGTACATTATCAATCTTGGCGATATGGTTGGATACGTAGGCAATGCCCATGCCTTCTGTCTGATCCTTGTCCCGCCAGTTCTTGAAAAACTGTTTGAACAGAGGAGTCTCTCCACTGTCTGGAAGTACTTGAACCTACAGGGGAAAAAAATACAAGTCTGTGTTTAAAAGGAACCGCAAAACAGATAGGAAAATAAGGTAATACTCATACTGTAATTTGGGAAAAACTTCATGTTTGTGGAGTATGTAACAAACTTACACACTTTGCTGTATAGGCCAGGGGTCGGCACATTCGGTCCTGAAGAGCCACACACAACATACAAGCTAGATTATCGCTTCTTCAGTCATCCTGATTGACTCACTTGTGCACAGAAGGTAAATCCAAAAATCCAGCCCTGTGTGTGGCTCTCCAGGACCAAAACTGCTTAACCCTGGTATAAGCCATAAGCAAAACAAACCTGTTAGAGCATATTGGAATTTTAGTAGACTCTTGGGGTCTTGGGGGCTTCCATATTGGAATTTTAAAGAACAGCTTGCTGGCCTGGAACCTTAGAGGGAGGTTTATCCTATTAATTGCACGTCCATTTAAAGGTCTACTATGGTCATTTTTTTTCCCGGTCTGGTCTTTTGACTACCTGACCTCAATAATGTGCAAAATGATTTTAGACCACATAAATAAATATTTTTTTACTGTTACATGCAATTACTGTTCCATTTCCTTTTATCACCTGAATCTATTTTCTCAGGATGGTGTGTCCTTGTAAAATAATGCGCTTTCTATTAGTCCTGTTGAAAGTACAGGCGGTACAGATAAAAGCTTCCGGTGTATCCAAAGTTCCCTTACAACTCAGGAAGTTGATCAGCCGAAACCAAAACATGTAATTGCAAATTAAAAGGAATACATTTGAAGCTGTATTTTATTGTTATTTTTATTAAACCACCTAGCCCTTTAGCTGCCATATTTTGTCATATCAGTAGGTAAACATATTATGGTCAATAGATAAATCACTATAGCTTCCTAAAAATGTACATTTGTATGCATGACCGGTTTCGCCCCCACATCATATCAGTAAAACGGTAACATTTAGTTGACGTTCGGAGCTGCACTAATGCTCAGACTCACCTGCGTTTGTTTTGGATATCCCATTTTTGAGATGAATTCTGTGGCAGTTTTCAGAGCCGCCTTCTTTTCTTCAAGGTTGGCATTCTTACCTAGGAAGATTCAATATTATACATGTTATCAGCCTCAGTCGGTATAATATCTGTGTGTGCCAGATTAAACAGGCAAATGCAGATCACACTGGGACTAAATGGGAGCAACAAGGGGAGAGGCCTCTGAAATTCTCTCTAGAACAATTCTCTTCATCCGTCCGTCTGTATCTCCTTCCCTTCCTCTGCTCTCCCTCTAAAGAACACACACATACGTTTAGACACAAACAAAAATAGCAAACACTCACATGTTTGGACACGCTCACTCATTCACACACTCTCACATTCACTCACACACTCATTCAGTACCAATATATAATGGCGCTGCCAGGGTTTCCCCTCTGAAGCGCTGAGCACCCAGGGTTGTGCCCCACTCCCATACCCTTCTTTATTACAAACCTTTCCATACAAAGATCTTCCCATCAGAGCCGTGGTCCAATATAAAGCAGTCATCAGAGTTCAGAGCGGACTGTGTGAAAGGGTTCTCATCTGCCACCAGGGACACAGAAATGGGGCCACCACTGTTGGACACCTGGAGGGCAGGATGGATGGATGGATAGATAGATAAAGAGAAACAGCAAGGAGAAGAAGGAAGAGAGGCTTGTGAGGGGTTTCTATACAAACAAAATGTGTGTTTAAAAACTAGAGCATATGTAAAAATGTTAAGAGGAACAAAAACCCATCTTAAATATACCCTTACAGGATTGAAATAAAATCTGTCTGTACAGAGATTGCCATTTTTTCTCTCATCTTTCACAAAAATGCATCACATTAGTGGCAGAGTGCACAAGCACTTCCCTTCAGTTGTCTCATTGCTGCACAATGTAATAATTACACCATGCCACCACAACTAATTAGTTTGTAAAAGGTGAGAGGAGCGCTAGGCAAAAGATGGGAAAAAACAGCTCTCTCTGTTTTTTTCACAAATTGTTAACCATTTAATCAAACAAAATTGTTTATACTTGTTGCAGAAAACATATGAAAGCTGGATCATTGCAGAGGCTCTTAATTTGCAATGTTTATACATTCATTTATATATATATATATATATATATATATATATATATATATATATATATATATATATATATAGTAAAACCTTTTAATAAATGTTAAAAAAAAAAAAAAAAAAAAAAAACATATAGCTTTGACAATATACAGTTCCCATCTGCACAGAAGAATTGTAACCATGCTGCCTCTTCCCTACGAGCACTTTGAGCATGTGATTCCTGTAGTTTAAACATCAGCACGGGTAACCAAGCCTCTGTCTGAGGACAGGCATCATATATTTGATCATCCAAATGCAGGAATTTGGTTTCCAGGGGCAGAACTATTTTTTCTATTTTCACTGTATTTTAAGTTAAATCTATTTTAGTTCATCATTATTTAACATGAAATATAAATGTAATTTACTGCAAACAGTAAAGTAAGACTTTAGCCATAAAATAGGATCTAAAAACACAGCGCCCCTCAACAATAACTACTGCTGCTGCATTCCTCCCCCGCCTCCCTCTATATTCTGGACAATATTGCTCAGGACATGAACACAATCATCACAGAATTAATTATGAGGGCCAGATTATCTAGAGGGGGGTAGGCAAGTTTGGTCCTGGAGAACCATGAACAGGCCAGGGTTTAAGGATATCCCATCCGCATATAGGAGAGTCTATCGCTTCTTCAGTCATCCTGATTGAGCCACCTTTGCACAGATAGGAAATTCGCAAATCCATGCCTGTGTGTGGCTGTCCTGGATTTCCCTACGCCTAATCTAGAGCAGGCTCACCTTAGAGAGGTGTGAGTTATGGTATTGCAGCCCCCATATCCTAAAGAGAACGCACTAGGTTATCTGCTATAAATAATTAATAAGATCTACGGTGATTTGTTTGTCTTTTGAATAATAATGTGCTTTTAAATTATATTGTAATGTTAATTAGCGGTGAACTAAAAAAATGGTTTTAAACTTGAAAATCGCTTTTGCTGGCCCTTTAATATTCTTTTCTAAGTCACTTTAAAGCTGGACACAAACATAACTAATGGAGGTTGAGTTGATGGAAACCATCGCATGTCCGGTTTCACCTACACGTTGAGTTTTTTTTGTATTGTATGATATTTCCAATAAAAATAAAACATATTAAATTAATGAAAATTCCAGACAGTAATGGAATTCTCAAGGAAGTCTTCCAATGTCTGGAGAAAGGATTTGTATTTCTGGGAGATTTGTCTCTGAAACCTACGCAATATTGTGGTCAGATACAATTTATTACTTTGGAAAACAGAAGAATATATTCAATGTGTGATCGATATATATATATTCATTTTATCGTCCTCTGTGTAATTATATCTTTACTTCTTACATCTAAGAAGCCCTCAGAATAACATATTTTTACTGTCTTGAACCTCTCCCTTTCTTTCTGTTTTTCCTCAAGAGAGCTGCCATCTTGCACAGTCATGGCCAAAAGGAAGGACTTCACACTACCAGTGTCTCATGATGCTCAGGCACACAGCATGTCACTGTCTGCTTGTTAGCAGTGGTATTTTTATGTGACATTGTTGAACCTTGTTTATCAAAGTTTATTACAAATTACTACACTTTGATATTTCCGTTTTTTCTCTGTCTTGCCTTATGTACATGTAAAAAAAAAAAAAGGTAGGCCCAGATCTCATGATCATATATTAAATGTATTAATTAAAATGGACACTGTCACCACAACAGGAAGTTTGTTTTTCATGCTCTACAATCTTAAAAAGACTACTTGAGGTGACAGAGTCCCTTTAAAATAAAAACCTATATGGAATAAGGCACCACATTGTCTGTATTCCAGCTCCTGCTCTGACTTGCTGCAGACCGTTATGTGCAGATCACTTACCTTATAAAGCTTTGCAAGTTTCCGATTGGACGAATCTGCTTTAAGATCATCGGCGGGTCCTTCCGGCAAATCTGGCTTCTCTCCCAGAACCTAGAGAAAAAATAGGAATAAAACATTAACTTATTCTGCCTTACAAGGCTCTTCCACATGGACATAGTATTGAAGAGAATTGTTTTATTCCAAAATGTACCCCACCCCCCCCAACCTGAACAAGAGACCATGCTTCATATTTTGTCAAGAATGTTAATAATTTGGATTAAATCAGCAAAAGCATCTAAAAAAACAAACAAAAACAAAGCAGGCTTAAGGTATTATTCATGAAAGAAATGGTTTCTGTGTTTACATCATAGACAAAGAGCATCATTAAGTAAAAAGTACACTGTGATGTCCCTGCAGGACCTTGGAGGAATCCATGATATTTTGGTGGATGTGTATAAGAGCGGATTTTAGATTTCTGGAGAGCTGTGGTTGCATGTATTGATGCAACTTTCTGCTTCTCGGCCTGTGAGGGGGAAGGGGTGTGTTGTCAATTTCAGTTTCATCCAAGACGCTTGCCTATTCCCTCCTTCCCCACTCCTCCCTCCACTGATAACTACAAAAATACATCCCTGTGACCCAGATCTCAGGAAGTCATGGAACAAACACAAAAGTCTTGCACTCATAAAAATATATTTTTTTTTTAAATCTTCAAAAAAATAGGTTCACACAAAAACAACATGTTTATGCCCATGGCTTACACAGCTGCGGAGGTTGTTAGTTTTGTACATACTAGACAACCAAGTGCCAGTGGCTCTTTAAGTTAACCATCCTTCTAGGATCCAAGTGTCCTAATACCTGGGACAATTTGAAGGTGCTGGTCTCTTCTCTGTCTCTTCCTATTAAAATTTTGCCCACAAGTATATAGAGTACTGTTTTGTGTTGTTCAGTCGTGTCAACATCTCCATGACCTCATGGACCGTAACACACCATGCTAATCCACTTGGTAATTATGGCAGAGATACTGGAAATGGGTTGCCAGTTCCTTCTCCAGCTGCATACAGCTCCTGGTATTCTTAGGTGGTCTCCCATCCAAGTACTGACAAGGTCCAACTCTGCTTGGCTTCAGGGTGGTGTTACCTATTGCTTCACTTACTGGAATCAAACACAGGTCACAGCAGTGAAAGCACCAAATCCTAACCACTGGACAACCAGGGAACCCATATGGGAGTATATTTAATTTTTAATTGTAATTTGTAAAAATCACCAGCAGGGGTCTCCATTTCTTTATGTCTAATAATGGCAGACAGCAGTCACTGTATGGCAACTCCCTTCCCTGAAGCAAAAGAGGGGGGGGGGGGGGGGGGGGGGCAGACACTTATGTTACATTACAGGAGCCTGTAGGACTGTACATGGTTGGACTTAAAGGGAAACGACCACCCCAGAAGCTCTTGGCTTTGTTTTGAAGCTGACCTGACTTAGGACTTGAGTCTCTCCCACCTCTAGCAGATATACCTAGGGCAAAAGCCCCTTGAACTATCTGCAAAGAGAACCAAGATATGAGGAGCGGTCAGCAGACCTCCAGCAAGCTGCAGTGCAGGGGGATTTTTGGGTGGTACAGAATCCAAGTATTTTTGAATTCAAAGCCATTTATTTGTTGGGATTTTTGCTATGCAGATTAAATGTGTGGTCATACCCAATCCCAAAAGGCAGGATGCCCATCTCCTGGGTACCACTGGCACACAAACAAGCATCGTGTTTACACGACTTGCAGACACTGCAGTGCCAGGACCAGAGAACTGGCAGCCGTTTGCACTTCTGTAAACAAAAATCCTGCAAAAAAGTGGTTTTAGGATTTTGTGGGATAACATTTTAAGTTTTTATGACATTTTCTCTGGCACCAGCATCTAATATTTTATCATTTAAAAAAGGTACAGTGTTGTCATAATGTTTAAAGATACACTTTAGAAGAACTACACTTTTTTAGTTTGTATAAAAGAAAAAAAAAAGAAAAGTTCAGTTTATTGCATTTTCGATGTAATTAAGCTGCAGTGTAAGTACATCCTGAAGTGGGAGGAAGCTTTGATTTGGTCAGTGGAAATGTGGCAGCTAAAAAAACGCCAAAGCTTTACAAGAACAGATCTTCAGGAATATTAAATTCACTTTCAAAGATTCACTATCGGTGTTCAGTTGAGCTGCTGAATAGAGGCCAAATAAATCACAAATACTCAATTTAACACAGTAAGTTTCCAGCCAATGAAGAGCAATGTGTTAATATAACTTTGTCTAGCAAGCAGTGCCATTTTGCCAGGCCTCCTTCCCAATAGGAGCGGTGGAGACCAACAGCTGCTGAGCATGATCATTAAAAATAGTTAAATATTGAATATTTCTCTTAAAAAAAATAAATAATAATATGTTGCTTTAGAGGACCACAGGAATTCACCAACAACAAGAGCTAGATATTTAAATTAAGAATTAATTAATAATATTAATATCCTGTGATTTTTTTTTAAATACAGGCTATGCACATATGTGTAGGATATGTAATTTTTATTCCGGATAACCTTACCATTTCAACCCAGGCCTCTAATTGTTATCGCAGCCTTTAAAAATGCAAATGCAAGGAAAAACAAACCAACATTTTCTTTTGGGGATGTTTCTGTGTAATCGGAGCCATTGAACTCCACATGAAAAGCGCAGATTAGTTGCAGATGTGGAATTTGTCAGAGACCTTGGGGGTATGATGTATTTTTAGCCCTTATTAGTCAGGGACCAGCCTCTCTGCACTCACCCCTAGGCGGCTGGATCCCTGGGCACAGAATACCAGCTTCAGATCTGTGATGGGCAGCCTATTGCATATGTAGTCCTTAGGTCTTTAAGAAGGGCCTCACCCGGCTTTAAATATTTTTATTTTACCAAAATGGAAAAATAACTGTTGGTAAAGGAATTGGTATAGATAATGAAGAAAGGCATCTGAGATATAATTAGGTAGTTTTAGAGAGAGAGATAATTGATTCTGCATTGTTGAAGAGGGGCATGCTCTCCCACATCAAAGAACAGGCTCGGGGCCACATGGAAATGCCCAGAGCCTGTTCAGGGAAATGCCTGGAGGGGCACATGATGCCCCCAAGCCACATAATGCCCATTACTGGTGTAGTGATGGGTTAACACAGCAACATCAAACATAACATAACAAAATGAAAAAAGTCCATGACTTCAACTTTTTTTAGATCTATACTGATCCTTGTGTTATGTGAATTGATCCAGAGGAAAGTACAGAAAAAACCCACTAAAACATCGCCAGTTATTTCATTTGGAGAAAAATCCTTTCGCTCTCCAAAAGTGGGAAGTGGATTATTCCCTGGATCAATATCCTATCTACAGTATGTGTGCCATTTTTATTTAATTATATATCCAACCCCTTTTTATAGTTCTCTTTTGAATCTGCCGTCACAACCTCCTTTGCTATTAAGTTCCACAATCTGCCCTTACTCTGAAGAATTATTTTCCTTTCCGTAAAAGTCACCCTAACATTAGGAGCAAGATATTATAATTAGAGAAAGCAATTTTAGTATTAAAAATGACCAATGTATAGACAACAAAAGTATAGTCAGATTGGTAGGGCGAGGGTAGTCCTCATCAGTTACCTGCTCCTGTGAGATACAAGCTTCCAAAATAATACTTACAATGAGTAACCACCCCCTCCCACTAAGGAGATCTGGAGGTGTGTCACACCGCGATCACGTGACCGCCAGGACAGCGGGCTAAGTGTTCTGCCCAATATTTGGCTCTTGCACATTGATGAGATGTGCAAGCTTGGGCTGTGAAATAAAAATACATCCGTGCATGCACCAAATCTCAGGCAGAACACTTTTCCCGTTGTTCTGGCGGTCACATGATTGCTGCAAGACACGCCTCCAGTTCTCGCTTTAGTGGGGAAGGCTGATAGCGCATTGGATGCTTGTATCTCACAACAGAGCAGACAAAATGGTGGGTATTACTTCATTAATAACCACTTGCACTACCAATCTAACTATATTTTTGTTGCATATACAGTATTTAAACATCAACTTTTAAAACTTAAGTTGAGCATCTTGTATCCACCCATTAGGAGTTCATCTAAGCATGGGAGCTTCTCTGACTTGGACGTAGTCTTAAAATTATCAGAAACAAGCTTGCGTCCTTCCCAAGGTAAAACTACGTAAACTCACCAAGTCTGCAGAAAAAAAGCATTTCCTCCCGACTATAGAGGTTCAGAAACTCTGGGATTGGAAATGTGGGGAGGAAATGAACTCTGCAGCAAAGTTGGTTATGCTAATAATCTCACCTCAATCATTTTCTCTCGCTCCATCCCTTCCTCCACTACATAGACCTTGGCTCGTCCGTGACGTTCATTGTCCCGAATATCTTTGGAGATTGTTGTGGCCTTTAGCTTCTCAAACCGGTTTGACTTTGATCCGCACCATTGGTAGATTTCCTGAAAAAAAAGTGGGAGGTTCAATTTATAGGTACAGGATATGCTGCTATTGGCATCATATTATCTGAAATTGTAGGTTTTGTTTCTCTCTGTGCAATCTCTCCCCTCCCTCCCCCCCCCCCCCCATGTCTCTCCCACCCTCAATGTCTCCCCCAACGGTGCTACACCATTGCCCATCTTTGCAGAGCCATTGCACCACGCTACTGTGCATGTACGCCTTTGGCGTTACACACCTTGCACATTATGTTATGGATTGTTTTCTTGAGGTAAGGTCCCAAGAACAGGACTACATTATTTTACCACTAATCAGAGGTCTTACTCCTCCCGCAACATAGAGAAACATTTAGGCTTTTTGATTACTCACACTTCCCAGATCTAGAATAAAGCAATCTCCTTGATTGAAGCTCTCCCAACCAACAGTAACCTCTGTGGCTCTGGCCAAGCGCCGGCCTTTGACCTGGAGAAGTCTTTTGATATCCACATCATTTGGCACTACATGTGTAAAGCCTGAGGCGACTCCACCAGCCTGGGGGGAAAAGGGATGGTTACTATAAAAAGAGGCAAACAAACCACAAGATGTGGATCTTGGATCGATTTAACACGTTGTGGATGATATCACATTTAATATAGTGGATTTCTGCAATTTGATACTTGTACCTTGTATTTGATGCCAGACTTGAAGTATCCCAAGAACACGTTTGACTCATATCCTTGAACCTCGCGGTTTTGGATGGGTTTGCCACCAAGATGGTCGTCCATTTGCACAGTAAATATGGCAGCTGCTCCACTTTCATCTTGAGAAGTTTCATTCCCTGGCAGAAGAAGGCAGAAAGCAGTCAGTGACAGTTGCTGAAAGCCAAGCTTCCTTACTATTTTAGGCAATGTTAACCCTTAAACGAACCCCCCCCCCCCCCACAAAAAAAAAAAAGTTTCAATGACATTACATATTTCACACACGTGCAGCTTTTCTTGAATGACAATGTTCATGTAATGCTCCTTGAAGGATCCCATTGCATGAAACAATATCATAAATCTAGATTTAATGGAGAAAAAAATATTTTTGATGCCTCTGCTGGACCCTGGTGGCATCCATGACACCTTGGTGGAAGTGCTGTGTGGGAGAGGGGTGTTTACATCTTCTGCATCTATGCATACAAGCAGCTCACTGCATGGCCTATAGGCATGAAAGGGTATGGGATCAATTTAAGACACAACCAATTATCTAACAAAGCCTCCAGACTCCCCTCCTTCTGTGATAGAGAAATCCATCCATGAGGGTGTGTTTTTCTATTTAAAAAAAATAAATAAATAAATAAATCAGATGATTTTCTCTAAAAAAAAAAAGTACTATCCATGGTTATATCATAATTGTTAATGTTGTTAGTTAGGAAACCACTTTCGGTCAAGTTTTCAGGACTTTTAAAGTAGCAAAGACAAGTATAAACAACCCTTTTCAATAAACTGAAATTAATTATTCATAATACACAAATAAAGAGAATTTTATACGGAAAAGAACACAATATCAAGTTTTATTTGAATTTTTTAAAGGACTATACACTGCATTAGCCATTTTTTTTTTAAAGTGAACCATTCCCTAGTTATGCAGGATTGTTTGAGCTGTATTAATATACAAAAATCAGCAGCTCCCAAATATTAATTAGTTGCCCTGTTGTTCTTATGGAATTATATCCCCTCTTTCACGCTTATCACGCACTCTGAGTCACATATTATCATATAATAGATGCACAAATAATTCTGAATATCTCAGGAGTGATTTATGCTAGAGTGAAATGGCTAACAGAATTGATAGATATTTTTTCATGTTATTGAAGCTGAAACCAACTTCCTGTTGAGGAGAGAGAGTACCTTTGAGTACCTTTCTACATTTATATCCAGTCTGTGCCAATAAAACAAACACTTGGAAGCCAAGTACTTACCCAACCAGTAGTGCAGATCGTACTGCAAATTCCCAGATTTTTGTTTTATGGTGTTTAAGACAACATACGAGTCGCCTGTAAAGAATGATCCATACTGATTCTTGGGAACTGCCACTAGGTCAAACTTCTCTACCCTCCAAATTTGGAGGCCTGGCTCCTTTCCGGCCTTCTCAAACTCAGCGTGATCAATCCCCATGTCGGACGGCTAAAAAGAAGAAAAGCCAAGGTAAGGAAAACGGAGTAAGTTATATGTATATTCTACTTGACCATCCTATTGTACAGTGACTTATGTGCCTAGAGTCATCTTTTAAGAACAGACCTAGACACTAATTTCTATTTAGGAAGTAGAACAGTGGAATGTAAAATGGCAGCTTCTACTACACCAGGGTTCCCTGGTGGTCCAGTGGTTTGGAATCAAATCCATGTTGCAGCAGTGAAAGCACCAAATCCTGTCAAGGAACCAAGAGGTCACACCACCCTGAAGCCAAGCAGGGTAAATCCGGATCAGTACTTGGATGGGAGACCACCTGGGAATACCAGGATTTGTATGCTGTGGCCCACTGTAGAAGGAACTTGCAACCCAATCCAGTATCTCTGCCAGGAATACCAAGTGAATCCACATGGTGTGTTATAGACCATGAGGTCACAGAGAGTCGGACACAACTGAGCGACACAAACCCACTGTAGCATAATTGAAAATAAAAAGGGTAATAAAATAAGGGCAACACTATTTGAATAAACAAGGCTAGGTCTTCAAAATGTATATATATATATATATATATATATATATATATATATATATATATATATATATATCATTTAATATCTCATGTTTTCATCATTACAAAATAATTATTTTGGGATGAAAAATGCTAAAGACGTAAAAAATAAATAATAAGAAGGTGGACACAAATATGTAAAACACGGGAACAAGGAAGGTTTTTCTTTAGTGAGCCAGACAGGCTGTTTTTTAGGAGCCTGGAATGAATCCTTTCATAGATGAGCATTATTCTTTGGAAAAATATTTAGGCGTTCTGGCTCCAAGGACATTTCCACCCTTGAAAACAGGTATCTTCAGGAACTCCCTCTGTCAATTTCAGATTTGGGCATGTTTGCTGCAGCCAATCACAATTGAGGAAATGCATTATTTTTCCACTGATCTCAATAACTCCGAAGGTGCAGTGACCTCACATATAAGAATATTATTTTGTCAGAGAAAAGTCTTGATTGAAAATAATTTGCTCTATATGACTGTTATTCTAGATCTGTTCATGAAAACCCCTGTATTTCAATCTTGTGTCATTTACAAACCTAATACGTGTCATCCCAACCTCTCAATGGAAATACTGGACCATATTACATGGTTGACATCAGTTTCTGTATGCATGTATCATACATACATACACACAAACAAGCAAGCAATCTTTTATGGTCAAGCCATCCTTAGAGTACAGAGTACTAATAACTGCACAGCAAGGTTAATAAGTACATGCTGGGATAATCCCTTTAGGCAAGCTACCCATTTAATATAGGAAAAAAGTTGGCCTCTGTCACGGACCCCTTTTCAAGGCCTGGATTCTGGTGCATTAAGACACCATAGAGGACATACCGCCCCATTGGAAAATGGGTAGGGGAATTAAATTGCCAGATGGTAAATGTGGGCAGGTGGTGGGGTGACTAGCCCCAAAACATAGGGCCATAGTGTACCACAATGCTTCATGTGGTCTTATGGCATATGTCTCTGCCTTATTCCCCATGTAATATTACTGTATTCTGTGTTATGTTTAAAATGTGACAGCGATCATGATGGGGTTAAAACAGGGTGAGCCAAGTCTGCAGTGATCAGACTCCTCCATTGTATTGTAATCTGCTCTGGCCCATTGTTAGCAAATTAAGTTAACCCCATCTGCCATGTACTATATCTAAGGTCTGGACCACTCAGACACAGAGACAGGATGGTTATTAGAAGGTAGCCCTATTCTCAGGTGCCAACCATCAAGGTACTGCTAGACTCCATGTGGGGTCATCTCCTGTAATTGTCTGCCACACCCTCTCATTGTTACATTGTGTACACCCCCTCTATATCTAACTGCTATAAGTATTGCTGACTTTTCAAAAATAAAACCGTTAACTTCTGGGGACATATAGAAAGTCTCTTATTTTGTTCCTGGTGGCTACGATACTGAACCTATCTCCACTCAGCAAGTAACCTGTCCTGATCACTACCCCAGGAAGGTTACGGAGACTCCTAGAAGTGACGATTCCTGATGTAAAGACTCTGGCTGATACAAAAGCCAGGTATCAGGGTGCTGGTGCCGAGATTTCCAAGAACCCAAACGGTCCTTGTGGATAGTTAGCCTGTAGTCTATATCAGGTGGCACTAGGCAGTAATAACCTCTACCCCAGGATTGTCACAGCCTCCAAATTTAGGAATGAAAATCTAGTGGGATTTCATGTCTTTTATCTTTTATAAGCATTGTGTTTTTCCTCTAAACCCTCCCGCCCCCAGTTAAAAAGCAGACAGCCGATGTAACCAAACACCAAAGCAAAGCACTTTAATATAGTCTGTGCTTACATGGCTTAGCTATTGTGCACACAAACAGAGGAGATTATATATGTATTGTAGGCGATCCACTGGTCTGTGAAACTAAACATAATATAGAAAGAGTATAGAGGGTTTCTACATGAGTGGGCATCTCTTCATGAATCTCTGGTTCAGCCAATCTCGGGCTGTAGTAGTCAATGAGTGGTTTGCAATACACAGTTATTTGGGGCATGTGTATTTTGACCCGCTGACTTAACTGATGACCTCAGAGATGCTGTAAGGGCATCTTTAAGACATAACTGCATGAACCTAATATCCCTACCATCTTCACCTAGAAATAGTACATCGGTTAAAGTAATTGCCTTTGATATGGAAGGTTGTGAGTACAAAGTCTAGCTTTTTTGATAACTTTTATTTAGATTACATGTCAAATCAGAAATCATATCCAGGAGTTGGTATGCAACAAATTTGGGTGTTGTAATGCTTTCAAATATATGAATGGAGCAATAAAATATTAATGTTAAAAAAAAAAAAAAAAAAAAAGAAGGGCAAGAACTAAGATTTGAACTTACAACCTTCCATATCAAACAGTGGCCCCTGCAATTACTTGAACCCGTAAATGTTACTGATTTTTAAAGATTGGCTACTTTAAGCTACTCTCATTCCAATTTGCGAGTTACAGGCTCAAAATCATTGCGGTTGACAAAAACCTAACGCCGTCCTATCTCCTCCTTTGTGGTTTCAAGCCCGTAAAGGTTACCAATGCTAAAGACGCAAAATTCATATTTAATTACAACAAATCAACAAGCCTACAATTGCCTTCAAACCCATAAATAGCAAATGTATCAACAAAAATTATACTAGTACTAGATAGGAATCGCAAGTGGGTTAAACACCTGTTTTTAACACTGCAAAAGCAAATAAACACACAATACTGGACGTAAAAATACAGGGAAAGCAATGAAAGACATTAGAATTAATTACACAACAGTCTCAAGCTTGTAAATCTGCAATAAAAATATATGTTTTATTTCCATGTTATATCGATCCCAGGAATCAAGGAGTTACATATCATGGAACCTGCATGGACTAGAACAGCTGATTTATTGATTTCTACATTTCTGGATTGCGAGTCGGATCACAAATAATACTTCTAAACACTAATTAATTGGAATTTCAATCTAACTTACCATTGGGTCTGTCTAAAATGTAACTTACGGGCTTGCTTATTTGATCATGATCATGCACTGAAATGCTACGTACGGGTTCATGGTTGGCGTGTTGGGGCTGTGAGCATGTAATTGGGCCTTGAGTCAATTAAATACTTCTATTTATGTCAAAAAAAAAATTGGAACCCAAAGCCAAAAGTTCAGTTTTAAGGTAATTACGGACTTAAATAGGAGTCAGTGTCTTTAACTACGGTGCTATCATTCTGCATGATAAAAAAAGTTAGTACATACATCAATAAAAGCTCCAATGTAACAAACAACCTGAACCTCATTATCTATGCAGATTATAGTGGGAGGGCTATAAGGGCAATTTAAACAACTAAAAATAACAATATCTAAATCAATTTGAGGTCAATAAAACATCAAGATAGCATTGGGATAGAGGAAGGAAAAATCATGCCATCTCATTGTGGTCAAATCAATCCTATGAGTTCCCAGATTTCTGGATCTCTCTGATAATTTATTCTTGTTATATTTGCACTAGCACCACCAAGTTTCATTAATTACAATTGATTCACCATTGCTCATTTAGAGAGATATTAAAATCTTTGACTGTTGGGGGCTTGGGAGGAACAAATTACCCATCACCGCTCAATCTGATGGAGCAGAGCACATATGGTGACCATTTAAGGGTCCCTTTAACTAGCGTCTGTCTTGTTAAAATGATAGTTTTCCTTTTATGAAACCAGAAATTTAGACATGGCACACGATCCACATTCCCTTATCCAAGAACAACAGTCACAAATGGCTTCTGGTGAAATGAAAATTCCCATCCTTATATAAATATCCCGATCCAAATGCTCCTCCGGGAAGTCACTGTTTTGGCACATGTACATTTCTCAAGATAATAAACTCTTAGTTTATTATGAATATTAAAAAACAAATGCTCAAAATGCTAACTTTTGGCTCCGAGTAGCCAATAAGCTTGGGAATGGGATCTAACCACATAACATTGGGGATCTTGCAATGCTTTATTTCAGGTTCTTGGTGCTCCTCCGAACTGAAACTGGTAAAACTACACTTTTACAGTTTTGTCTTATCTGCCAGGACTGGTATCTATTATTAACAGTAAAATACACAAGGCCCCATTCACACAGCACAACGAGCACGGTCTACACAGAATATAAAAGCAGATGACATCTTCCACCAGTAGGACTCCCAACAATGCCGGCACAGTGACACTTGTAAAGTAATGACTTAAACAGCTGTTGCCAGCTGCAATGAACATTATACCAGCTATGGCTGGCAGGGAGCGTGCCAAGAACTTCAAGGAAATGGTATTGCACAATAATATGGCATGAGAAATTGCTCTGAGGTTTTCTAGTCAGGAGGCTGTTAGTCACTAGCCGCTGGGAGGCCAGGGCATCCCCTTAGTGTTAGAATAGGTACATGCTGGAATAATCCATTTAGGCAAGCTACACATTTAATATACAGTAGACTATCCATTAACGAGAATTCAAGCAACCAGAAAAAAAGGGCTCACCAGTAGCCAGGTTATCATGCCACAAAATGCTTACAGGGACCTATATTTCTTCCACTGTACTTCTCTGCAATTTAGTTTTATCTGGCGGCAGACAGGCATGAGTGACTCAGTGCAGTGTTGGCGTTACATTGCCCGGGTTCAGCACCGCACCCTCCAGCGGAACATACCTGTGTGTAAGTGAGGAGTGAAAGCTGCTGCTGCTAGAACAGCCCTCACCAACAGATATACTTAGCAGAGCATCCTATGTGCATAGATTGGCAACTAATATTTTCTTCAGAGCGAGGATGGACTGATTCTATATACAGAATATTCTCCCATAATATTTAGGAACAGTCAATAGAATATATTATAAATAATAGTAATTCAAATATCTAACTTACAATTATGACAGGGATGTAGATTTAAGGTAAGATCCTAAGATTTTAGGCACGTCATTTTGGCAAGAAAATTATTTTCTAATACGCTTTTAGATATATGCAAAAAATAGGCAGCCTACGGTAATGCAGCCAAAACACTAGGCATTTGATGTATAATATGTTTAAGAAAAAATACATTGGAAAATATGTAAATATTTATGAGAATGGAAAATAAAATACAATATTTAGATTGTAAGTTTGCGAGTTTTCAATCTTGCAAGGTGCTTTGGGGAAAGCTCTATGGACACGGAGACAAAGGTCCTCCATTTTTTGTACAGCCTTCAGCCTCATACCCTTCAATCCGAGTCACCCACATTCAGAGATGGGAAGGAGGTAGGAGAACAATATGGCCCTTAAAATTGTATTTCTAAATGTTTAATTTGATATAAAGTGGTCAAGTCCTGTTCTATAGATACATACATAGGACTACATTGGTTATTTAGTTTCAAAAACGACATGCCTCCAATTTATTTGATGAAACAAATATTTTGGACATATGATATTTTATTAAAATAGTACAATGCTTTAATATGCATGAAGATTGCAGTGTAATTAAAAAAGGAAGAGATAGACTTGAACGTCTGGGAAAGAACTGGGGAAACCACTTCCCTTGTTCTCACAATATATTTTCACGTTACCTGTCACATAACGATCTACAAAATGTAAAAGGAAATGGAATATATATTATAGTAGATGTTATAGATCATCTCAACTAATTTTGATTGGACCCTCCAAACAATCTGGAGAGAGAAATATTACAGGTGGTTTCAGGGGGACCTGTAAATAATCCAATTATTCAAACGTGTTTGGGGATACTAAAAAGTAAACAACAAAATAAAATTTAAAAAATGTATATTTGTGTAAATGCTACATAGAAAAGTGTAGAGGAGATATCAGATATGGCTTTAATATCTATGAATAAGTTGCAATAGAATTATAAGGAAGAGGTAGACTTGAACATTTAGAGAAGAACTGGGGAAACCACTTCCCTTGTTCTCACAATATAAGTTCACGTGTTACCTTTCTCACATACAGATCTACAAACTAAAGAAATGTCAAATATATTACAGTAGCTTTTTCCGATCAAGAATACAATTTTAGCTTATCCCCAGGTGCATTACACCCCTATAATATTAAATCAGAAAGGAGGGGGGGATAAAATATAACCTTTATTCAACAATTAGTTAAAATAGAAGTGCCCAGGTACTGAAATTCTCTAAATAAAATAAGTAACATTAGCACAGGGTAAAAATATATTTTTTTAAAACGACACGCATTTCGTTGGAGCGACCAACGCCATCAGAGTATGTTCAAGACTGCCGTTCGGTTGAAGATTTAGCCTGTTAATAGTGTCCTTTATCTGGCACAATTGAAGACTGCCAGAAGACAGTTTAGGTTTAGGAGTGTGGAGTATCGGTGGAATTAGGTTGTTCTCTGTTATTTTAATTGATTGCCATTGTGCATTTTATTTACACTTATTTCAGGGCATTACAACTTTTTTTCACACACACCGTTTTTCAAATTTTCTATAAAAACAGTGGTCTGGGGGTGTTATAATTACCCTGTGCTAATGTTATTTATTTCATTTAGAGAATGTAGGTACCTGGACATTTATTTTAACTAATTGTTGAATAAAGGTTATATTTTATCCCCCGCCTTTCTGATTTTTTAGATTAAACAACTCTCAACTAATTTTGATTGGACCATCCAACTGGGAGAAAGAAGGAAATATTACAGGTGGTTTCAGGGGGACCCGTAATTAATACAAGAATTCAGACATACTTGAGGATATCAAAAAGCCAATTGTTGAGGAGTTATCTGATGTGGCATATAAATAGAAGATATACAAAGCTGATCAAATCAAGTTGTGAGCAGGCGTATTGTTGCCAACGCTCCGGGCTCGCTTTGCGAGGGCCGCAGTTGCTGGCATGAAGCGCCGAAAGCGCTCCTTGCCAGAAACTGCGGACCTCGCAAAATGTACAGACTTGCGACAAACAAATACAAGACGCATTACGACCCATTCCGACCTTGCAAAAAATATGATCTTACCGCCCAAAACCTGCGCACATGAAAAACACAATAAATACACACAACAAATACATAATAAGCTTACCTACAGCAAGAGGGAGCACCCAGGACCTCGAAAACTGAAGTTACACCTCAATTTCACTCGAAATAGGAGTTTAGACACCCGGAAATCCTTTAAGCAAGAGAAAAAATGGCCGCTGAAAAAAACCAAAAACGAGGCTACAGGACTCTAAAGACGAAAAACACCACCAAACACCTACGGATTTTCCGAAAAAGACGTACGAAATCCGAAAACAAGGACGCAACCCGAAAAACATTAGAAACACAATAAATACACACAACAAACCCATAAAAAGCTTACCCACTGCAAGGAGGGGCACCCAGGACCTCTGCAAGTGAAGTTACACCTCGATTTAAGTACAAATTACAGAGTTTAGACACCCGAAAATCATCTAAGCGAGAGAAAAAATGTCCGCCGAACAAAACGAAAACGAGGCTAAAGGACCCTAAACACGCAAAACACCCACGGATTTTCCAAAAAAGTCGGACGACATCCGAAAACAAGGACGCTAAATCAGCCACAGCCGCGTACCACACTAACTTATACAATCTGAAAAGTACACAGCTACCCTAACGGATTTGCCTCGCGCACGCACACCATTTACACTACACACATTCATGACACTTACACAGCAGCTCCATAGCACTGATGCTGCAGGAACATGAAAACAGATTGCCAGCTCTTCAACACAATACTGCATATATTACTTCACAATTGGTAAAGTATATTAATTTCTTATTTTATTCATTATTTATTGCCATACCCCCAAAAAAAAAAAAAAACACAACGCTGCTCATAGCACAGAAACAACCAATGAGCGCCAAAGGATCTTGCAACACCAATAAAATTAATTTTGCACACAAACAACATTACCTACCTTACAATCTTATTGCCGTCATTTTTTGACGGGCAAGTCGCTAGTATATATAAAGTACAGAAAACAGTCTCCTGCAAATTATTAAAGGTATATCAAAGTGTCCCTGTTCGTACCTTTCTCTGATCTAATACAGGCTGCTTTTATCAGACACCCACGTTACATGGATTATTTCCATATACATACAGATTTATTTTATTTAAAAAAAAAAAAAAAACTTGTTTTCCACACCCCCAGAGCTGTTTTCATAGACACATTGAACCTCCCAATAAAACCTCCCAATAAAAACACTGCATTTGGGTACAGGGTTTAACCGTTTACTAACCATCAAGCCAGCAGCAGCTAAATGCAGAGATCTACAGATCAGTATCTGACTCCTCCTACAAGGGGGCTACACAGCCCATGATCCCTCCCTGCACAAACTGCCATCACGGATTATTACATTGTATTCAAATGTATAAGCTGCCTGTGATTGGCCAAAACAAATTATTAATTTTATGTCCATTTTAGCAGAAATGTTCAGGGATGTCAACTCACAAAAGCTGCTGCTTGCAAACTCAAGAGATTTAGCAAAAGGTACGTTTGTAAGTGTTTAGGTTGGTATTTTTTCCATGCAATAACATTACCGATTCTCCTCCATCAGATACATTCAAAATTCAGGAAATTTAGATATGCCTGTAACTTTCCAAGGTTGGAGGATACAGACTGCAGAGGAGGTTTGAATCCACTCAATGGAAATGTGGTAGCAAAACATGCTAGTGCTTTCCTTAAGACTAATCGAAATCTCATGCATTTAAAAGAATAAACTTATTAACACATATTGCCTATTATCAAGTTAGTTATTGAAAAAAAGACTATATAGGGAAGAAAATGAACAAATTAATTGGCTTAAAATTTAACCTAGTCTTCCCATTGAGAAGTGTTTTGTGTAACAATAACAACCAGTTTAAATGGTTTAAACCGTTATGGTTTTGTTTGTTTTTTATAAACTCATGAGTTTCCTCATCTATATGTTGCCATCCTGTCACCACTCATTGCGAGGTTATCTGTCCCCGCAGTGGTTTCCTCTCATTGCTGTATCTGGAGTAACGATGCACAGAAAACAAATAAACAGCACAATATACCCAGCGGTTCAATGATGTCACAGTCACAATGGAACGGATTTGCAATAAAGATTAAAAGGACCACTGTGGTCAAATATTTTCTAGAGTTTTTTTTTTACTTTATACTTTCCATTATCCAGTTTTGTGAACGGGAAAGGGAAACAAACTAATAAAAATTGTATTCAGAGAAGAAAATAAATAAGATTAAAAAAAAAAAAAAATCACCTTAACTTATATAAACCAAGTTTCTAGCAAAGTCTACAGCAAAATCTCAAGTTAGAGCACATGCTCCAACATTGATGTAAACTAAGCTGATGTAAACTTGTTATTAAATAAAAGAAAAAAAAAAAAGAAGTAAGCTACCAACACTAAAAGCAACATCAGAACAAAAAGGCAAAAACGTGTTTCGTCAGCTTTGCACGGATTTCCTCAAGATTCCTGAGAAAGTCGATACAAAGTTGATAAAACATGTTTGTGCCTTTAATTAAGAGTAGCTTTCTTTATCTTTTAAATAAAAGTAGCACAATTTGAATGGGTTCTCTCTCGTTGTAAACTTTAGAACTATTTTCGAAAAATAATAAAAATTACAACCTTTGCATTTTAACTTGTATAAGCAGCTGTTTTTACGACATTTCTCTTCACATCTGGTTCAGTCTGCTTGCCCACTGCATACTCCCACTTAAAGAAGTTCATCAGCAGAAACCAGAATGCTAGATTCCACTGCGGCATAGTTGCATCAGCTGGACCATTACGATGATGATGATGATAATAATGATTTGAAACAATATCATCATTATCATCACCTTAAATAGATCTGTGGAGGTCATGAGAAATAAGATGCCAAGGGCATTTGAGCGTAGACAGAAGAGTAATTGTGCTCATATCTCATGGTAAACTAAGACTACAGCAGAGCTTCCAAATCCGATATAATTAAAAAAGCACAAGGAATAACAATGACAATAAACTGAATATTATTAAAAATTCACTATTCCACATTAAACTAGCTTTAAAGTTAGCAAATTTGAACTGTAGGTCTTTCTGCTCCAACCCATAGTTATTCTAATCTTTTGCGAATGAGAAATCATTGGCATTAATTAGGTTTATAGAGGGTTCATGAATTATGAATGTATTATGAATCAGTAGTTTATGCAAAACATTTTTTTGCATGAAAAAAAAAATACCAAAGTAAACGTTTATAAACTTATAGTTTGCATAATTTTATAGTTTTCTGTCCCTGCCCCTAAAAATCCAAGTTAAAGTAGCATACAAATCATAATTTGATGTAGCCAATCAGAGGCAGCTATAAGATTGTAGCAACATGGGAATTCAGCCTTTGCTGCAAAGTATCATGTGATTTGTAGTCTGTTTTCCCTCTCTCTCCTCCCTTGAATGATGCAACGGATCTGGATTTCTGCACGGTGTTGCTACTTGTTGGAAGGTTAGTAAAGTGTTAAAAACATACTTAAATGCAGTGTTTCTATTGGTTTGTACACTGTGCTTATGTAAGCAGCTCTGAGGGTGTGGAAAGAAGGACTATGAATAGTTGTGTCCTTTAGACTGAGCACCATTTTAGTCGTCTTTCTTTGAATTGTCTCAGATTTATTAATATCCTTACTGTCGATCTCCAGAACAAATCGCTTCTACAACTTTTGGTTTTATTTGAACTCAAAACCAAAAGTTACTACCAAAGCCTCATATTTCAGTTGTGTGCTCATAGCTATAAAAGCCAGATGCAAATACAGGAATGTCCATATGTGCGGGGAACGGAGTCAATGCCAGGAACATGGATCAGGGAGGCTATTTATTAACCCTTTCACTGGCAGATGGACATTCAGAGTAGAATTTTGCTTGTGACCAAGGCACTCACATCTTGATGGCATGTAATTATTCTGGGAGTTGCTCTTCTATGTAATCCAAAGTATCAAGTCATTCATAAGAGGCAGGGATTGACAAATGTATCTGAAACTTTGGAAGTCTCATATTTAGGTTGGCAGGCTCCTATCAGTTTTTAGGAGCCAGATTATGGGTTAGAGAGAAAAATATAAATTTATAACATCTAAGAATTTAGGAGCAGGCAATAACAGTGTCGGAGATATGGCTCCCTGGCTCTGTCAAGTCCTAAAGATTCATCTACCGTACTCGACGCTCAGTGGCTTCCAGAATTAAATTTAAAATCATGACCCTAACTTACAAAGCCCTCAACAACAGTGCCCCCCTTTATATCTCTGCTCTCACCTTTAAATACTCCCCCACCTGCTAACGACCTTCTTCTGTCCTTCTCTCACTCCCACCATCAGGACTTCTCATGCTGCCCCTATTCTATGAATATCCTTGCCTCGCTCCACTAGACTATCCTACTGTCTCAAATCCTCACAAAAAAAAAAAAAAAAAAAACTCACCTCCCGCTTATCTTCCAGTGTGTAATATTATATTATATATATATATATATATATATATATATATATATATATATATATATATATATATATATATATATATATATATATATATATAAAATCAAGTGGTGTTTTTCTTGAACTGCAGTGGTCCTTTGAACATGATTGTTAAACTGTTAGGATATGCATTGAAACACATACTGGGAAAGTACAAGAAACCCCCCTGGTCCGTTTGATGTACACTGCTGGATTCCTCCAGGTCTATAATATTTGCACAAGCAGCTTGTTTTGATGCCTGTTTGTGGCCCACTAATTATATAGAATGTCAGAAGGGAAACTAACATTGCAAGCAGGTCCCCTGGGTGCACAAATAACATCTTGCAGAGTATCCTCCTCTGCACGCAAGAACTTGCACATTTATTGTCCTTAGTATATAAGTGATAAATATTCAAAATCAAGATTTAGTGTCAAAGGATTCATAGATCCTGCTGCACAAAAGCATATAGAGTAGAGGAAAAATAACTACATAAATAAATAAATACAATTACTACTGTAATGCCATATTACAGAACTACACTAGAAGATGATAATTTTACTATTTATTTTTTTTTTTTTTTTTTTTTTTTTTTTTTTTTAAATATATATATATATATATATATATATATATATATATATATATATATATATATATATATATATATATATATATATATATATATATATATATATATATATATATAATAGTTTCCTTTGGTAGAGAGTTCCACAATCTGACCACCCTTTTTTTTAGAATGTAAATAAAATAAAAAAACAGTTTTTATGTTTATACAATTATCCTGTCGTAGAATCTATTATTTTAGTTTCCAGTTATCTACTTCCTAAGTTTGTGGGAGCTATTAAATACACAGGAAGTATATATCTGGACAATGTGAATGAGGCATCATTAACTTCCAGTGCTGTCATTAGGTCTCATGGAAAGCTCATTAGTTTACCCTGGATGTATTTATATAAGAAGGTATTGACCTCATAGACCCCTTTTTCTAATTTGGTTAGAGATTCTTCATAGCTTTATGTCCCCATTCCTTTTCTTTAATGTTATCCTTTGAAGAGGTGTTGAAATCTGTACTCCATATTGCTGACTGTGCAATGCAATATGAAGATCCACAGTTTATGCCATTGTGCGAAGTGCCTAGACAGCACTCTGAGGGATGGGAGAAGGGAAAGTGGCCAAGATGGCAGCCCCTAGATGTGAGGACAAGAACTCGTAATCTTATATACCTGCGCTTCATTATGTTAGATCAGTCATTTTCAAACAAACAATCAGATAAGTCATGATTTAGGTTTAACACTGTGTGAACCCAGGTGAGACTGGAACAGTTCATAGCAGATAAGTGGGTTGCTACAGTGGACCTAAGTATCTTTGCCAAGAAAACCATATAGATAGGCACAACCAAAGAAATAAAGATGGACGTGCCTTGCGTGCTGTGGTACATAGGGTCACTGAGAGTCGGACAAGACTGAACAACAACAATTCTACTTGTAACCTCCACAGCCTTCCAAAGTTTCGCTAAATTTAATTTAGTTACCATCAGGACATTAAATATCTGAGATTCAGTTCATTTTAAAAGAAGCACAAACGTCCAACTGATTTGTAAATTGGAGAAAAAACAACTAGCGGGGAAAACCAATCACATCGTTACCGAGTATAAACATACTATGCCACAAAAGTGGAATCATTTGTGACAATCCCACCAAATATGCAATGTCTCTCCAACATTGGATCTATCCTGTTATGGTGTCGGGACAAGTGCACCGCTGCAGTGCGGCCTCCAACCACTAGATGGAGCTCTGCGATATTTTAGAGAAGTTCTAAGCTTTAAACCTTGAACTAATCCCACCCCTCACCCTAACGGTTTACCTAAGCCATGACTCTATGATATGGCAGCAGAATATCGGCAGCGCCATCTAGCGGATACTGCTGCTGCTTTGTGCTGCGCTACCATAAGAGGATAGGTCCGCAACCTTTACTACCATGCTGCAACTTATAATCTTAAAGGGATATGACTTAATTTAATATAGCAATGTCCCCGTAACTCCAGATCTAAAGGATCAACAAGTAACTAGATAATGTAGATCTGCTATTTATGCCCAACCAATAATATATTAAATATCACAGATGCAACAAGGCTTGGTAATTACTGAACACTATAATTGGGCCCCTCCTGTATTACAGTAACAACTAAAATCACATAATAGGAGGCCCTTTATTTGATGTCTTTTTTTGGCAGGGAGAGAACAGCTAAAATAATTTGATGTCACCAAATGGTTTGTGGTGGTGTTGATGAAAACACCGAGTGGATTATATAGAGAGGTTTAAAGGATAATCAGGATTCACCCGCCTGACTAGACATCCGTATTAGTAAGAAAGTAGGAGAGGCGTTCGTGCAAACAAGACGAGCACAAGACGGACACCTAGATTCTTAAAAATAAACTATTTGCTAGTGCTATTCACTGGGTTAGCTGGTGGTCCAGTGGTTAGGATTTGGTTCAGTCAGGGAACCAAGAGGTCACACCACCGTGAAGGCATGCAGGGTTGGGCCTGGTTGGAACACCAGGAGCTGTATGAGAAGGAACTGGCAACCCACTCCAGTATCTCTGTCATGAATACCAAGTGGATCGGCATGGTGTGCTACGGCCCATGAGGTTACAGAGAGTGGGACCCAACTGAATGATGCAAACAAGACTATTCACTACAATAGATATTCTCGGAGAGATAGAGAAATGGAGAGATAGAGAAATGGAGAGATAGAGAAATGGAGAGATAGAGAAATGGAGAGATAGAGAAATGGAGAGATAGAGAAATGGAGAGATAGAGAGGAGAAGATCAGGAGTCCAATGTATAAATCCAACATGGAAGCCCCCACACAAGTAGATTCTGTTAACATTTTTTCAAAACGCTTTTCTTCTCAATGCTGTTCATGTTTGTTAAATTCTTCATAAACATGTGAAGTATTACCCAAGTTACATTTTTTTTTCCACTTTTTCTAATCTAACAGATACTACTTGTATCAGAAACACACATTACATACAGTCATTCTATACACATATAGATGTTATTTAAAAAAAAAAAAAGAGGTTTCCACACCCACAGAGGTGCCTACGTAGGGACCGGATACTAACCAATAGAAACACTGCATTCAAGTACATTTTTTAACCATATACTAACATTTTAGACAATAGTAGCACAGTGCGGTGCTTTGCTGTAGAGACTGGATCCCATGCATTGCTACAATCTTGTGGCTGCCTCTGATTGGCCACAATTAATTATGACTTTTATGGTAATTTAGCTTGGATTTTTAAGGGCATTCCTTCTCACAATCAACTGTTAGAAAACTGCTAAAATTGCAAAATTCAGAGTAAGTTTATTAATGTTTATTTTAGGAATTCTTCATGCAAAATATGTTTGCATGAACTACTAATTTTCCTCTAAATGTATATGGAAGTTTCCTGGATTATGATTGCATCGGATATATATATATATATGAGCCTGGACTCCCCAATCCTACCCATCTAAATGGATCTCCCAATGATGGTAAGAATATAAAAAAGAAAAGATATTTGGGCTAGTCCAATAAACTGGTCAGACATCATCATACCATCAGATCAGCACGGTGTGCCTGGGAGTTTCCCCATCACATATTTCTGCTTCTATATATAGTTCCCTTTTAAGTGGCTGCACACATGTCCTTTACATAGTTATGTGTGTAGGCGAAACTGGGAGATAGCCTTCGGTCTCCACGAAGCAAAACCACAAATATGGTAATTGCACACACACATATAATATAGTAGATATATATTTATATTTGTTTAAAATTATCTATACTACCTAAAAGTTGTGAAATCGTAGCCACTACTGCAGGAACCCTTTAAAGCAGACTTGAGCATTATGCGGCCCATGGGCCACATCCGGCCCTTTTACTGTCCCTGTCCGGCCCACTACAGTGGCCTACAAATTTGTGTCCTGGACAAAAAAACACTGCCGATTGTAAAAGAGGGCAATTTGTGACTATCTGGGATGGATAGCATTCTGTGGATACTGCTCCTGGCACTGAGAAAATAAAATAAAGCTATAAAATTAATATTGCGCAGAATTAAGTTCAGCCCCTGGTTTGGCCCTCCACAACACTCCAGGTTTCTCATGTGGCCCCTTTGGGAAATTAATTGCTCACCCCTGCTTTAAAGGGACTCTGTATCCCCCAAATCATCTTACATTCTTAAACATCTTTTTCTAAAGGAAATCATTGCAGAGATTTTCATCATTATTTGTGGTGCATTATTATGCAAAATGTGTGGCTCACGAATACCAATTAGTAGCTTTGATTTGCTAATTAGCGACACACGTTTTTTGTAAATAAGAACAAGCTAACCCCAGTGTTAATAAGCATGGGGAGGGGATCCAACTGCAAAATAAGCTTAAGGAGTTGCAAACGAGCATACTGAGCCGCATATTAGCATTATAACACCGCACAAACAATACTAAATACCTCAGAAATCACATATTGTAGAGAAAATGGCTAATACAATGTATAAACTTTTTTTTTTAAAATATAGAAGGAACAAACTTTTTATTAAAGTGATAGTCTCCCTTTATATGAAAAATCTTAGTTTTTTTGAACATAAACACAGCTGGTAACTTGCATACAAATAAGGAACAAACAGATTTTTTTAAAGAACAATTTTGCTCGGAATGGCTTTAAATATTTGTGTCTCTCCCCAAACTGCCAACAAGTCGCTCCTGGGGGTGATTCATTCTCTCCAGCACCGTCTGCATTACTCACCCAGACACAAGTTGTTTTGCTCAAGAGTTTAAACAATTTATAGGAACCATATGTTTAGTTTCAAATATTTAAGTGTAACCAAGGCTCTGAGTGTCTGACCTCTACAAATATTGGACTGATAAGCAGAGATTTGGATCAAAACAGTAAATCCCGCCAGGATTAAATAGACACTGATTTTTGTGAAATAGTAAATTTACTTTTTTTTACAACTTAAAACTCAAGAAAGATGGATGATGTCAGAAGCCCTTTAAAAAATAACTACCGGTATTAAGTTCTAGGGTAGGCAAGATTGCTCCTGGAGAGCCGCACATAGGCCTGGATTTGAGGATTTCCTTTCGTGTACACAGCAGGGATATCCCCAAATCCTGGCCTGTGTGTGGCTCTCCAGGACACCTGCCCTGGCAGAAGCTAGATATTTTAATTAAGCATTGACTAAAAAAAAAAAAACACAACATTCAATATTAGTTTAGTTTCAAATACAAACTTAATTTCCAGTTAAGCTGCTGGTCTTCACTTCTGAGGAGGTCATCAAGTGGTGAAAGCAGCTCTGACTGGGATGCAGTCACAAAAATCAGGCAGAAGATTATATCTAGACAGGAGCAGGTGCTGTTTATTAGCTTGAGACTTGGCGTGCTAAATTGCCTTACCTTGGCAAGTACATAAGTTTGTGCCTGTCTCTAAGTCAGAGCTGCTCCCACCACTTGATGACCTCATGAGGGGTGGAGGCAAGTTGTTCTGTGCGAAGGTTAGATGTTGTTTGAAAGTAAGTTTAATACTGAATGTTGCTTTTGTAAATAATATAAGTATTTTATTAAAGATAAATATATTAGAGCATTACAGTGGTCCTTTAAGTACACTAAAACAGCATAAATATTAATTTAAAAAATGAAACAAAATTACTATATAAGAAATTTGATTTTAAAATGTGTAATAGGCAAGATGGGAGGAATTTATATCCCCACTGTCAGCTGTTAGATAGTTCATTAAGTTCAGCTGCTAAAATGATTTCTCAAACTGTACAGTCTACCACACTAATCTGAGTGCAGCGAACTCCCTAGATTATGGCCAAATGTAATTTTTCCAGTGTTTAAAAACATGCTCTTTTAAAAATGTAGGAGTAACAAGTTCCGGTTACATGAGTATCTAGTCCAAGAACAATGCAAGATTTGATCTATACAATTTAAAGAAGAAGAAGTAACCTCAAGAAATGTTGAGCAATGAATGAGGTTTGGAACGTATACAGATATTTTTTGCTCTCGTGTTCTTTAGAATACGGTAAATATAGCAGCGATTATGTGGAACTATTTCTATACTGCGCTTGCATTGCCTTGACAACAAATGTCTTTTAGGAAAATATTAAAATTGTGGACAAGACAGACCAAAAAACAAGATCATTTCAAAGGAATACTGTATGAAATGTTTTTTTTTTTTTTTTGTCTTTTAAAGGAATACTGCCCCCATATACAGAATGTCAAATAATTAGAATACAGTTGTCATTTAATCAAATAATGCAAAATAAGTCAATAAAATATGATTTTTTGTCTTTGTTTTCATTAGAGTCTAATCAATCCCAAACCTATTTACTCACAAATGTGAAACATCTCAAATTAATTCTTTACTCACACAATCCTAATTCAGACACTTATTTAAGGCTCGTCTCACACACTGCAGCTCACTTCTAGTAGGCATCCTTATCACCCAACCCATTTAAAGGCTTCTTCACCTCATTATTCATTCCTCATCTCCTGTTCCACTTCCTCATCCTTTCAGTGATTTCAAATTGCTTCAAGGAGTTAAAGGGAACCTGTCACCCCAAAATCAAGTTTTTGGTTTTTTTTAGACGCATGAACAACTGTCTATATGTTGTGTTATCCATTTGTTTCTAAAGTGAATCAATCCTTGAAAATTCCATGTTGTTGCTGTATTTATATACAAATGTATAGCAGTTTATGGATATTAATTATCTGATTTGATGTGCTAAGTAGGACTACAGCGTGCACGTCTGTTTCTATAGTGGTAACCCTTAGGTTGTAAGTTTGCGAGTTTTCAATTGTGTGTCCGTGTCTTGGAAACAAGCACTATGTACATTTGATTATATGCTCAAAAACAGGGCCCTCCATTCTTTAAGGTGTTAAGTTTGTTTTTTGCCATGTACTAACCCACTATACAGCGCTACGGAATATGTTGGCGCGATAAAAATAAAGATAATAATAATAATAATAATAGTGGTAAAATAAAGACCCCAATGTTATCTGGCAGTTAGACCCCTCTCCCAACCATATCAAGTTCTGAGTTGCACGTTCGCATACAAGAGCAGAAAATATTTAATGTAGAAAAAAAAACTGCTAGTATTATGTATAGCCAGTTTGTAATGCTTTTTAAACTGAAATCAACTTATTGTTGACAAAGTCCCTTTAAGTACAAAAGCTTGACTTTACCTACAAAGCCCTCAACAATACTGCACCATCTTACAGCTCTCATCCGATCTCCAAATACTCCCCAAACCACCTCTCAACTCAAATGTCTCAATTCATTCGTCATTCTACTCTGTGGAGCTGGGTGTGCAGTCCTAGGCCACGTCCCAGCAGCACTGTTGCCGAGAGATGGTCACTGATTGGTTAGTATGAGGCACAGCATAGCAAGTACAGCAGAGTCTGTGTCTTTGTGAGCTGGAGAGGGCAGACCCAAGCTGGTAAGATTTGTATGATTTTTGGCAGAGAAATAGAGCTTATATGCACTGCTTAATAAAACAAAGACACATACACATACAGGTATATGATATACCTAGTAAAATGCAGAGAACACTATAAAAACTGCACCTCTATACAGGTAGATACAATTTAATTTGCATCTTGTTTACACTTTGAGTATCTTCCAAACAGATTAATATAAACCAAACACCGTTGCAGTTTTGCTTTACCTGTAGACTGGGTCATGTAATCATATAAAGCTGGAAATACTTATTAATCATTACAATTCAAAGACAACTTGGTCAGATCTATGTGCACTCCCTTCATCATGGGTGTAGGATGCAGGGAGATCAAAGTCAATCATCTGTTTAATACTGAAGCCGATCTAACAGTTGGCCTTAAAAATGCATATTCTTAAAATTTGGATAAACTTAAATCAGACCGTATATTAAGAAAAAAGGTAATTATATATATATATATATATATATATATATATATATATATAATTTTTTTTTGCTCAGTTTTGGAATAAACACACTTGTTTGTTCAATATCTATTAAAACTAACAATATTAGCAGCCGTGTAAGACTTTGGCATAAACATTTTTGTGAAGACGTATGAGCAAGGGAATCCATTTTGTGTTTGTTAGATCACATCCCGAGAGCTGAATAACGAGGGCGTGTGTGCAGTTATCAGTGGAAGTAAGGGTGGGGGAAGAAGGAACAGGCAGAATTCCAGAACCTTTGTTTGACAATAGGATAAGATTGAAATCAATACCATACCCATTCCCCTCTCTGACTGAGAAGCAGGATGTTGCATCTGCGGATGCATCAGTAGCTCTTCAGAAATGTAAACACTTTTCTAACACTCAACAATGAATCATGTATTCCTCCAGGGTCTCGTTGAGGCATAAACATTTATTTAAATAAAAGAATCTGTTTTTCCGCCTTAAATCAGACTCAAAATGTTTAAATATATGTTTTTTAATAGTGCAGTGGTCCTTTGAATTAAATGTAAACATAAAAATAATACACTATATGTGTTAATCTTATCTACCTACTTCTACGTATGTTATATCGGATTGAACCTGGGTGTCTACATCAGGACTGCGCCGCCCAAAACTATCCCCGGTTCCTTCAGGTAGGCCACAAGTATTTTTCTCCAGATGTTTTTTTCCCCTCATTGGGATATGTTGTAGCATCATCAATAGGAAGAGTTTATGTAGTAAAACATTAAGTGATAAAGGGCCATTTTCTACCTCTGGAAGCCATTTTGCATTACTGTGGAGAAGTTGTCTGTTACCATGGCAGCCATTTTGAGGCCTTGTGTATCTGTCATTACAATTTGGCCCAAATAAGGTTCTTTGGCTGAATCATTACAAGTAACACGAGTACACGAGTTTAGACTAATTCCTTCATTATGACTCCAATCTGCATCATGCTGGAAACTTGAAGCGAGCAGCTTCTTGTTAACTTATTACGTTATTATAATTTTGCTTCATGAAAGAAAGACCTGACAACATAAACGTTTTGTGTCTGATCCTGACTTCAATTGTCACGTACTTCTATAGCTGGGTGATTTGTTATATATGTTAAAGTTATTCGGTCACCTCAGTAGTGTAAAAAAACAAAGGTTATTTTAGAATCTGAAATAATGTCCCCCATTGTTTGAGTTTGGCAAAGATGGAGGCATCCATGATACTTTGTTGAAGTCTGTGCTTTTACATTGGAAATCTCTGCTTGTGCTGGAGTTTATAAGTGGGGAGGGGGTGGTGTCAATTTTAGCCAGATCCAATTATCTCACAAATACTCCGTTCATAAACCATTAAGAACAACATAGGAATGGAGTGGTTATTCAACAGCTTTGGTTAGTACACGCCATTTTACACAGGACTGTCACAAAATATAGGTTTAAATGTTCTCAAAAATAAATAAAACAGCAATGAAACCAAAAATACCAGTTTCTAGAGGCTGGAAGCTACAAGAAAAAATAGTTGTATTAGGTGGAGAATTACTAGACACTGAAAACGCTACAATGGACATAGTGAAAAGATGCTCGGATGCAAAATAATTTGGGAGGCTCCTTGCAATATCCTTATACATCCTGAGTATTCTAAGCCTCCTCCGACCTTAGGAAGTTGATCTGCTAAAAACAAAATGGCAGATCTACAGCAGCATGATTGCATATAAAAGTTTACTTTGTACATCCTAACAACATGTTGCATCTTTATGTGTAGTTCTTAAAAATAGCTCATTTTATATGACTACAATTATCCTTTAAGATTTTATCTAAAAATGCTTTTATGCAAATATCTGCCAATGTTATTACAAAAGTTACAGTTTTCCCCCAATCTATGCTGGTCTTTTAATTTAATACTTTACTAAAACTGGTTAATCTTCAAGAAGCTGCTTAAAAAAGTCACTCAGTGCATCAAGACCTTGTGTAACACTCCTTTAGTATTTGTGTTTACCAAACTACTTATAGTCACAAAGAAAATGTCCCAGGTATTGCAAAACTGAAAAGTACACATAAATTAAACATAAAACTGAATTAATTGTAAGAAATTCTGCTTGGGAGTGTCTTGATATAAAAGTTATTTTTCAACATCCACCCTTTGAGGTAATGACATTATCAATAGCAATTAATTAACACTGTGTAGTTGCCTGGGTCTGGGCATGAATAGTATTTTTATGCAGCCATAAGGGCTTATCAATAATTAAATACATTCATATTTTAACCTCATTTTCAAAATAGCATTTATAGAATAAAAGTACTTGTTATTACCTATAGGTTTACATTATACCATATTTGGAAACCCTGCTGTGACACTTAAAGGGATATGGAAGGTTGCAGTATAAAATATCCCTGTGTATATTTACTTTATTTTATTAAGAAGTGCTCATCAGCTCTGTATTTGCTGCCTAAAATCAAACAATAGTCCCTGTATGCGTCTGCCCTCTGCAGCTCACAAAGACACAGACTCTGCTATACAGTGTCTCATACTAACCAGTGACCATCTAAGTAACACGCTGCTTATACGTGGTCCCTGATAGGCTAGGACACTACACATGCAGCCCTATAGAGTCTGTGTCGGCATACAATGAAGTGGGCAGACCCATACAGGGACGATTTGTTCGATTCTAGGCCGTAAACACAGACTTTATAAATACTTAATAAAATTAAAGTACATAAAAGTAAATAGATACACAAGTATATTAAATACCTAGTAAAATCCAGGAAACTTCCATTTCCCTTTAAAGGCACTATAAGACTAACAATTATGTTTATTTCTTTGTGTATTTTTTCATATCTTCAATAAACGGGACCTTTTCAGTGTCACTTTATGTGAACATGCTGAACCACACAAGCATTGCATTAACATAAGGAAATGTAGCAGTTAAGCAAAACCCAAATTATATGCCCCACGTGTTAAAGCTTAAAAGAAATATTACCCCAAATCAGTGGCGGATTAAATAAAAATGCACACACCCGTGAAACACAGCAAACTCCTGAAGTGTTGGTGTTGCCCATTTAGCAGTAACTCATGCCAGGCGGGTCTTTTCTGCGTCTGTCTGTCTGTGCGCTGTTGCAAGCAGTGCTTTATTTTCAGTGACTCAGTTCTGCTCCCACCAGACGACCATCCACAGGCCCACTAACCTCTGGGAGTGAACCTACTAAAGCATGCATCAAAACAAAAGCAACAGGGTCCACTTCTGGCACACAAAACTGCAATGTCCGATCTTAAAGGAACGTGAAATTTATCAATGCTGCTTTACATCATTAAACAGTGCCATAGGGGAAAAAAAAACTTTTTGCATTTTTAAAATTGCTGCATGTTTAGGTTATTTATATAATAAACCCTGTTAATCCTCCAATTGTTCTCCATAACAGCTGTGTAGAGTTTCCTAGCATTGCAGGTTCTGAAAGGACCATAAATCAACAGCACAATCAAACTATTTGCTGCAAAAAAAAAGCATTATTGCATCTAAACATGGTGCTTATAATTTATGGTCCTTTTAGGACCTGAACGCCTGTGTCCATAAACTGGAAATATCCTGCAGTGCTGTAAATGCTAATACTATAACATGATTGGACTTTTTCTACTTGATACTGGCTGCTCTACATGCTGGTGGAAAGCAAGTTTCAACAGTTCAGATGCCCACATTTTTTATCATGCATTTAAAAAGATATATTTAAACATAATATATTTTTTATAAATTATTTATTTACAAATCTTGCCTAAAAAAGTTGTTTTGCTGCCTCTTGCTCCGCCCATGATCTGCATTGTGTAGGTGGTACAAGGGGGAGCAGATGTGTAGTAGGGATATTTGGAGTAGCACCTATTTCTGTTATAAAATTCCTTATACAAAATGCTATTGCTAAACGATAGTGACACTGCCGCAAATAATAATACAGTGATTTATATGTACGCGTTATTACAGACTATCCTTAAAAGTTGTTTATAATGACATTTTCTGGAGATTTTAAATGTTTTTAAGTTGACAGTACCATCAAACAATACGGACAAATGTACACAACACGAGGATCCATTTGCCAAACTAATCTGACTGTAGTGAGCTCCCTAGATTATGGCAGCTGGTCCTTTGTTTTAATGTGAATGAGTTCTGGGCGTCTACTCATTTTCAAATGTGTATGTTTTACTAATCAGTCAAGCTCTTAGCATCGGCTTGTGCAACTACAGTCCCTGAAGGCCAGATTCATACCAAATGTCCAGGATATTCCTGTGTAACAAAACATATTATACTCAAGATACCCTAGAAGGGTCATTGATCTTTAAGTAGGTTTTTTTTGTTGTTGTTTGTTTCATATAAATGTTTTCTCTAGGCAATTCATCCTTCTTATGAAATGGTTATATATAAAAGTTATACTTCACTACTTCTAAGATGGCACCAGAGTAACCAATTCTCACTTTCTGGAACCTCCCCTGTGTATCTGTTCTCTCTCATGTAGGGTGCCATGTTTCACAACTGTAGCCAGGCTTCATACTGCCAGTATCATAAATAGACAGTGTCATGCTCAGCATATTGTGCCACTGGCAGTGTGAAGAGGGTGTGGCTTTAGGTCACCCTATATAAGAGTAAACAGGAAGACGTGGAAGGTTTCAGAAGGTGAGAATCTATTGCTTCCTATACGTTAGTGAAATTTACATTTTATATGACAATTATCTTGGAGGATAAAATGAATTAAGTCACCTTGTTAAAATAAATAGCTAAAGCCATGGTAAAGAGCTTTACTTGAGGTTGTGATGGAAAACTGCCATAATCAGCCTTTATTGAAGCACATCCCTGAAGCTTAGTAAATCTAGGGAACTGAATAACCTAGGTCGACTGAAAATCTGATCTGTCCCACCTCTATAGTTGCAAAACCCTGCTTTAGTGTACAGTTGCATGGGAGGGGTAGAGCAAGCATCTTCTCTTTTTCTCCATTTTAATATAATTTTTATTGTGTTTTATAAAAATAAAAAAAAAACGAATTATATATATATAAAAATGCATGATAGAAAATGTGGTATCCCTGTCCCTTTCTATGGTATACAAAATTTTATGAGCTCAATATATAAAAATTTTATTAACAATAAATATGCATTTATTTTTAGTGTAGTAGTTCCAAACTAAATTTGCCATTTTTGTATTATGATACAGGTGTAAAATATTATTTCTCAAAACTGTTAGCAATAATTTTCCTGAATACAGGAAGTGAGCGGTATCCTGTATATATAAAGGGTTTTTTTATTGAAAAAAAAAAAAAGAAAAGGGGAAGTTAACTAGCTGTATTTCCTATTACTGATACTGTAACACAATGGAGGAATATTACAGCTTTTTCTAATATTAATGTAAAATGTTATTGTTGGTTACAGGCTATTGCGACAATCCTTTTAGTGTTAAATAGACCTTGTAACATTGTTACATAAAGGAATCAGTGTAATAAAGAAAAAACAAACAATTTTCTTCTCTGAGTGGAATTCTCAACACTATGTATCCTTGTAATCGAATATAATTTTATTTAAAACGCATTTACATTGTAGCAGCTAGAAGCTTCTGCTGCATTCGAGATCTCCTCCCAACCTTAGAAACAAAAATGGTGGAGCACACCGCAAAATACCTACATATTATAGGTAACAAATACATATTTTTTAACATTTTACCCATTATTAAGTGCAGTTATTCAAAGCCGTAAATCTAAAAAAAAAAAGGAATATGGTGGACCTTTAAAGGGCAATATAGCCCTATATTTGAAATATACTTTTTTGAAAAATTACTATGATTGTAAAAAAAAATAATAATATTACAGCATCTAATTAGTGGAATCTACCATTTTGGATTTTTGCTGAGATGGGAGGAGTCTGTGAATACATAGGAAACCAGCACAATGGGAATGTAGAATTAAAACTGCCAGCTTTTAGTTGGGCTATGTAAAAGCTGTCTGAAGCAGCGCAATGGAACCTGCAGGAAAGAATAATTGCATGAAAAAGTGAAAAATATAACGTTTGTGTTTTTTTGCTTTCTAAAACACTTGTCTACAGATATTCAAAGAACTATATACGGAAACAAATGCAGTCCTTTAAGGTTTATCTTTGCTTTAGTACACTGATTCCTATATATTTTGCTCATTTGATTGAGTGAATAGACAGTCATATGATACCAGTACATTGAGGAATTTGCACTGGTGCCTGTTATAATATAATCTGTCCTGAGATTATGGTAATTCAGTAGCAATTGTTTGGAACATAAGACGGTTACGTTGTCAAATTGCTAAAAATATAAATACAATTTTATAACATTTTAAAAATGCAGTATTGGGCCTAAAAAGAACTGGTTCTACTAGTTCTACACGGGGCTGTTCATATTATACCGTGGCAAGAGAACTAGCAGTCTAGAAGAATAAGGAACAGCTGTCAGGGGGACACTCAGGAGACTCCGTGCAGGCTGTGGGTGTTAGTACAGACTGGGGGTGAATGTTGAGGTTGTGCATTTGCTGGGTTTCACGTCACAGTGGCATGCAACATGGAGCATCACACACACAGGGAACAGCCAAAACACAACAACTTAATACAGACGAGAAAAAAGAAACAACAAAAAGAACAAACACTTTAATGTATACTGTATTCTAGTGTGATTATATATATATATATATATATATATATATATATATATATATATATATATATATATTCCTCCCATCTATTTAAATACATTTAATGAATCCTCAGGATAGGCATATACATATTCCAGACAATGCTTAAAATACCTTCAGGGGAAGGCAACTTCGACTTATTTATCATCCTTCAACAAATAAACTTGTTTCCTGCTCAGAATTTAAAGAAATACAGCTATTGCACTGAATTCTGGGAACCTGGGCAGGTACATGCAAATGTGCCCACGAATGCTTTGCCTTTTTATACAATACCATTTCAAACATGGCTCCTTTTAGGTATATGCCTGCTGTATCCCACAGCTATAATAAAAGGCCTGGATGGATTATGTACAAGCCAGGAAACCCACCCACGGTCAGCTGTTTCAAGGTTACTGCCTCTCATCAGCGTGGAGCCGGTTCCTAGCTTGTGTAGTAGATTTTGTGGGAAGGTAGTTCACCTCTACAATCATTTAAATTTATGGTGGGCAAAAGAGTGATAGAATCCTCCACCTTACTGTAAAGAAATAGTACATTTATGTTCATGGCTGCACATAGGATGCTCTGCTAAGTATATTTGTCAGTGAGGGCTGTTCTAGCAGCAGCAGCTTTCACTCCTCACTTACACACAGGTACGTTGGGCTGGAGGGTGCGGTGCTGACCCTGGGGAATGTAACGCTGCTCTGGCTCAGTCACTCAGGCCTGTCTGCTTCCAGGTAACACTGAGATGTACAGTGGGTGTAATCTAGGTGCCTGTGGCATTTTGTTGCATGACAACCTGGCTCCTGGCATTTTTAATTTAAAGTAAAGGATTACAATTTTTTTTTTCTGGTTGCTTGAGAGTTCTGGTTAACTGAGAGAGTCTACTATACTATATTTCTTTGATTTCCGCATAACTAGATTTGTATAATGTAAATATTTTTCCTGCAAATTTAATATTTGAGGCATTTAGTGTCAGAAAACCAGATTGCAATAAAAAAAAAATATATAGTTTTAATTAATCCTCATAAACATAATAGCTTTATGCTTTCCAAGAAATTGTGAAACTCCCTGACTGTATTCATTTATACCATTCCCATTTGAAGGCTATCCCATGTATCCACTACCCCTTCTGTAAAAATATTTCTAACCACTTATGAATTATTGATCAAATATAGGGATGATTACCAAGATATTACACAAACTACAATGCCAGCTTTTCCATAGGATTTACAGTTCTGTCCATTGAAGAAAGGCCCAGTCTGCAAAACATTACAACTTTATAAAATATTCAGACTTTTCTGTGCAATATAAAGGGATGGGATATTTTGGATCTGCAACAAGTAAGGTTTTCTGGTATAAAACAAACAAATCAGATGTTGAAATCTCTGATGACAGCTCTTATTACAGTGTGTAAACACTCGCCAGGAAAGAATATGTTCCCTAAAAATGTACATATTGGCAGGAAAGCCCAGAGTGCCCAGCAGTAGCCGCAGCGCATCCTACTACTGTGGGAGTGGCACAGCGAGGAAGTATAGATTGGTGACTCAAAGCCTTCACAGGGCAGGGCCGTGTGTCACTGCACCTCGGGCAGATAAAAACTAACATAATGATTATGTACTTAGGGCAGAGGCTAAGAAAAAATAAGGGATGTGTAAATATTACAGGAAAAATGGTGTCATTTATTTTACTGTAATTGCCAACGGACGACAGATATATATATATATATATATATATATATATATATATATATATATATATAGTAAATAAATAGTACATCTGTGTTCACATCTGAATGTCTTAAGCAAGTAAAAAAATCTGCTTCCAGCTCAGAATTCCAAGAGAAACAGTTATTACACTGCATTCTGGGCGGGGACATGCAAATGTGCCCACAAATACCTCACTCTTCAATCCATAGCCATTTTCAAACATGGTTTCCTTTAAGCTTATGCCTGCTGTATTACACAGCTTTAATGCAAAGCCAAGGTTGGATTTTACACAAGCTGAGTATCCTATCCATGTACAGCTGTTTCAAGCTTACTGGTTATCCTCAGCATGGAGCGGGATCTCAGCTTGTGTTGTGGACCTTATGAGTAGGTAGTTCACCACAAAAATCATTTAATACATGAATAAAAGCCTAAAAAGGAGCTATGTACAGAATTAATGTTTTTTTATTTATTTAAGAATGAGATGCATAGTGGTCTCATTTGCATGTCTCCACCCTATTTCCCAGAGTGCAGTGCAATTACTTTTTCTGGGAAACCAGAGCAGGATATTCATTTTCCATATACACACACAAACATCGCAATACCCCGTTTAGCATGATATATGCATGCAGGAGCACTACACAAAAACTGCCCTACACAGGGCATCTTATTGACATAGTGCTGAATAGCTTTATGGTGAAATATTGCGTGCTAAGCGGGAATTAAATGCCCGCAATGTGATTTTGAGCGATATCACGAGATTTAGCACTTTCTGGGGACTGTGACCAAAACGAGCACTATCGTGAATCAGCGCTCAGCGGGGTAGCACAAACAGGGGCATACCTGTGTCCGTATATGTGTGTATAATATATATATATATATATATATATATATATATATATATAATAGAATATATAATCACCGACTTTAGTAGCTATGTAAAACAGCAGCATAAAGTATTTTTAGATAAAATCTTGAAGGCACAAGGAAATAATTGTCTCGGAGCAAAAAACTTATTCAGAAGTATAACTGCTCTTGGGGTCTTGCCCCAACTGAGATCGACCGACTAAACTATACACTCAGCATTTCTTGTAGGTTTCAATGCTTTTATTAAAAAAAACGTTCATGTAAATTATTTTGTAATGTTTAAATCGCTCTTTTAAATTCTTGAAAAAATAATAGTTGTGTTCCAGGTCCCTTTAACTTTAGCAAACACTATGTATAGACCCTTCCATATTGGTCCTCTTCCAACCTTTTTGATCTGGGGGATCAGCTGACTACCTTGCACTGGAGCCGGAGGGGATGGCCGGTCTACGGAGTTGCACTTCCATTTAATCCTATTGTTAGGTTGTATATCATTGTGGTAGCTGTTCAATAAAACAGATTTAAGATCTTATCGACATCCGAATACTTTCGTAGAACTAGCTACTCCTATTAGCAAAAAAGGCAAATGGCTCACCCCACTAATAATTGCTGAATATAGTTAAAGTGACATAATGGAGGTTCCAAATATGGTATAAAATATACATCTATAGATAATAACAAGTACATCAATTAAATGCTATTAAAAAAAAATGCATTTGGTGATAAACTAACATTGACGCTTGCAATTTCTACCTGTCCATTAGCCTTTCTGATCTACAAACAGCTATATCTCATGGGAAATCATTAGCAATTATTACTGATAACTCTCTAGGGTTCCAAACCTATGTGCAAGTTATATGCAAAATAAAAGCCTGGGCAAGTTCAGGCCCCAGACCTTACGATTGAGAAAGTAATTGTTATTCGCTATAATTATTATTATCTCTTATTTATATCGCGCCAACATATTCCACAGAACGATCGGTTTAAATGACACCATATCTGCGCTGTTACTTTAAGAAACAAATAGTGTTTCTTTTGTAACTTTCTAAATATATTTTACCAACAATCACGTCCAATTTGTCAAAATTGCATCATATAAATAATGCAAAAAATAAACTTTTTTTGTGTTTTTGCAGTAAAAAGGAGTCCTGCAGAGATTTATTTTTCATGGGACGGTCACACATGATAACATCCATGGTCCATGCATTACAATCACACCCCGCGCACACACATCACAAGCTCCTTACAGATGTCATGCAGCTTTTTATCTTCCTCTAAGTTGCTGACGTCATTTGTGAACAGCACTTCTTCATGCCTATATAAGGATCATGCTTTAGTGCAATGGTTAAGACAATGCATCCTGCAAAAAGTAAAAGCAATGCAACATTGCAGGGTACACACACAATGTAGGGGTGCAGGAGTCATGGTCCCATGCAAATTAGTACATGCAACTGTGGCTGGCAATGGTGTTTTGCATGACCCCCTAGTGCAGACTGTGCAATCAGTGCCCAGTGTTAGATTGGACCCTGTGCATGGAAAGAACCAGATCATAAAGGATTCAATAATGCACCTACCTGAGGACTGTGCACAGGAACTGAGATTAGAGCTGGAGAGACAGATCTGAGCTTACTGGAGACACAGACAGATTGTGGGAGAGCCACCACCCCTACACTCCTCTCCTCCCCTGGAGCTGGGAGGGGCTGGGCTGCACACACACATCACATGCACTCCTCACCACCCCCCCTCCACTAATATATTATAAGGATGTGAGGGGCCCTACCACACCGCCTTCTCACCCGTGCAATTATGTATCCTGGGTTTGTTACATATACCGTATAACATTTTACTTTAAAATGTATTTTCTCTCATTAGATTTTTATTGAATTGAATTTTCAGGACAAGTTTTACAAAACAAAACCAGTTTACCATTCAAGGAATATTATAGATATGGTCAGTCAACTTGGTTTAACATATTCCCCCCACCCATGTGGCAGAGGTACTGATGGTGCAAAGCCCCGAGGCCCACAGAATGGTAGGGACCCTCTGTTAGTGCCAGTATTATTATTATTATTATCTTTATTTATATCGCGCCAACATATTCCGTAGCGCTGTACAGGGGTTGAGTACAGAGCAGAAAACAAATTAAACACCTTGTAAAGAATGGAGGGCCCTGTTTTTGAGCATAAAATCAAATGTACAGTAAATGAGAAATCCTAATATACAGGAATACCTCGTTTGACGCTGTAGATAGGTTCCAAGCAATAGGCGTGCTAAGCGAAACAGCTCTAACCGGGGCAGTTTAACACAGGGAAGATAGGGATAGGGGAACTCATGAAAAAAACACCAATTTCAATTGAAATGTAAACTTTTTTGGTTTTATATGAACTTCAAAGAAACAGGAAACATAACACTAACACAAACTGAGCATTAGCAGAAATATAAACTTTAAATTATTGATGTTGAAGCTTTTGGGTCATCCTGGATTCTGTTTTCTTTGGAGAAAAAACAGTGTTATAGTGAATCAGAGCATTAAAAGGGGTCCGGCTGGCAAAAACATCATTATAGTGAGGCAGTGCTATAGAGAACCAGAGGGGTCTGCCTTGGTAGTGGCGCCAATACGGAACGAATGGGTCCAAATTCCGCCTTGACAACAGGACAATGCCTGCCCATTGACATGTTTGAGCAACGGGCCAGGCCCCTGTGGCCACCGCTGTTAATACGCCCTCACATTCTCGTGGGGGCAACAATCTGAGACAATTTTGGGCAAAATCACTTCTCTTTCTTTACTCGTCCTGGTCCATTTTTGACGTTCTCAACCATACCACTAACCTGTCACCTTCCAGACAGATGTCCCTCGTCTGCAGTCCCCCTGGAACCGTGCCTGTTTGCAGAGACTAGCTCCCCGATTCTGAAAGCTCCGAAGAACACTATGGAGAAAGCCATATGGAAAAGCAGAGATTCAAAGGGGTCCCGTCATAGTGAATCCTACATTTGCGCTATGCGCACCAACAATGAAAAAGTTATCGTACGCCTCTTGTCCTGCCTCCATTCGTCCATGAACATACCCTTCACCACGCAGCGAACAACAAGTTATTTCGTCAGGTCCTTCAACCTGGCCACCTTGAACATGAAGGTCAGGGCCGTGACCTGCCGACCGACCGAGACCTCCGTACACCGCAACAGGAATCACAGTAACAACCCTAATGATTCCTCTTCCGAAGCCGTACCACTGACAACCTCCACCAACTTATTCCATTTGTTCCAGACCTTCTTATAGGCCGCTCACGTCCCCGGCACAAGCATCTGTCTGACATATTTGCTATCTGACCGCTCCAAGCCCCCAGAGTCCCATGGGGATGTCCTCGCCTTGCCCCTTCGCCCCTGGAGCCAGTATCCTGAAACATGCTTCCTGCAACGGAGAAAGGGCATCAGCAATGCCGTTCTCCAAACATGGGAGGTGGTTCGCCCTTAACCATATGTTTGACCGTAAGCAAAGGAGCACCAACAACGAGAGCAATCAACAGGCTATTCATTGCTCGTACCACCGACTCAGAGCTCGACCCGAAGCTAACCTGGCGGTCCTTGAACTCCTTACCCCACATGTGAACCGCAGATCCGATGGGAAATAAATCCAGAAAGACTGAGTTTTTAGAGAGGCCTACCGAGGCCCAGGGCCCTGGCCATGCAGCGGCAAACCATGATCCTTTGAGGTAAGTGCCGAAACTTTCCAATTCTGACGCCGCATAGAGTCCGAGTTTGGTACTTGTTACACTATCCGGGTGTATCAACTTAGTCCTGTTGAAAGTCTGGTGGAAAGACATCCAAACTTGCACGTCCGCTTTCATCGCCCCTGACACTTTCACAAAGTGATGCGGCTGCTCCACTCCCGCCATAGCCAGGGACAGCCGCCTGCTGAATATCCTGCCCATCGGGATGATTCTGCATGCAAAGTTCAGTTTCCCCAGAATCGATGGCAGCCGCCTTAATATTACCCTCCCTGCGCCCGCGAGGGCCGTAAGTTCCTCTGTGAGGTCCGACACCTTCTCTATAGGCAGGCTGCATTCCATCTTTTTGGAGTCACTCCTTATGCCTAAGAATGTCATTTCCGTATTGGGACCCTCCGTCTTCTTATGCGCTAACGGAACCCTGAAGCTCTGGCACAACCCCGAAAATGTCTCGACTATAAAACCGCAGGTGTCCTGGCCAGCTGGCCCCACGAAGATAAAGCCGTTGACATAGTGGGTGATGCTGTGGTAGCCTGACATACTTCGAGCCACCCACTGCAGGAAAGTGAGGAACGTCTCAAAGTATGCACAAGAGACGGAGCATCCCATGGGCAAACAGAGATCCACGTAGTATTCTCCCTCAATGAAACCCTCAAAGAGCCAATGGCTGCGAGGATGTACAGGTAACAGCCGAAAAGCCAACTCTATATCCACCTTCGCCATCCTGGCGCCGACGCCAGCTAATTTGACCAGCCCTATGGCCTGGTTGAACGGCACATAGAACACGGCTGAGCTTTCCTTACTGATCCCGTCGTTGACCAAGCCTCCCCAATGGTAGGACAGGTGCTGTATGAGGCAGAATTTTCCAGGCACTTTCTTCGGCACTACTCAAAAAGGGGAATTTACCAAGCCCTGCAATAGAGGGAGGGAATGGACCTGCCATCCTCCCGAGCCCTAACTCCGACCATTTTTTTTTTTGGCGCTACCCCAGGGAACTTGCGAATCAACTTCAAGTTATTGGGCCGCGTGGCGGGGGGAGAGAGGGAGCACGGAAGCCTTCTCTCAGCAGTGTTCTAGCCACAGCAGCATTGCGGCCAACAGTATGGGTGTCCTGCCCTTTTGGAGAGGACTCCCCGACTCTGGCGCCGTCCTTGGCCCTATTGCACTTGGAAATTGGTTGATGACCGCCGCAGTTCGAACAGGCGTGCTTGAATCGGCAGTTCGGTGCCCACTTGCAGCTGCCCTCGTTAAGGAATGGCAAATCCTACGGCCTGGGGGCCTATTGTGGCGGGGTTCCTTGCACCGCTCGTGTTCCCGCGAAAGGGTGGCATGGCCCACACCGGGGTTATTATGTTTAACCAGTAGTCTACCGCCATGTCACTCCACTCCATCGACGGACTGGTTGACGACCTGGATGCCATGTATTGCTGGAACTCCTCATCTTACCGCCACCACGCCATACCCCCGTAGGTCCTATACGCGTTCCTGATTTCCTCCAGATATACAAACAGCCCGGAACATTACTCCGGATGCCTTTTGCCCAGCACGTAGGCCATGATTGAAAAGGCCTGGTACCAGTTGTCAAAGGTTCGGGGAAAATGCCTAAGGGTGTTCTTCCGGTCATCACCTTCCCTAGAGAACCGTTCTGGGGGGTCCGCTAGGCGAGATAGGGGCAGTAAAGTGAACAGCTATACGAATTCTCTGTGCCATATCTTTTCGTTTACTTCTAGGGACAAGTGTGCCCCAAGGTTGTCTTGGGTGCAAACGATGGTTGGCCTCGTGGCCGCGTCCAATGCCCCCCTCCCCTGTACAGGCTGGGGGGCCAGCCCCTGTAGAGGGTGCCAGTACCCGCTGGGGGGGTTGGCGGAAGGACGGAGGTGCTAATCACCGACTCAGAGAGGTGGCTTATCCCTGATGGATAAAAAGGGTCCGCCCGCTCGTTCCCGGTAAGGCTACCCACCCACGCCCTGCTATCTCATCGCTAATGGGGAGATCATGTACACACATAAGGGATTTCAGGGATGCAAGCAACTGGGGTGCTCACCTGACTCCCGTCGTGCAGGGGTAGCTGCCACCCTGGGACACTTTCGCTGGTCGGCGCAAATGGAAGTCAGTGCCCGCCTTGTCCGCCGCGGGCTCCTCTCTCTACCGGCTCCTGAGCAGGTGCAGCTGCATCCGCATGACTTTCCACTTCGGGACCTGGATCTGCTTCTGTCTCTGGAAATGCATGAGGAACAGTCACTAGTTCTCCCATGCCTGTGTCCTGATGACCTGGCAGTCAGTTTGCCCCCTGAGGAGTACTTGGAATCCATGTCTACGATGACAGCAAGGCATAGGGACTTGGATGGACCCAAGGGCCTATGGGCAGGGCCAATGCTGTCGCTAACCCCGTCTTGCCTTTCTGTACCACTTGGGGTCCCGCTATCTAGGGTAATGTCAGGACTGGTCAAACTTAGCTGTGGCTTAGCTTCTGTCTCCTTGCTGGCGTAGAAGTAAAAGCCAAAGTACCTTTTTGTTATCTTGCGGACCCTGGCGGGGCGAGTCTGCCATGGCACCTTGGCCGTGACTAGAACATCATCTATCACCACATGGCTGTCGGTAGCCATCTAGTCCAGCACCCGGTTATTTCTGCCTCTTGTGGATCCCATGTTCTTGACGGTCTCTACACTATCATTGGGTGCAGCAATGGGGACTGCCGGGGCTGAGCAGTGGAGATCTGTAGGAGTTTTTTTGGAACTCCCTGGCTTTTTACTATTACCCCGGGAGCCCCATGACCAGGACTGGACTGGGGTGTTAGCAGACTTTGGGGTCTGGCACAGGCCCTGGGGCAAGACGCTGGGTGGTGACTGGACAGCTAGGCCCTAGCCCGCACTTCCCTGTGGTGCTGCCCACTCTGCGGTGGGGGGGATGAGCTCTCTTGCTTTATAGAAAGGTGATCTGATTATCTACATATATTTTTTGCTATTGACGCCAAGGAGTGGAAGAGAAGTTGCAATGAGGCCGCATATTATTTTGAACAGGGGCCCTCCATTAACTAGCTCTGCCACTGCCCCCTCCCTCAATATATTGCTTTTTCATTTAATGATTACTGCTCCTTTCTTTCTACCCAACCCCAATTGTATAAAATACTTAAAAATATTAACAAACTTAATTTATGGTTACTTTTTAAGCTAATAATATTGTTCCTCAAATAATATTTTGGTACATTTCTATTGAAAGGCCACGGTTTCATATTTATAATAAATAATTTAATAAAGTCAAAATATATACAGTCTTTGGAATGAATGACTTACAGATCTGAGAGGTCTTTCCATGAAGACCACTTAAAAGGAATTTTGTTATTCAAAAAATACTTATATAGAGGATCATATAATGTGTATGTGGAGGGACCAATAAGCCACAAGTTTGTTGCCCCGAAAACACAGACATTTATTTGTTGAATGTTTTTTATTAAGAAAAAGTTTTTTATATACGTATTTAATTTGTATCATATCTGTTATGCAAATCATTGTGCACAATATACAGATGCATTATGTTTATTTTCATTATTAGGACCTGTTATGGTGTCGGGAGAGGTCCGCTGCTGCAGTGCGGCCTTCAGCGGCAATTCATTATGTACACTGCTGATTCAGGGGTGGATACAAACAGTCTAAAATCACTATCTACAAATGCTTATAATATTCAATTTTTTTTTTTTATATATTCAATTTAGTAGCGATATTCTGTAAATATTGATATAACGTTTTGTAGTATACAGTATAGTAATGTGTGTGTTTGCGTTGTTCAGTTGTGTCCGACTCTCTGTGACCTCATGGACTGTAACACACCATGCTGATCCACTTCATGGTAGAGATACTGGAGTGGGTTGCCAGTTCCTCCTCCAGTGGGCCACAGCACACAGCTCCTGGTATTCCTAGGTGGTCTCCCATCCAAGTACTGACCAGGCCCAATCCTGCTCAGCTTCAGGGTGGTGTGACCTCTTGGTTCCCTGACTGGAATCAAACCTAGGTCGCATTGGTGAAAGCACCGATCCCTAACCTCTGGACCATATTAATGTACACACTGTCTATCTTCATTATGCATTATATATGTAAGTAGTAGTGAGATGTAGTGCACTAGTGCTGTCACCGACCAGTACTCTAAGTAGTACCAGGAAGGAGTGTCCCACAGCCTGGTCCGGTCCGGGTTACATTTATACGCTATGAATCATACAAGATAAACAGATTTATACTGCTCTTCAACCTTTGTCTACTTCCATACCTACTTTCCTTGATTCCCGAGATTAATATCTTAAAGGGCCACTGTGAATTAATTTTAAATATACCATTTTGAAGAAATACACTTAAATATATGCAATTGCACAAAAAAGAAAAGAAAAGCATCACCTCCAATGTATCATATTTTGCAATTATGCTACCATTTTGCTTTTGCTGAAAAACCTACTTAAGTGGGAGGATACTTTGAAGTCTCTAACTGCATAATATGGTATCTACATCCGCCAGTGCATTCATTCGGCCTGATGACAAGGACATGCCATCTTGAGAACATAAACAAACAGAGGAAAATGGATCCCTGCAGTAAAGTCATTTGGGATAAAGGGAAAATGCAAAACCTGTCATTATTAAGTATATATGTGCAAAAGACCACCATGATGTATTAAAGGGACACTGCGCGATAACACTGGGCACTGGGCTGGAAGTGTCACATTTATAGTACGCTGCTACGAGGAACTTGACTTCATAATATGCAAAGTATTTTTACAAAGTTTAAAATAAATACATTTTTTAACTTTCAATTTTGCCTTAGGAGGAAAAGCAAAATGTCTGTTGCCACTGACAGGATTAGACAACACGGAGCAAATGGGAGGAACTATGAATTCAAATAAGATCTCCATTCAGTTATTGTTAAAGACTGTCCCTAAAAATTCACTTGACAATTTATTTAAACAGAAGTGCACGTCCCAATAGGATAACCCTCCCCCTCCAATGGAGCCCAAGATAAAATAAAGCATTTGTTTTCTCTAAAAATGCTATTATGCTCATGGTTTACATAGCTGGTGATGGGAAGTTTTCCCCAAAATACATTTATTAATATATATATATAAATTTAGTGTTACATAGTTACATAGTTACAGAGGGCCTCATTCTATTAGCGGCCGTAAATCGTCCGTAAGGCTGCGATTCCTTGCGGGGGTTCTGTTACCTCGCAATTCTATTATACGGCCCCGCAAGGATCTCCCCTTACGGCCGGCCGCATATCTTGGAAACGGCCGTAAGCTCCAAAATTTTTAAAGTCAAATATAAATTGAAGACAGCTCTGTAAAGCTCTGTAAATGCTAGGGATCATATTGGGAGACATGAGGATTAATAGTAACCCCCTCTCAAGCTTGCACATCAGCCCAAACCCGAGTTTACAGTTTATTTTCCGGCCGCAGCATGGCCGGGTCTGAGGTGCTCCAAGCCCTATGGACTTTTTCCATGGATAATTTGACATATCTAATAAAAAAATGTTTTAACGGATTTGAGTGTAGGGGAATGTTGTGCTATTTTTGCTAACACCTACAATCACTTTATAGTCTCCTCAGAGTGCAGGATGGCTTTATTATGTGCTTAATTGGTGCTAGCGGGACCTTTTTCCTGCAAGTAAGCTGCAGCTCGGTTTTAGCCTTGCAGAGAGGGTTCCTGGAGCAATAAAATAGCAACCAGGATTTTCTTGCGGCCGAAAATCTTGCAGCCGTTTTAGATCAAAGGCTTTCCTCCGGCGCGTGCGGCCGCAAGGGATAGCAAGGCGCCGGCCGCAAGCCTGCCGGAATCCCCGGCCGGAAGGGAATAGAATAGCCGAATAGCTTGCGGCCGGTCCTTGCGGCCCCACAGCGCCTACAGCCGATAATAGAATGAGGCCCATAGTATTTAAGGTTAAAAAAAGACTTTCAGTCCATCAAGTTCAACCTTTTAAGATCTCCTCTGATCTGCAATATGCGGATTAACTATTAATTCATTAGTTGTTAATTAATTATTAATCAATTATTTAATGTTTTTTTTTTTATTATTATTAATTAGTCCAGGGGAATCCAAAAAGGAAAAAAAAAAAAAGCGAGACTTAGCCAATTGTCTCATAGGGAAATGTAAAAAAATTTGGATCATTACTGTCTCTCTAATTATCCATGATAACCCTGAATACCCTTTTTAATTAGAAATAAATCTAGTCCCCTTTTAAAGTTATCTATCGAATCCGCTGTCACCACCTCCTCTGGTAGAGAATTCCACAGATTAACCACCCTTACTGTGAAGAACCCATTTCTTTCTTTGAGGTGGAATCTTTTTACTTCTAATCTCAAGGGATGTCCTCTTGTCAGTTTAAAAACTCTTGGCACAAAAAGCTCCCTTGACAAATCTTTATACTGACCCTGGATGTATTTATATAAGGTAATCATATCCCCTTTTAGACGCCTTTTTTCTAGAGAAAATAAGTTTAATTTGGTTAGTCTTTCTTCATAACTTAGCCCCTCCATTCCCCTTATTAGTTTTGTTGCCCTTCTCTGTACCTTTTCCAGCTCTAAATCTATATATATAGATTAATAATGAGTATCGCAGTATATTATGATACCTTTTTGTATTGGACAAACGCCTTATTTATATTGACAAGCTTTTGAGAGGTTTAACCTTCCTTTATCAAGTCTGAAGCAATACTTATGTATATGTGTATACCCCATAATTAAATGATTGTTGTGGTAAACTACCTCCTCACAAAATCTACTTCACAAGCTAGGAACCGGCCCCACATTGATGAGAGGCAGTAACCTTGAAACAGCTGACGGTGGTAAGGTTTCCTGGCTTATCCATCCTGAGCTTTGCTTAAAGCCGTGTAAAACAGCAAGCAAATGCTTAAATAAAGCCATGATTAAAATGTCATTGGATTACAAGAGTGAAGCATTTGCGGGCACATTTGCATGTCCCTGCCCAGGTTCCCAGAATGCAGTGTAATAACTGTATCTCTCGGAATTCTGAGCCGGAAACAGGTTTATTAACTTGTTTTAGACATTCAAATGTGAACACAGATGTACTATTTATTTATTGTACTACTGTACGGTGGAGGCTTCTATCGCTCTTTTGCCCACCATATATTAAATAATTGTTGTGGTGAACTATATATAAATAAATATATATATATATATATATATATATATATATATATAAATCAGCTAATACACTGCTAGCAACAGTCTCATACTTTATCATAAACACATCCAAATATAGATTTTTATCTTTTTCCCATCACCACAATCTGGAAAGCATTACCTCGTGTATTGTGCTTGTACAGTGGGTCTGGATAACACATTGAAAAGCTCATTGTCCGCTGGCAGTGTTTAGCTGGGGGATCATATGATTGGCACCAAGCGTTGCTGCTTCTTTGTAGCCCTGGCTAGAGCGGCCTTTGTTTGCGCAGTTACACAGGCATTCCAGTCACCCCATGACAATGTGGGATGTGGACGTCGCTCTGTGAAGTTATATTGGAAATATGTGACTGCTATTTACTTTGTATTCATTTTATCAAGGCCAAATGATCTACAGAGATATCTGCCTAAATAAAAAAAAATATTGACGGTTGCAAAAACATTATTTGAAAGAATTTCCATAAAATAGTAAAATGAGAACGATGTGTTTTATTCCTTAGCACTTTTTTTTTTACAATGCCCAACACTTAGAGCTCTCAGAAAGACACATCACTAGTGTAAAGGACCACCATATGTCATAAGTAAGTGGTAAAGAGGGCAAAACCCTTCTGTTTTCTATGGCCAATTAATATGAGAGCTATTAATAGATGCCTGGTACTCCAAGAGGTCTGCAACTAATGTAAGATCATGCCCATTCCAAGGTAACTGGAGGATCTTCTATCTGTTTTCCCCCAGGAGAATACAACATATTAGTGGATAATATAATGAGACTGGAGAGCCCATGGTTTACTATATGTTCTGTGGGGCTAGAGAAGGAAATGTCCACATGTCCATGTAGTTAGGCTCTCAAGCACCAGTTCAGGGGTGGGCTTCCTAGGAGCTGCAATAATGTTCCATAAGTTGGAGCTACATGGGGCCTTTTGATTGGCTTGTGTTATCTTGTGGGCTATTGGAATGTTTTACTGTCTTTCACTGTACAGACACAACAAATACATGCTATTTAGTAATGAAAAGCTGGCGGGGAAGCATGTTTTGGGCTGTAGTCTATCATCTCTAAGGATCTTTACCCAAGTGTTACATCCCTCTTACAAATGGCATGTATTCTCCTGGATATTGAGGACATTGGGGTTTGCTGACTGCTCCAGCCAGCTGATGTAAGAAGGAATCCTGGAGGGAGTTAACATATTGTAACAGCTCTCCAGCTCTAAACTGGCTGCTTCTTTACCATCACAGTCAGTTTTTAGCTGACCAACAGGTGTACTAACAACAGTGGGAAATAATGTGATGTCAGGAAAGGCAATGGGGATTGTTATACATGGGGGAGTTAATAAATGGGCAGTTTTGTCTTATTTTGGACAATAGCTAGACCTTTCTGAACAGCCAGTCCTGGGTCTAGCGCTGGTCCTCAGAGAGAAAGGGAAATTATGGGCTGGAATAATAAATAAGATTGAATGGGGTGACACTGATTGATAATGGGCAGAAATCGACAAATTAACCACATCAATGGCAAAATAGAAATACATTACTGTGGCCTGTTTGGAGTTTAAATGTGATCCAAAGAGGGTTTGCATGGTAAACAACTGTCCCCTGGATTCATAAACTTTCAGAACCACCAAGCAAGAACAGATGATGGTGACCAGCTGAGTGCTTGTCCATACCATCTTGTTCCTAGAATTGGACCTTTAAAACACTGCTTGCTGCCTGGATCCTGAGGTGGAGGATGATTCTACTGTGTGTTGAATTTCAATTTAATCCTATTGTTCCACAACATTGTGACAGCCTTTCAATAGAACTAGATAGAGATCTTGTCTTGAAATACATTTCTAAAAGTCAAGTTTTTCAAAAGAGCACAATAATTCATGTTTGGATAGGGTAGGATGGCTGAATATATATTGGACATGTGTATTATATGTACATTATACAGCACGGTGACAGGTTTAGGAGATACAGACTTTTTTTTGATAACTGCTATGGAGTATTTATTTAGTTGTTGAAAAGAAAGCAGATGTTGTTAGTAGTCATATTATACACACACAAGAGGAAGTAAAGGATAAAGTATAATTAGAACCTTATATTATTGTTTGTTGAGTAATCCATTAATTAAAGGCAGGGCAGATGCCAAGCCAGTTTTGTTGAGCTGCCAGTTATAAAATCTACCTATTATAAAATGGGCAATGTCTGAAAGATTTATTAAGGGAATAAAAAAAGTTTATATTTGGAAAATAGCACCTATGCATCTGGCCATAGGAGTGACAGCAGATTATTATTATTGTTGTTGTTTATTTATAATGCAAAGAGCCAATGTATTCAGTAGCACTAAGTACACGGGATACAGCCAATACATAAATCAAACATGTTACATGCTAACACATGATGCCTCTGCTCTGATATTAAGGGAATTAGAGACAAGGGGAAGGGGATCCCTTGGTGGGGGTCTGCAGGATCCATGCACAGGAGGTAGTCAGCATATTATATGAATAGTTGTAATTAAGGAACAAGTTGATTGTCTTTTCTTAAAATATGGATTTTCAAGTTGTCCTATTTTGACATTAGGACTATATCTCCATTTGCATAAGTAGTGACTTCAGGGACTTCTTATTTGGACCAACCAATATCCTCCCCTTGACATTTTTATTTCCCTATATTACATTTATAGTCAGATATATCAGCAATTTAATTTACAGCCAGATTATATTAACTACACTGCTTGCTGCCTGGACCCTGAGGTGGAGGATGATTCTACTGTTTGTTGAATTTCAATTTAATCATATTGTTCCACAACATCATGTGACAGCCTTTCAATAGACTTAAATAGCAATTGGTACTATGTAAATTAGTTGTTTGGTATTATAAACTGATTATTTAACTCTGTTAGAACTGGCTGGACTCATAAATAATAATTTGTGTTGATTTTGATACCTTTCTTATATATATATATATTAGTTATTCACCATCACATTAGTTTGTTGAGAAGCAGATGTAACCTTAGATGCCTACAAATTGATGTTTGTACAGATGTTCCCCCCATTGTCCCCGCTCCTTATCCATTTTCCCCTTATAAGTTCTCCCCTTCCATTTCCCTTTCCCTTCTCTTCCTCTTTTTTATTCCCCCTTCAATATTATAAAATTAGAAGGCCGATGATCTAGATTATACAAGACCTAGTTCACGTGTTAATGTATACTGTATTTTGTTCTATTTTATAAATATCATACTTTGTACAATCTTGCTTTACAGCAGGGGTGGGGAACCTTGTTTCTTCTAAGGGCCATTTGGATATTTATAACATCATTCGCGGGCCGTACAAAATGATTATCTTATAAATTAGTATTTGGTCAAACATTTAATTAACTCCCCCCTTGTCTCTCTCTATCTCTTCCCGTCTGCTTTGTGCCTGTCTCGCCCTCTCTCTCTCCTGACACTGTAAGGAGAGCGCATGCACGTATCTCTTAACAATGTCTGCGTTGGGGTGGAAGTGCCGGACCAAATTATTGTGGGGGCCTTATACGGCCCTCGGGCCTGAAGTTGCCCACCCCTGCTTTAGAGTTATGCAATGTCTATATTTGTACAATTGTTTCCTATTTTCTCGATAAACATATATTTATTACAAAAACAGAAAGATGGGTTTCAGAGAGTGTTTGAAGGTGTGAAGAGTAGGGGGGGGGGGTCTGATAGAGCAGGGCAGAGAAATCCACAAGGTGGGGGCTGTACAAGAAAAATCCTGGAGATTTGAGAAGGTGATGATAGGTGAAAAGGGACATGTCATGGGCTGAGTGGAGGAGGGGGTAGGGAAGGGTCTGGGGATTAGATATGTCATGTATGAGTTGTCGGGGGCTATGAAGGCCTTAGTCTGGAGGTTGAGTTTACTTCTACTGGATATGGGAAGCCAGTGTTTGGTAGATTGAGGTGGAAGATACCAACAGGTACATCTTGTATATTCTTTTCAGCCATATTCAAAGCTTGACTCAACATATATTATGAAAATGTAATTATTTTTCTATGTTTGCCCCTATTCCTGCCCTAGTAGGCAGTCCATTCATCTACTTTATTTTCTTAGGCAACTTCTTTAACTGCCTTATGAATAAATAAAAATAAGTGATAACACGAAAATGTCAGGAAAAAGGAAGTTATTAGTTATTAGATACTCCACAAACATGTGCAATTTGTATTGAACTACAGTGATCCTTTAAAAACTGTCATTTGTTTGGAATTAGTCTGCCGGAAAGCACCAAATTTCACACAGAGAAGATGAAAAAAAAAGATGCATTTACATATTGATGAATATCTCCATTTATATAAATCGCTGTGAAGTTCCTTATTTTATACTATAACGTGTACATTAAAGGATTTGTTCCTTCACATGGAAACAAGGCAGCAGAAAAAGAAATGTGCCCCTTTCTGTTATATAGGAAGAGGAACTAGCAGTAGAAAAAGAGAAGTACTAGTGGCACTCAAGATCCCTAATTAGACCTCACCTAGAATAAGGAATCCAGTTCTGAAGAGCGTATCTCTTAAAGGGAATAAAAGGACCACTGGACAATAAATAGGTGGAGGGGATGACCAGGCCAGGGTGGGTCAGGATCAGATATGATCCAGCGTCTCTAAAGCCCTCTGTGGGCATGCCATCCACGTTAATAGGCTGGACATGGCATCTCAAGTATTTCCCTGCTGGTAACTGGACTGGGGCTACAAGATACTGCTCCTCGGACCAGACTACATCCTCCGAGCTATCAAAGAACTGGTCCTCCATTTTGAATTTTTTTAATTGATTAATATTTCACTGTTTTTTAAGTGTTTTTATATAACTCAGTTAACCTCAACCTGGTGTAAAAAAGGCCTGTGTTCAGCTTCCTTCACTCAGCAGGTTCTGTAAGGACCAAAAATCACAAGTACCCAGTAAATGACAATAAATGCTCCTTGCTGCACCAAAAATGTAAGTGTATTGCTTTAGGTTCCTTTCACTTTCAAGGAAGAAGATGTAAAATATATCATTGTACTGAAGAGATAATATATATTTATTATTAATATAATGGAAATCAATATCACATAACCAATCTGTGTTTGCATCTGATGGGTTCATATCTGGCACCAAACTACCAGGAGGAGCCAACATTACCTACAAATCTATACTAAAACAAGGATTTTAAAGGGCCACTGTAGCTCTATATTTAAAGTATACTCTTTTGAAGAAATGCACTTGACCGTGGGCACACAGTTTTAAAAAGTAAAAACATACAGCGTTTAATTTATTACACTTTATTTCCATTTTTTGCTGATCTACTTGCACAGATGAGATGAGACATATGCAGAGGACATTGCTTTATGCACATTGGAAATGTGGCTGCTAAAATATGGCTAATGGATAGCACACCCTGCTGAGAAAGCAGCAGAAAGGAGTAGCTTAGTAAAGGAAATGGAATCCAACCATAAATAATAAATGCATATAAAAGGTACATTTATATATAAATATTTAAAGGCTATGTTGATTTTTTTTTTACATAGTAACAAAAAACACAAGTTCTGTGTCTATTTAAAGCACAATGATAAGGCAGGAAATGAATATGTCACCAAAGTCCAGGGAATCGGAAACTGAAGTTGGCTCTTTATTGTGCTCTGAGAGTGTTTGCCTTGGCCAAATATCAATATATTACACATCAGGAGCTGTCAGATATTATAGGTGCAGGGTGTGTACATCACTATATCATGTACAGGTGTAGTGCTCAGTATATAGGACTCTCACACACATACCCTCTCACATACTCTCTCTCACACACATACCCTCTCACATACTCTCTCTCACACACATACTCTCTCACATGCCTATCTCTCTCCTCTTCCCATCTCCCTCTCTCTCCGTCTCTCTCTCTCATTCCTATCTCTCTCCTCTTCCCATCTCCCTCTCTCACAGTCTCTCTCTCTCATTCCTATCTCTCTCCTCTTCCCATCTCTCTCTCTCTCTCTCCGTCTCTCTCTCTCTCATTCCTATCTCTCCTCTCTCTTACATTCTCTTCTCTCCCCTGTTCTCATATCTCTCTGCCTCTCCTCTTCCCATCCCTCTCCTCTTCCCATGTCTCTCTCTCTCATTCCTATCTCTCTCCTCTTCCCATGTCTCTCTCTCTCATTCCTATCTCTCTCCTCTTCCCATGTCTCTCTCTCTCATTCCTATCTCTCCTCTCTCTTACATTCTCTTCTCTCCCCTGTTCTCATATCTCTCTGCCTCTCCTCTTCCCATCCCTCTCCTCTTCCCATGTCTCTCTCTCTCATTCCTATCTCTCTCCTCTTCCCATGTCTCTCTCTCTCATTCCTATCTCTCCTCTCTCTTACATTCTCTTGTCTCTCCCCTGTTCTCATATCTCTCTCCCTCTCCTCTTATCGCTCTCACACTCTCTCATACTGCCAGATGCTCATGGGCCAGGTGAGGGGGACCAGAGGGCCATACACCAAGAAAACACTAAATTAGATTGCACTGGGGCCCCCATAAAGCAGGGACCCCAGTGCATTGCACCGCCAGTATTTTCCCATTTGTCTCCTCCTTCCATCTCTCTCTCTACCTCCTTGCATCTCTCTCTCCATTTCCCATATCTCTCTCATTCTCCTCTTCCCATTTGTCCCTTAATCCCATCTCTTTCCTTCTCCCATCTCTCTCCTCTTTCCATATCTCTCTCGTGTTCCTCTTCCCCTTGGTCTCCTCTTCCCATCTCTCTCCTCCCCATATCTCTTTCTCTCTCCTCCTCCCATCTGTCTCTTCCTCCCATAGCTCTCTCCACCCGTCTCTCTCTCTCCTCCTCCCATCTGTCTCTTCCTCCCATATCTCTCTCATTTTCCCATGTGTCTCCTAATCCCATCTCTCTCCCATATCTCTCATACGCCTCTTCCCTTGGGTTTCCCATTCTCATCTGTCTCCTCTTCCCATCTGTCTCTTTCTCCTATCTCTCTCTCCTCTTCCTATCTGTCTCTTCCTCCCATAGCTCTCTCCTCTATACATCTGTCTCCTCTCATCTTTCTCTCTCCTCTTCCTATCTGTCTCTTCCTCCCATAGCTCTCTCCTCTATACATCTGTCTCCTCTCATCTTTCTCTCTCCTCTTCCTATCTGTCTCTTCCTCCCATATCTCTCTCATTTTCCCATGTGTCTCCTAATCCCATCTCTCTCCCATATCTCTCATACGCCTCTTCCCTTGGGTTTCCCATTCCCATCTGCCTCCTTTTCCCATCTGTCTCTTTTTCCTATCCCTCTCCTTTCCTATCACCTCCCATCTCTCTCTCCTCTATCCATCTGTCTCCTCCTCCCCCCAGTCTCCTCTCATCTTTCTCTCTCCTCTATACATCTGTCTCCTCCTCCCATCCCTCTCCTCTCCATTCACTATCTCTATCTTATCTCTTCCCCTTTCCTTACTCTGTATTTTCCTCCCAAGTCTTGTATCTTCCCATCATTCCCCTCCTCTCTCACCCTCCTTTCTCCTCCTCTCCTCACATCTCTCTCTTTGCCCTCCTTCCCTCTCCACCTCGCTCCTTTCCACCATGTGAACATTTAGACAATATAAATAAAATATACATTGTTAATCCCATGGTATCTACCTCTAGGTGTGAACTTAGCCCTTAGTCATTATTATTATAACCTGTGCTGCCCCAGGCCGGGGAGGCCTCGTAAGTCTCATGTTTACAGGTAGATAAACACCAGATATTTATCGTCACTCCCTTTCTGAAAATACACCCATTGTAATGTGCTTAAAGGTCAGTAGTGAGATTATGTTATCGGGGTATATTGAGGATCAGTATATTTACAACCTCTACATTATACATTTTATATACAATTCTTTTTTTACTGTGGGGTTACATTTTCCTGACCTGATTCTGCTACTTTCTCAGGACATTGTCATATTGTAGCTCAATTAACTTTCCATTAGGTCTTCTGAACACTGGTTTTTGTAGCTGCCACATTTCTATATTCAAAATCTCCTCCTACCTCAGGATATTCATCAGCAGAAACTAAAATGGTAGATTCCACTGCAGCATAATTTAATATAAAGGGTGATCATATAAAGGTTGTGTCTGGGTGTACTTATCCATAAGGTTTTCATGGCAAAGATACTGGAGTGGGCTGCCAGTTCCTTCCCCAGTGGACCATTATTTGTCTGACCTCTCTGGGACCTTGTGTGTTAAGAATACACCACTCAGCACCAGCAGCAAACCTGCAAGTGGGCGCTAGATGGCGCTGTCTCTGTTTTTGCAGGCGCTGCCCCAGAGGAACATAAACGGATTTGTAACACACCAGGGTCCCGACTCCCTCCTAGCTCTAGATGGGGGCTGCTGGGGAATCCTGCCTCTGGATGGGGGCTGCTGGGGGCTCCAGACACAAGGTCCCTCCTGGCTCTGGTAGGGGGACAACTCCGGGTGAGGGTCTGCTGGGGGCTTTCCTGGCTCTGGATCGGGGGGCTGCTGTGGGGGCCTCCTGACTCTGGATGGGGGGCTGCTCGGGGTGAGTGTCTGCTTGGGGACCCCTGGCACTGGATTGGGGGGCTGCTTTGGTTGAGGGCACAGAGCGGGCTCTGGATGAAGAATACTCAGGGTAGGGCGGTCTATCAGATCCGGATGGGTTGTTCTGTTCAAGTGGCTCCTCACTCTGGATGTGGGGCTGCTTGGGATGAAGGGGGGGGGGGGGGGGGGGGGGCTGGGGGCTCCTGGCTCAGGGGCTCTGGATTTGGGTGGTCAAGTGAGGAGTGTCTTACCAAGCGCTGCATTTGCCCTTTCCCGTTTAAGTTCAAACTGTGACAGCGCCATCTAGTGGACACTTGCAGTTTTGCTGCTGGTTCTGCGTGGTGTAGTCTTAACACACAAGGTCCGCTCTCTGTTATCACCTGCTATGACCTGACCCTCGCAAAGACAATATAGTTACATTATCAAATACTAAGTATTAAATACTTGGGCCCTCATTCAATTGCGATTTGGCCAATTGAATAGGGCTCTAAATAAGCACATAACATATTTTTTTTAAATTAGTTTTTAGTTAGTGAAAACCTTTCTTTTGGATAGATGTTTACTAAGTAAAAACTTCTTTAAAAAATATGTTATGTGCTTATTTAGACCCCTATTCAATTGGCCAAATTGCAATTGAATGAGGCTCTTGGTGGCTAAGAGATAGAAAACAATTAAAGCACCACTGTGGTTATGTATTTAAAATCTACTATTTTTAATAACTTCATTTGAAAGAGGCCTCTAATGTCTTACCTTTTTACATGCAATTATTCCTCTGCGTAATCTCTCATTTTTGATTCTACTGATCCACTTCTTGGGGTGGAAGCAGACTTTGAATGCACAGGAAGTTTCTCTGCACAATGGGAATGTGGCAGCTAAAACTGCCAGTGCTCACATTAGGCATATTGTATTGGAAAGCTTATTAGTTTACTAGGAAACACCCTCTTGAAAGACTATAAGACAGAATCAGATCAGGAAATGATATCGATCCTAGCAGTAAAGAATAACTGCAACTAATAATGAATGTTGTATAGGTTGTATTGTGTTTATTTATATATTTTTGCACGTTTTTATGTTTAGTAACTCAATAGAATATATAAATAATTACCACAGTGGTCACTTAGTAAGTCAGTAAAATGCAGATTTGTCATGTTCCAATCTGGGATTTTTTATATTTGTTTTTAATTTTGCCGTTGTTACCTTAGATTAATAAAAAAAAAATTTTAAACGGATATTTCTCATCCCATCCCAATATGTTATACATCAAATAATGCAGATTCACATAAAAAAACACTTTAACATGGTTTTGTAATATCAAGATTTACAGTAAAAGCAACAGGTACGCGTTAATACCAGGGGAACTGGGGAGGGGGGGAGACAAATCTTCCCCAGATTACATGAATAAGGGACACAAAAAATAGCAAAATGAAACATATTCATACATTACCAGATTTGGCCACTATGGCTATGGAGCAGTATGTTTTTCGACAGCGCCATCTAGCGGACACTTGCCGCAACTGCTGCTGTCACTGGTGGAGAATTTGAAATGGGAAAGATCCTGTCCAAGCTTTGCAATGAATTACATAACAGCTTTTATTAAAGGGATATGGAAGCTTTCTGGATATCACTAGGTATATAATAAACCTGTGTATCTATTTACTTTGATGCATTTTAATTTATTAAGAAGTGCTTTTGTTTTTTTCTGCCTAAAATCATACAATTTGTACCTATTAAGATCTGACCTTGTGCAGCTCATGGATACACAGACTGTGAAGTGCAATGTTTCAAATTAGCCTGTCAGTGACCCCTCTCAAGCGGTATGTTGCCACTGATTGGTTACTATGAGACAGTGCAACCCATGTACTTAGAAGTACATGGTCTTCATGGGCTGCAGAAGGGAGAAACTAGTTAGGAATTATTTGTAACATTTTAGGTAGTAAAAACCGAGATTATAAGCACTTCTTAATAAAATAATGTACATAAAAGTAAATAGATACACAGGGATATTACATATAGATCATATATACATATAGCAGGGGTGGGCAATTTCGGTCCTGGAGGGCCACACACAAGTCTGGATTTAAAGATATTTTTTCTGTGCACAAGCGAGTCAATCAGGATGACTTAAGAAGTGATTGACTCACTTGGGCGCAGCAGGGATATCATCAAATCCAGGCTTGTATGTGACCCTCCAGGACCGAACTTGCCCACCCCTGATATATAGTAATTTAGTGTCCCTTTAAGACTTTTATTTTTTGCAAGTGCAAATAATGCAGCTTTTTCTGGACTTCTACCTTGTTGCGTTGAAGGGGCTTCTGTACCTCAATGAAGCTGTGAGCTATACCCTGTAGGGTCTAGGTCATAGCATAGACGTCAGACAACTTGCGGCCCACTAGAAAAGGAACTGACAACCCACTCCAGTATCTTTGCCAATAATGCTGTATGGACAAGCACAACCAGAAACACAGACAGATGTGCCTGGGTGCTGCGCTCATATGGTCATTGAGAGTCGGACACGACTGAAGGACTGAACAACAACAATAATGCAGCATTTAATAAAAATAAGTTAAAAATCACTTTGATGCATTACATCTTGTTAAAATATAGTATTTCTTTAAAATTTGATGCTGGCTGCCGTGTTTCACTGTGTAGATCAGTTGCCCTATGTCTGTAAGACACACAATGGAAAAATGGCAGCCTATATCACAGCTTAAAGGGGCTCTGTCATCACAACAGGAGCTTGGTTTAATTTTAAAAAGCATTACAAACTGGCTATACATTGCACTAAAAATGTTTTCTCTACAGTAAACAATTTCTGAAATACTTAGCAATTATGTTGTGTATCCTGTAGGCAATGTGCTGCTTAGAGTTCTTGATAAGGGTCGACGAGGGGTCTAACTACCAGATAACATTGCAGGTCTTTATTTTGGCCACTACAGAGACAAACAAGTAGACTGTAATCCAAAATAACACATCATAGCAGCTAACTATTATTCACATGCACTCTTTTGCATATAAATTCAGCAATAACAACATGGAATTTCCCAGGATTGATTGAAAAAAATGAAGAACACAACATATAGCCAGTTTTTCCTAATCTTTAAGAATAATCAAAAACACAATAACTTGATTTTGGGGTGCCAAGTCCCTTTAAAGAAAAACAAATTTGTCAGACTGTTGTGTTAAATAAAGTCTGGATAGGGTTCACTGGTGGTCCAGGGGTTAGGATTTGGGGCTTTCACCACTGCGACCTAGGTTTGATTCCAGTCAGGGAACCAAGAGGTCACACCACCCTGATGCCAAGCAGGGTTGGGCCTGGTTAGTACTTGGATGGGAGACCACCTTGGAATACCAGGAGCCATATGCTGTGGCCCACTGGAGAAGGAACTGACAACCCACTCCAGTATCTCTATCATGAATACCAAGTGGAACCGTATGGTGTGTTGCAGTCCATGAGGTCACGGAGAGTCAGACATGACTGAACGATGCAAACATAGCTGCTAACAAAGTAAATTGTAAATAGTAAAGTACTTTTATTGTGATTTAAAAAGTTGGTATTTTATGAGAAAACGGTCCTTTCCCTCTTCACCTTCACAAAATCTACTCGCTGCAATCCCTCTGCCAACCAACAGATGGCGCTGCCGATTTTCATATAAGGCGTGCCAACAAAAGAGGCCTTGCGCTATGAGAAGCGCGCCCGAGGCCCTGGGGGGCCGAGTGCCCACACCGAACATAGCAATGGCCTCACTGTCAACTCTGCACCGTTGAGTTGCGCCACATCGGAGGGGAGAATAGTTCTTTGCCTTACATCAAACATGACAGCGCCCGAAAATTGACAGCGCCCTCTGCCAAATGGCTCCTGTAACTGCAGCGGCCAGTGCTGCCGACGAAATGCGAAGGTGAAGAGCGATAGATCCGAGAAAACTTGCATTGAAAAAAGCTAGTTTAGGCTAGCGCGTCTCCCATGTTTTATAAGCTGGTTAGTTTTGGTGCGGGACTCTAGTTTATTTTATTGCTGGGAAGTGATAGTACACTCTGCTACAATGCGAAGCAACAAGCGGCTCCAGCCTAAACATGGTGGGTTGTCCAGCTATTTTCCTTTTTACCATAAAAAAATCTACTTTTTTGTAATCACAATAATAATTTATATTTACTGCTTAAAAATACAGTTTGTTAAGTGGCCCCTCTAAGGAACCCTATAAGTGATTATTCAGCAGTGAAAGTGATCTCAAAACAATGCAATTGCAAGGAGAATAGATGTACGAAGAAAGGAAATAGAGATTTACTGTTTGGCACAAAGAGATGGAAAACTGTGTGGAAATGTGAAAAAGAGGAGCCAGGAATGCTGGGAATATGCTCATGATGGTGAGTCATTTTACTTCTAATAAGAAGCAGCTGCTGCCTCACAGACCAGGAAGATGAAGACAAGTCACTGCGGACATTCCTCTGTCTGTGGTCTGACTGGACGGTGCGATACTGCCCCCTAGCACCAAACTGGAGAAGAAACGCACAGAAACACAAACAGGGAAGGGTGTGGTGGCAATTAGTCAGATTCAGTTATCTAACAAAGCCTTCTGTACTCACCCTCTACCGAAAGATAAAAAACACCCTCATGATCCAGAACACATTTTGTCTCTTGATTGACACCTGCCTTGACCTCAGCTTATCACTCAAATAGCCTCCACAATTTGCCCGTGACCCGACCACTTTGATTACCGTTTACAGATCTACCATGTTCATCTACCTTAGTCTCTTGATTACTCCATTTGTGTATATCATAATTATTTTTAATTAACAATATAAATGGGATATTTGTGATGGCTACATTTTAATGATATTTTCAAATCTAAATCAAGAGGTGCTCACTATTTTTGCATTTTGCCCTGGGCTCTGTCTATTGAATTGGAGCCTCATTCAATTGCGAGTTGGCCAATTGAATAGGGCTCTATATAAGCACATAACATATTTTTTATACCGAACTTTTTAGTTACTGAACTTCTATCCAAAATCAAGGTCTTCACTAAGTAAAAACTTCGGCCAAAAAATATGTTATGTGCTTATATAGAGACCTATTCAATTGGCAAAATTGCAATTGAATGAGGACCTTGGTCTTTTGGAAATCCCATTGCCCCAAATTGGTGGTGTTTCTGCCATCACTAGTTTGCTCTTAAGGTCATGCTCTACATCAGTCTTCAGCAGTGGCGGAGGTAGTGGAGGGCCTTGGTGCAAACAAAATCTGTTGAGGCCCTCCTTATTTTATATACTGTATATATATATATATATATATATATATATATATATATATATATATAGCTAGGTGTATGGGATAGCAGTGAGTCTTGATGAGGCAGGTGGAGGTAGGGAGATGCAGGTGGGGACAGATGGAGGAAGCTATTGGTAGGTGTAGGCAGTGGGGGGCAGAGGGTGGAAGTAGTGGGGTAGAGGGAGGCAGTGGGGATTGAGGGAGGTATGGGAAGTCACATTAGAGTTAAAATGAGGTAGGGGTGGTAGAGAGATGTAGCGCAAAGTTGGGGAAGATAAGAGGAGGCAAATTGGGGAAGCTAGTGATAAGTAGGTAGGTAGCACCAGGCCTCAAACCCACCTCTCCACACCCACCCCACGGCCTGAACCGACCCACATCCCCAGCCGGCTTTGCTTCCTGCTACTACCCTTACATGGCTGGTGCTTTTACGTCCCTCAATGAAGGCACCAGCAGTATGTGGGTTGATGATAGTAATAACCTTGTCTGAATAAAGATGTATGTTTGAAAACACAGAGTCTGACTAAGAGCTTCATTAGACAGACAAATGTCATAAATGTATTATTGTATTACAACAACAAAAAATAGACGTTGAGGCCTCTGCTGGTTTCTGGAGGCATCCATGATACTTTGGTGAAGTTGTATATGTGAGAGGGCCATTTACATTTCTGAAGAGCAATGCTTCATATTTATTGTTGCAAGCTAGAAGGGGAGCAATGTCAAATTCTAAAAAATCTGATTATTTAAAATGTACATATTCCTTTTCCCTCATCTTCCAACCTCCTGCTACTGATAGATAAAGCTAAGCACGCCCTAAGGGGTTAAATCTGTTAGTATGTGATGAAACTAGACAGGATAAAATTTGCTACATATAAGCACTATTCAAAAGTTTTGATTTTCACTATAAATGTTTTTATATCAGTCGTGAATCGCCCTGTACTATCCAGGGTTAGGTAGATTATACTCTTTTGACTGGGCCTCTAGACATGGTGGTACCATGCGTAGTTCTGTATATGCTTACTATATTATAACACTTGGGTGCATTGTAATTATGGCCACATACAATATGTCCATGTTAAAACATACCTGATAGTTTGTATATGTTTTTATATGTGGTTGTGTTATAATTCAAGTCATACTCTGTGACCTTTTCTATGGTGTAAACAAAATATTGTTTGCAAAGGCAGATCTGTCTGAGGAACCTGTGGAGTGGACACAATGCTTCAGCTACCCCTAAACACTTGGAGAGTTCAGCACTGAAGACCTCATGCACAGAGATATAAACAAACATCTTCCAAGCAGCCAGACACTAAGGCCTCTATTCCGTGGTTCCTGTAAGAACTGAGCTCAGTGAAGTTCACACACAACTCATTACTGAGCTATCATATCACACACCTAAATCTAGCCTCCAAGAAATGCCATCCGAGTGCTCCAAATGTCCCTAATTTCATAAGCCCTGAGTGCCTGTCCAATAACTATTTTACAAAACGCTATCCGATCTCGCTGAGGTTTACTTAGAAGTCTTTCCAAGTGCTGCAAATGTAAAAAAGCCTACAGATACCTTCAACCCTCCCATAAAGGTAGAAAAGTACCTGAGAAGCCTGAATGCGTCAAAACATTTGGCATAAACAAGCTAACACCTTATTGTGTCACATTTGAGGCTTAATTGCTCAAATCCAACACAATTAAGGGGTTAATACCACTAGCTACCATGAGCCAGGGGATCATCAGGGCCCCCTCTCAATACACGCTACCTTCTATGATTCCCCAACCAAGGCATGACCTCATGGTACCAAATATAAACCTGTTACCAAGGGGGTCCTAATGGACCCCCATGGTAGTCTAAAGTATAAAATGGGGTTCCTATGGACCCCAATTGAACTTAATGTTAAATCCCATGCCCCTGAGATCCATATGGTCCCCTATGACATCTAATAGGGGTCATTATGGACCTCCATGGCACCTAACGCTAACCACTAACTCTAACACTAGTCTCCATGGCACCTATTATTAACCTTCATTCCAAAACTATAAATAATAGAGCTCCAGTGCCAAATAACAGTTTTTTGAGTGTGCCTTCACAATTTTGCCTGTTGACTGAAATATGATTGACACATCAGGACTGAGTATTTGGATTACTCCTTCCCCATCTATAAGGACCCCCATGGTTATACATACATATACCCCATGGTTATACTTAGACTTTGGCTCATAGGGACTAGCAGGTATGAAGGGGTAATGCTGGAGGTGCCCCGGGCTCATAGGGGGTTGCATCTTATAGGTAGAGGGGTCCTAAACCCCACTGCATTCGAGTTTGTTATTATTTAACCCTTTCCCTGCCATAGGTCTAGTGTAGTGTGTGCACGTTAGTGGGTACCACTCTGAGTCTACCATGTGCAGGCACGCAATAGGGCTACAGAGCTCTGGGCAAAACCTCCTGGGTGCTAGACAGTAAGTTTTATGGACTTCTTTTTTCCAGGCGCCATAGAACAGCTCCAGTACTTAGGTTTTCAAAACACCCGTAGTTGCGAGTTAGCTTTCTGAGAATTTCTATGGGAGTAAAGAAATGGAGACCTATGACACAGGTTTGCGTTATTATTTTAACCTTTTAATCTCAGCTTCAAATAACCAACGGTGTCACCTTATTGCTAAGTCACTTTTTTAGTGTCCAATATCACCATTGGATTTTCCCTATATATATTCACACAAGTGTAGGACTATATACAATGTGCTTATATACTCCCCAAATATGTGCAGCTTTTCATGAACTACAGATGTATTTTAATGTTTTCAGGTAGCATTGCACAATGTAATAATGTGAATCCAATTCTACGATGATCATCACAGGTGGGGCATAAATGCAGTTCTGGAAGTTGATGACTAATGTGAATTACAATAGACCTCCTGAGGGCTTTGCTTCAAAGTGTTTAAAAAATGGGTGCCAATTATGAGCCTCTTTTATTTACAACTTATCATGTTAAACCGTGCATGTTATGTCTCTCTTGTTTCAAGTCCCTGCTATGAAAAGGAACATGGGAATATTTTTTCTAAATTGCTGAAGAAAATTAAAGTTAAATGAATATAGGAGACATTGACCCTTTAATTATGTTTAAGCTTTAAAGGTGGTGGGAGCCTTGGGTTCTAAACAGATGGTGGGTGCCAAACATATATATGGTTGTCGTAATTGCGAGTTTGTGTAGAACGCTTGCAAAGTTACGGGCTTGCACGTGCGCAGAACGCATGCCGAGGCCTGCAATGAGCTCATTTCGAGGCCCGGAAGGTAGAGGGGGGGAGAGGCTCGCAATGGGGAGGGAGTGACACAGGGGAGGGGGGGGGGGAGAGACACAGGGAGGGAGTGGCGGAAGAAACATGGGGGGGGGGGAGAAAAATGAAATATTTACTAATATGGTGATATTCTAACTAGGTCCGCGATGGGCCGCAGTAATGCCCAATGCAGCACTACCCCCCCCCCACCCCCCTCCCTATCCACCCCTTTACATATTGTGATCGGAGTGGCGTATGCATGCTATAGGAGTTGGGCATGCAGACACCATATTGGTTAGCAATACATCAATAATGACGCATGACAGCAAACCCTGCAAAATAATACCATGCCTGTGCATGGTCAGTTACACCACAACAACTACACAATCCCACATACACATATATTAGAACTTCTATAAGTGAATTTCTCTCATGTAAGAGCAAATTGTGTTTAGTTAAAACTTCCCCTTTAAAAGGACACTGAAGTCTCGGATTTGCTAAGATTCGTTTAATCGATCAGGTTTTAAACATAAGAACTTTTTTGCATGGAGCATGAATGATGCAAGAGTTAAAAACCTACTCTTTTAAATTGCAACTTCAGTGCCCCCTTAAAGTGCACATTATTTACATGCTCTTTAAGTGGCGGATCAAGAAAATGCAGGGTCCTGGCGCAAAAATAAAAGTTTTGCCCCCCCCTCGGTTCTAACTCACTTCATCCCCTTCCCCAAGACCCATTTTTCGCAACACAGACTCATTTGTGGCCAAGGCACCCTCATTATTGGGCCCCCCAGAGGAGGGCCCTGGTGCATTGCACCACCTGGACCACTGGTGGCTCCACCTCTATGCTCTTTTAAATACATGGGCCGTAACACACAGCTTTCCTACAATGATAATATTTAATATATAGCACTATATACAAGATATATATATATACTGTCAGCAATATTATGGATGATGTCATTTTTCATATTATATGTGAAGTCAAAGCAGATGTAATTAATTATATCACATGTGATGTCATCAATGAGATCACCCACAATCATATATGTCATGGATGATATAATCAGAAAAACCTTTGTGGGGGGAGGGGCAACACTAAGGTTGCTTGTAACCTTAACTTTTAAGCATTTTTTTCACCTTTTGTTGCAACTTAACTATATTTTAATGCAATTTTTTCCAATTACATTTCAGTATTTTTCTCAATTTCATTATAATGAAATATTAGTAATTCACTAACTTATTCTCTTTATATTAAATACAAAAACCCCAGAACTAGTTATTATCAATACATTACTATATTAATCCAACTACAAAGAAAATATAAACAACTTTTACATTTCTTAAACAACTGACACATCAACATATACAGTATCTCTAAAAGTATAAACCCACACCTTTAAGATCCTACAAGGTCCTTAAAGTGACAGAGACAGCTCCATGCATTTAACAACAACTATGTATTTCCTCTTTTTAACTAAAATCAAAGTTATTTATGCATAGTAAGTATGACTGGCTAACAAACATAACAAAACTCAATTTGGAATTTGTTAAATTCTCTCATACACAGAGCAGTCTTGATGAAAACAAAAATGAATAGTGGGGTGTCTGCAAGTTATCTCCCAGCAGAACAGCAGACGATTTCGCTTTACAAGCCTTTACAAAAAGAGCAACAAGAGGATAAACATGATATTGTTCATAAACCTTTGGTGCACCCCTTTATATCATTTTTGGACTTTCATATTTATTTTTATTTGTTAAAAGCTAACTTTTTCAAAATGTCTGTTTGCAGAGAGACAGGTTGTGTTTTTCTGAGATTCCACAAATTTTCGTGTTTGAATTTTCTTCGGTTAAAATTTTTTATTTTTTTTGAAGACAGAACAGTGCCCTTTCAGCTCCATATTAATGTAAATGTTTGTAATGTTTAAAATAAGAACAGTGTCTTATTAAAGAAACCGTTGCACTCTGAAAGTGTATTTTTCAGTATGTGTATTAAGTAATTTGCATTGTTATACAAGTGAAATGTGTTGTTTAAATAAAATGCTGGTTTGTGTGTTTTCTTCCCTCAATGTTGAATGTTGGCAATTGCTCCCTAATGAATGTGTATATTTTGTTTTTGTTTATGAGCACTCTTCCTTTCTGTCCTGTAAGTTACACATATTGAGATCATGAAGTCTTTTCCTTTTGTATGTTTTTCCCTGTATAATGGAAAAGTGGATATTTAATTATAAAGGTAAAAAGTCTAATCATGTACTTGTTCTTGCCTGTAATGACGAGTGAATGTTAATTAACGTAATGAAATTAGAATTTTAAAATTGTTTAAACATATATTTGCTTGCCTGTAATCCTGATCAAAAGTTAATTTACAAGTCGCCACATTTGGCAGATGTTCTTTGATACTCACAGTTCTTTCTCTCTCTCTGAAACCACAAAAAAATCACCTGACCATAATTAACCAATCAAAATGCATAGAATCTGATAGTCTCTATGCTCATTACATAGTTTTTCTAAATAATTATATTTAAAAAATGACTAAGGTATCTAAAAAAAATTCAGAAAAGCCAGTGACACTTTTTTCGATCACTATTACATTGTAACCTGTCCGACAAATACATTCGGCCAATTTTTTTTACAAAAGTGAGCAAAAATTCCTATGGGAAAAACACAATAAGCCCTATTAATTTTGAAGGCAGTAAGTGCAATGTGAGACCCGCAACGGCTGCGGGCTTGAAATTTGGCCAAGTTACAAAGGTATTAAATTCAAGCAGGGCGCGAGTTACGGGCTTGAGACGCAAACCAGTAAACCATTTGTCGACCGTTGAATGCGCGGCCGTGAACGGGATCAATTAGTCAAACTAGTAGTTACGGGTTTAGATGGAGCTGGGATTTCAAAGTCTTATGGGTTTCAATTACGAGTTACAATCGGACCCACATTCCAGGAATAATGCGATATTGATAAAGCGGTAAATATGATATTATATTACATGCGAGTTACATTATATGTATTAACACATAGATTGCCGGGATAGATATAACACAAAAGTTAAACATAAAAAAAGAAATATTTTATATTGACAATTTGCGAGCTTCAGAACGTTGTGCTACTTCTTTCAATACCTAGCATCACTTTCCCTTTTCATATAAGTACAGTAGGGTGTGTATATTTGGATTTACAGTGCTATGGATTGGACTTTATCCCCCTTGTGGGTCCTCTCTAGTACCCGTTGGCTTGTTGGCTCTATATGCGGGTTAATTGGAACGTAGCAGTTACGGGCTTGACCGAGGACCTCTAAAAGGGAAGTTACACCTCAATTTAAGTAGAAATACAAGAGTTTAGACACCCGAAAATCCCCTAAGTGAGAGAAAAAAATGGCGGCAGAAAACCCCCGAAAATGAGGCTACAAGACCCTAAACATGCAAAACAACACCAAACACATACCGACTTTTCGAAAAAGTTGTACGAGTTCCAAGAGCAAGGACGCAAATTCACCCACAGCCGCGTACCACACATTAGGCGCCATTTTACAACACTAACTTACACAATGCTGAAGTACACCGCTACCCTTATGGATTTTCCTCGAGCACGCAGCCTATTTACACTACACACTGCACACATTGCTGACACTTACACAGCAGCTACACAGCACTGAAAACACACATTGTAGGCTGCAGGAACATCAAAACAGATTGTCAGCTCTTCAGCACAATGCTTCCTGCATATATTACTTCAAAATAGGTAAAGTATATTAATTTATTCATTTATTAATTATTTCCAACGCTGCTCATAGCACATAAACAAACAACAGCCTTGCAATGAGCGCGGAAGGAGCTCATTGCGAGCCACGCGATGAGCGAGGAAGGCGCTCATTGCGGCACATGTGATGAGTGCGGAAGGCGCTCAGCGCGAGGCTCGCAATGAGCGCCGAAGGATCTCGGAACACAAACAAAATTAATGTTGCAACCAAAAACCATTACCTGCCTTACAATCTTATTGGCGTAATTTTTTGAAGGGCAAGTCGCTAGTAATGTATATTAATCTGGGGCTTTCATTTCATCTTTAGACATGAACTTATTAAATATGTATTTCTACGTCTAGTTTGTAATTTTAGTGTAGTGGTATAATATTCCAACTAATCTCCTTTACATTATTCATTATAGACATACAAAGGGAGAACTGTATAATGATGTCAGATGTCTGCAGAATGGAGGATAAACAGGGATGACACGTATGTGACAATATAAAGACAGTGCGCGGCTGCACTCGGCTAATTACATATTTCATAATGAGTCGTTGTAATGACCAGATCACAATTAGTGCTCCAGCTGACACCATTTGCCAGAATACAGCCCCTCTGTTACAGGACCAGTGTGACCATATACGTAAAATGTAATAATAAATTGCAGATAAAAGTGAAAATGTAAAGGTTTTTTTTTTACTTTGCCATTATTAAGTTTAGATATTCAATAGACCATTTAGAAAAAAATTACCACAGTGGCCCTTTAAAAGGACTCTGTAAATCAATTTAAAGGGACACCAATATATCCTTTCTTTTTTATTATGTGTTTTTACTTTGAAACAATATTTGAGTATATTTTTGCATTTAAACTGAGTGTTGCAGGGGTTATAATTTGTTTTCCATAGACCCTATTATTTCAAACTGCTTTTGAAACAAAGGGACCCCCTTCTGATTAATCAGCTGAGTTATGGAAGTATCAGTTACGCCCTCTGCTGGCTGTACCTGATAAATAAATATCCTGTTAAATGACCACGCTGGTGGTCTTTAGAACAATTGAACTTAGCTCCAGATTGCCATTTTATTTCCTGAGCTGATTTTATCTGCTGCTATCTCAGGAGGGTATTCACTATAATAAAGAGCAATCCGTGTGTAACACCTGTGTGGTGCTTTACTGTAGTTAAACTGTGAATTGATGCATGACAAAGACAGAGAGAGGGCACAGAGAGAGAGGGAATACAGAGAGAAAGAGGACACAAAGATATGGCAGAGAGAGAGGAAGCAGAGAGAGAGAGGGCACAGAGAAAGAGAGGAAGAAGAGAGAGACGGCACAGAGAGAGTGCACAGAGAGAGTGCACAGAGAGAGAGGGTGCAGAGAGAGAGAGAGTGCACACAGATAGGGCGCACAGAGAGAGGGAACAGAGAGAGAGAGAGAGGACACAAAGAGAGATGGTACAGAGAGAGAGAGGAAGCAGAGAGAGAGAGGGCACAGAGAAAGAGAGGAAGCAGAGAGAGACGGCACAGAGAGAGTGCACAGAGAGAGAGGGTGCAGAGAGAGAGAGAGTGCACACAGATAGGGCACACAGAGAGAGAGCACAGAGGCAGAGAGAGAGTACAGAGAGAGACAGAGGGCGCACAGAGAGAGAGGGCAGAGAGAGAGATGTTGCAGAGATAGAGAGGGCGCAGAGAGATAGAGAGGGCACAGAGAGAGCACAGAGAGTGAGGGCAGAGAGAGAGAGGGTGCAGAGAGTGAGACAGAGTGCACACAGAAAAAGACCAGACAGATAATTAAAGATCACATATCATACTGTCATTTATGACGGGCAAGTTACTAGTGTCAAAGAATGAGTTTTTCAAAAGTGCTACTAAAAGTTTTGGTAAGTTTAGATGCCACATTTCCATTTTGAAGATTCCTCTGCATTCTCCTCCCACTTCAGGATGTTGATCGGAAGTGTAGGCCTCATTATCAACGCATATCTTTGGTTATCCTAACTTTATAGATAAAACACACATCAGTGTAAAAGGTCTGATGTGAAACGCAGGGTCAGCTATGGAACAGAACTGACTAATATGTTTAGATTAACCTAGTTTACTAGGAAAGCATTTAAATCAAATTATAATTATAAAATGATATACAATATAGTAGAAATGAAAAGAGGTTAAAATGTAGATGTACCAAGGTCTCGCTCAAGACGTCTGTGAATCTGAAGAAGAAATATGAAGAATCTGATTGTTTATTATAATAATAACATAGCATTTCCAGGGATATCCCCTAATAATATATATTGGTTTATTAAACTGTACAGACTAATAACATATGAAACATGAACATTTAGACTACTGTTTAACAAATCTCTAACCAGGGACCCCACAGCATTTTTACACTGTCTGTTTTACCCTCAAGCAGAGCCGCTTCTCTCCACCGTCTTGTGCCTTATCAGGGATCATGGCTGACTCTCCCTGAGGCTAGGTTTCGGTTCAGACTGAGCATGCTCAGTAAAGGGGGTTAGGCTATAATGACATGAACATCGTCATTGACCCCACTGGGCAGGACCAATAGGGAACTGCAAGGAGGTTACAATCAGTCACATCAGATCCCTGTCTGTTTCCAAACTCCATGATGGCCCAGCCCCCAGGCAGAGCTAGCCACACCCCCTGATAAGGCACAAAGAGGTGGAGTAAAGTTGCTCTGCTTTGGGAGAAAACAATTATAGTTAATAAAAATATTTATTTGTAACTATTTTTATGCTGTTTTTAATAGTCTCTGCCCAACAAACAAACATATCAGCTTTGAATTACTTTTAAATGGACACGGTGGTCTTATATTTAAAATATTCAATCCTGCACTCTGTTATATTGTATATGCATTTATGCTGCTGTGGAATCTGCCATTTTGGTTTCAGCTGATCCAGTTTCTGATGCAGGAGGAGACTTTGAATGTAGGGAGGGAAATTCTCAGTGCACAATGGGGCTGCCATGCCAACTGCGAGGTTCTTTGATCGGTACCCAGACTCAAGAAGAAGCTGAGATAAGTGAAGATATGGTTGGTTCTTCCCGAATACTCTTCCTTCCCAATAATAAATTAAAGCACTATGCCTTGTAACTGGTCAGCATGATTATGATTTGGTGTGTGTGTTGGGGGTGTAACCCATGAGTGGTCAAGTCTCTCCCATACTCATATCTCCGACCGACTGAACCAACCAATAGGATAGGGCTTATTCTGGTGGAAGAGCCAGTGCATATCTACGGTCTGCCAGGAGACACGAATGTGCCCATTCCAGGGAGGCCTACCCATGCAGATAGCCCTTCAGGGATGGAGAACTCATGTCTGGGTCTCAACCAAGAGAACAATGTTCAATTATAGAGATGACTTCAGAATAACCATGTGTCAACAGCCCCGGCCACTGGGTTTTACCCTTTATTGGAGGCCATGCATGTAGGCTGCCAAGTTCCCCCACCCACCCTTGGTTATAGCTCTGTCAGGGAAGGGGTGTCGATTATTGGGCTTTGTGACACCATGTATTTCAGACAGGATGTCTCTAGGAGGACTTCATAGAGATGCATTATACTTCAGGAAGATAGCCAGAAGCACACATTTTAGTAGCCTGGGGCTCCCAAGCTCTTGGCATTGTTTCCACTCTGTTTTCATAGTGTTTGACTTTGCCACTTAAGTTGTATAGGAAAGTAATGGAGATGTGTACAATATATGTTATCATTTAAAGTTTTTTTATGTTTGTTTAACTATCTGAAAAGGAACATGCCTCCTCGGGTAAAGATACAACCCAAACAATTTGCTCAAGAACGGGTTTTTATTTTCAAAATAAAACTCACTGTGAATCATTTTTAAATACTGCCAGATACAATAAAGAAATGCATCTCCTTTCAATGTACACTAGACATAATTATTTGTATGATGGAACAGAAAACATCAAAGAAATGAGAGGTGCTGAATCTGACAACGGACAATTCCTGAGTAGGTTAGTAACCTACCCAGAGAGCAACCTTGTTTAGCTCACGTGTGCCCTTCAAAGGGAGAAATATCCTGTAGTATATCAGAAGAGTGATCCAGCCCCAAAATACCTGGCAATTCTACCCTGAACAGGAGAAACAGAAAACCCCAGACGCGTTTCGGCCTCTGTGGGCCTCGTCAGTGAGGTGCAGCTGTACTCCTTAAGGCACAGTGAGTCCACATCTGATTCCCCCTATCACCGTTAGGGTGAAAAAAAAAACTAAGGGTCATTTACATAAATAACAAAGAAAACAATCCAGGGTAGTGCTGGAGAGGTACCTATTTAGAGCCTGTGAAGTGCCACCATGAATGTTTCCTTGCAACAACTAGTTGGAACCATCTGCAAAATCTAGTACTTCATATGAGTGCAATCTATAGACCCTTGGTTAAATGATCCTTAAGGATAGAGAGATAACCTGAGACATGTCTCCTCTCGCACTTTTCTTTAATGAACAACACAAACCTACAGTACAGTGAAAAAACAGTAAAACATTCCTATACACTCCCCAGATAGCATACCCAATTAGGAGACCACCATGTGCCAGTAGCTTGGCAGACTAAAAGTTTGTCTTATATGGATATGTGGGCACTGCTCTCCCCAAGGAATGTGTAATATAGCATGGCATCTTCTAGTCTATCCCATACACAATGGTGCTAATTAGTAAATACTAAATAGCTCAATTCCTTTGAATTCCAGGGGAGTGACAAATGGCTCTCCAAATGGCACTGTACAGTCTAATGAAAAATTATGATGATTGTGTTCCTTTAAGAGAAACAGAAATAGTGTTGACGGTGTCACTTTAAGTGCTGTAACCTGAATGACATTGTTACTTTAAGCCCTGCAGATATAATAGTGAAGGTGACCCTTTAACTTCTCTTCCAGTGCTTTGTACCTAATAACACATAAACAATAGCTCCACCACTTACCTATTCATTACAATCTGAGTATACAACAAAAAGGGAATGGCTCTCATTAAAGACTGTAACATTTTGGTGATTTATTCAAAATAATAATAAAAACAGTATATATTGTATGTCTAAATCTGAGTATGTATTTCATTTGTAGCAGAGCACCGTATATAGTTTGGTTTGTGGTTGTACACTGATACAAAACAAGTTTAATTTGTCCAAACATAATGGCCATGGCTGTAGGATATCAGTAAATTGCTGTCTATCTGTGATATCTTCTGCCACGCACAGCTGTGTTCCCAAATGAGAGTCATCTTTGCCAAATTCCCATTTTTTTTTATTGTTTTAGTTCTTGAGCTACAATCTGTATCATGTCCTGCTGATTTATGGAGGCTATTATATTATGGAATTCTAATTCTGGTTGCCAAATAAGGGCCCTATACTATTGCCCAATTTGTAAATTAATACACTTAAAACTGCTCTTAATATTGCCACATATTCTATTAGCTACTAGCAATCTAGTTCCACGCCCACAATCACTACAGGCCAGCCAAAGCCGCAAAACTGGTATTAGAACTCCATTGGTTTTGGCACAGCTTGAATATTATGAGCTCTAAATAGTTAAAGTTACACAAAACCGATATTCTATTAGACCGTAGCTCTAGCTCGCAAATAAAGTCTGACCCGCAATGAAAAAGGTATCACGTTTCTGTCAAAAATATTACAAGTGCTAAATAGGAGTCGCAAGGACTTGTTCAAACACTTATTAGAGCTGTAACAGCAATAAAGCACACAATACTGTACTTTACCATCATGGTATGGAAAGACATTATAATTAATTGCCCAACAGTCTCAAACCCACGTATATGCAATTAAAAAATATTATTTTAAAATGTTATTTCTGAGTAATATTGATCCCGGGACTCAAGGTGTTAATACATATCATGAAACCCACATGCATTTTATAGATTGCTTGATTGTGAGCGTGATCGCCAAATATTACTTATTGGTACTAATTCATTCTTAACCTCTTATTGCAGATTACATCTAACTTCCAGGTTTTACTGACACCATGATGACAGTCTCATTTACTATTGGCCATCTCTATGAAGTAAATTACAGGTTTGTTTAAATATTGCCAGATCATATGATCAACCCCCCTGAAATCCTGCTTTAAAATAAAGGGTTTATATGTTTAGGCTTAAGGAGGACAATTTTGGGCTTGAGTCAATATAATGCATCTTGGTTTGTATACAGAATAAGGAGCAAGCAATGAACATATGCTTGCACAGATATACATGTAGCCCAGTGGTATAACCTTTAAATAATACTGAAACGTCATATTTATCGTACACTCTGTTGAAGAACTTGACTACATAATGTGTAAAAAAATTAAGATAAATAAATGCAGTCTTTAATTTTGCTTTACTGGCATCAGCCATTTTGCTTTGGTTCCTAGTAGGATTAGAGAGGAATTAGAGGAAAAGGGCATTCAGGCATGATCTCTATTCACTTCTGTTGAAAGATTGCCAATATGAATAGCCACTTGACAATATGACTAAATAGAAGAGCAAGCCCCAGTAGGATAACTCTCTATTAGCAGTTCTCTACAAATGTTTTTATGCTCATGGATCATGGATTACAAGTGATTTTTTCCCCAAACTCCAGTTGTCCTTTAAGTAGTCATGTATTTGATACAATATACTGCTCTCGATTGTGCTCATGAATGTGGGTCTCACTTGGCTGGTCACAACGCAGAAGAGCAAAGGCATGGGTGACTGGCCAATGCCCTGGAATCAAGCATGGAGTATCATGATATTACAGATAGCCCATATGATATTGAAATGTTACCAATCTGGACAGGCTTGGAGCCAGACAGATAAGTCCAAGGTCAGGTCTAAGATGGGGCAGGCTGTATAGCAGAATTAAAAAACTTGGTGCTAATCCTGATCAACCCATGGGCCTTGAGTTAGATTTCAGACTGGATATATTATGATTAGACTAGGCATGTCCATTGATGATATGTTGTCATGATTGGCTAAGGGGAGGGAGATAAAAGTTCACAGATGAAGGTCAGAGAGCAAGAGAAATAACTGGACAGACAAGCCGGTCAGGGCTGGCTTCTGATGAACCAAAATCTGTAATCAATCCAAGGTCAATAACAGGAATTAAAACAAGTGGAGACCACTGCAGCTAAATCTTAAAATTCTGAGACTAACAGGCTTCCTTACGAAGGCCTAGTAAGTAGTAGCTAATAATACAGACTTTCTCAGAAGTCTTTGGGGCTAAATGTGTAATTAAAGACCAACCTCTAAAACTCGATTGGAGGTTCTAATAGTCCTGACTCTAGGAACGTTCCAGGGCTAGCAAATATGGGAGCCATTGCTGGATATCTCCATTGGGTCACATCACTCCCAGAACAGGTAAGAAGGTTTGTGTAAATTCCTACAAGTTATATATCCTTTTGGGCAGTGAAAAATCAAACAGACAAATAAGGTATAATTACAAACATATATTGTGTACATAAATCAAAGGACTGTTACAAGATGTCTATTAGATGGACAAATAACAGACAATAAGTATAAAAACAATATTTACAAGGAGAAAACGTAGATGAATTCTACATAATGTTATACAAAATACATGGTTATCATGTTGCTATATACTACCCCTATAGTCAGAAACTTCTTTAAGATCCATATCAATCAGGTTGTAGTCACTGGTCTGGCTCTCTACTCCTTGGACTGATCTCTGGACTCCTCAGCAACTCTGCTTTCTTTCTGGAAGTTTCTCCTTGAGAAATCTCTCTAGCTCTCTTCAATGTACAGTCCTTTTTTTTTTTATAATAGATTTGGTTATGTCCCTTCCTCTCTACATAGTACATAGTGCTAAGTTGGGTAACTAGCTCTTGGTTACCCACATTATACCCATCAAAGGCCATCCTTGGTTATGTATATACTAGCGACTTGCCCATCAAAAATGACAGGTGAATACAATTTGAAGCCATGGCAATGCTGTTTGCCACACAATGTAAAGCTTTTGCTCCTCTGAGCACCTTTGGCGCTCATTGCAAACCTCTCCCCTCATGTCCTTTAAGTTTCGTGCTTTGCAACGATCATCTTCAGCGCTTATTGCAAAGACAGATTTATAAGTACAGTGTTAAATATACAATTTTTTTTGTGCAGTGTAAATTAGAAAATGTTTTCAGGTCTCAGAGCATGATAAAGTGATTTAAATATGTAACTGCTTTGAGAGTGCGATCACTGGCAGCCAATGAGCAGTAATACAGATATATATAACTGCATTGTAAAATGTAAAAAAAAATGAGTGTAGTGGAAAGTATACATTTTTATTTTCCATTACTAATTAATAATTATTGTACATTAATAATTAATTAGGAATGATTAAATGTATTAGGAAGTGTGAAGCATTAATGTATTCCTCAAGTAACGGCAGTATAAAATATGCTATTTAAGTTTTTATTTTTATTTTTATATATATTTTTTTTTTTATAATAATAATAAATTAATTAATTAATAAATTAATATACTTTATCTATTTGTAATTAATATATCCAGCAATCAAAAGTCGTACGTGCCTGGCGGTGTTTTTGCGCGGTTCGGGTCGTGTAGCCTCGTTTTCATTTTTTTGGCCACCATTTTGTCTCTCACTTAGCAGATTTTCGAGTGCTGAAACTTGGCAAATTCGGCTTAAATTTGCATGCAACCTCACTCCCAGACGTCCTGGCTGTCCCCCCGTGCTGTGTGTGAGTTTTTTTTTTTTATGTTTTTCGTGTTTTTCGATTTGCGCAGTTCGGCTGTTGACTTCGTATTTTTCCGACCTCGTAATTTTCTTTTCCTAAATCCCATGTTCCTCAACTACTTGCAGCCTAAGGCAATCCCTCATTTCCTAACTGCTTGGAGGCTACGTCCCGCGTACATCAATGCCTGAACTACTCGTCTTGCATTTCTGCCTAAGTCCTGCGTTTTTCAAGGCCTCAACTGCTTGCCTCGCTTTGCTGGCCCTCATCGCCTAAGTGCTCCAAATTTTAATGCCTCAACTGCAGCATATAATGTCCAGTGGGACTGTTGCTGGCCTGAGGAGATAGTGTTATGAATGTTGTAACATTAATGTGCGCGAGGGAAAACCGTTGGTTTAGTTGTGTAAAGCGCTACTGTAGATGAGTAATGTTGTTAGTGGCAAGTTAGGATTGTAAAATAGCGTTGTTTGTCTATGGGCTACGTGGTTCACGAGAATTTGCTGTCCTTTGTAATAGTGTATTTTACACCTTGTAGGTTCCTGTGTGAAAGTGGTAAGCGGTTGACGGTGTTTTGTGTGGTCCAGGGTTGCCTCGTTTTCATTTTTGTTGGCTGCCATTTTTTCTCTTGCTTAGCCGATTTTCGAGTGCCGAAATTAACTTAAATTTGCGTTCCACCTCACTTCCAGACGTCCTGGCTGTTCCCCTGTGCTGTGTGTGATGTTTTTGTTGTATTTTATTTTTTGTGTTTTTTGCTTTGCGCGGGTCGGCTGTTAAATTTGTATTTTTCCTATCTCATTTTTTTTTTCGAAGTCCCGCGTCTCGTAATGTTTTTTCTCTAAGTCCCGCGTCTCGTATTATTTTTTTCTTAGTCCCGCGTTCGTCAAGTGCTTGCAGCCTAAGGCGATACCACATTTCCTAAGTGTTTGGAGGCCAAGTCCCGCGTGTTTCATTGCCTCTGATCGCCTAAGTTGTACGCACCACGCAAAGCGTGACGACGTCTTGTTGTTTGACAATTATAATATTGATTGTAAAGGTCACCACAGGTGATTGTCTTCAGTTGTCCAAATTTACAGATGTCTTTCCCACACCTTTCTTCCTAAGGCCATGTTTGTACTGTAAATAAAGACGTATTATATCCAAGAAGTGTATTTAATTGTTGCACTGCTATATGATATACATAGTTTATTAGTATTATTACACTGTGCACCCGTATGTATCTCACTTACAGCTTATAGTGAGTGGTATATTAATTAAGATTCGGCTTAATGTGGGAAGTGGATATTAGATAATTGATGTATGTATCTTTATATTCCCACAAATAATTTGATATTAGATAATTTTAAGTGAATACTGTATCTTTCAGGGATCATAGTGGCTTATTTTTTTCACATATAATAATTATACTAGTCATTTGCGCATCATAAGTGACGGTATAATATTAGATGCGTCTCCCCCCCCTTCCTCCCCTGTGTCTCTCCCCCCTCTCCCTCCCCTGTATCTCTTCCCCCTCACCCTTCCCTGTGTCTCTTTCCCAACTAGCCCTCCCCTGTGTCTCTTTCCCCTCTCCCTTCCCTGTGTCTTTTTCTCCCCTCTCCCTCCCCTGTGTCTCTTTACCCCTCTCTGTCCCTTTCCCCACTCTGTTCCTTGCGCCGCGCAGTGCGCCGTGCTTTGCGCAGTTCGGCATGTATGGAATCTGTACAATAGTTTCCATAGTGCGCATGCGCTTTCACTGGAGCGTTACGCACTTACAGAAACTATATTAGTGATGGGTCAGGTTGTGATCTAGTATATGTGGAAATCTAGTATATGTGGAAATATTGTGGGTTATTTTGATGTGAGTCTTCTGGAATCTGTATTTTTTATTACAGTATATGACTGGTAATTAAAGATTCAGGTCCTGGTTAATTATTTTATTAAACTACTATTATTATTACATTTATTAAGGTAATAATATTTAGAAAATTACCTCTATTTAAGCCATATTTTACAGTTGCCTCCTAGGATGGGGATGGGTGCGTGTCCTTTCTGGGGAAGTTGACTGCTGAGACAACAGTTGTTGTGTTGTTCCCTCCACCATCCCATCATTAATCGTATCTTACTAATGACCCCAGTGAATTATCTCCAGAATCTGCATAAAACGCAACAAAAATTCAAATTTTCTCACTTAAGTTATCCCATCTTGATTTCTGCGGCTTTCTCCTTACTGACGTTCCTGCCTCTGACTTTACTAGACTTATCTATCTCATAGTCGCTCCTTCTTTCCTGTTCCACTCTTCCAATCCCTTCTATGGTTTCCCATATCTTCCAAGATGTTCAACATTCGATCCCTCACCTACACAGCGTTCAACCAATACTGAATCTTTTACTTTATCTTCAAACACATCTCAAAAACTCCTCTCAGTATCTACAACTTATTCCTCTCTTCAGCAATTATTTCCTTATTCCATCCTACAACTATACTGCCATCACTCTACCGAATTTGCTAATCGCTATCAGACTATCACCACTTTTCATAGCCTCAAAAACTCTGAAAACTCAACTATTCAGACAAGCTTACAATCATGCTCCCTAAACAAAGTCTCTTACAAGACATCGGAAATGCCTCCTCTATATATAAATGATAATTATAATAACGGTAAAAATGCCTAGCTTTGTTGTTGAAATATACGACCTGACACTATAACTGCAAGTAAGAATATTTGCAGCAAATTAAATGACCTCTGTAGTTAAAGGAAAAAGTAGATATTTGTGAAGAATGTAACAAACTAACATTAGCACCCATATAAGCAAAGGACAAAACTCATTTTTAGAGAAAATCAGAATATTTGAAGACTATGTTTATGAATAAAGGAATCTATTTTTGTGTCAACCGTCTTTATTAAATAATAATAAATATATAAGAATGAAATTGACACCATATCCTTTTGCACTTACAGGCCCAGAAACAATCAATAGATGCAACTTGTACCAAAATATTATAGTGGCCTCCATGGTCCACCCCAGGAAACAAACTTTATTTTTTTTAAATAACAACTAGGTTTAGGACTTTTTTCCCTGCTTAATTATGCTCATAGACTATTGTTTAAAACATTTTATACATTACATTTCAGTTATCATTTGGGGATTTCCAACTTACCAACTGCTATATTATTCTAGGCTCAAGCAAATTAGCATCATAATATAGTGACTAAGAAAAACTTTGGTTGGGTATCTTTTTTTTCACAATAAGTTTTTTGGTGAGCAGAGGCTTAAAACATGTACATTTCTGGTTACATAGAAGACATGATATTATCCATATAAAACCAAGCATTTACAGTCAGTTATATCCATTATACACGCTAATTTTGCTTTACATATAATCAAACATACATATAATGTTTACCAAAGATTCTGGAGAGCTGAAAGGTTCCCCATGTATCACAAGCTTGATCGGACTCATTTTTGGTTTCTTTTTTCATTTATCCAAACCAAAGTAATGGACAAAACGGAAATTCAACTAGAAAAAAGGGAACAACTTAGTGATACCAGGATAATTTCTCTGAATAAAACCATGGCTTGATTTTAATGGAGGCATCTCCACTTACGCATGGTTTTCGGCTTCAGCAATGAGGCGACGGGCCCCCCCCCCCCCCCCAGCTCCACCGCCTCAATTCAAACCTAATATTTTCAAACTAAGGGAATAGTGTAGGGTGAAGTTATCCATGGATCCCAAATAAGCATGAATTGTGAGTGTCCTCTAGAATTTGGGTTATTTTGTCATTTATGAAAATACGGTTAAGTTTATTCCTAACAGCTTGTAAACTCAAGCTATTGATTTCCAACATTTAGCTATGTGGCTCTTAGTTGCCATCAAAAACGGGAATAGTTGATTTTGAGGTGAGTGAAACGCATGAGTGTCCTAGGAGACAAAGTTCTGAGTTTGTATCTAGTTTGACTGCAAAGATGTCAGAGGCTAGGTCTATAACGTTAGTCTATAACTGCTGGAATCGAGGGCATGTCCACCATATGTGGAAGAAGGATCCCTATTCTTGACAACCCCTGAAACAATGAGGATTATTGTTCACTTTCCATTTATAAAGTTTGTAGGAGTTATATATATATATATATTGTGAGCATAAAGGTGGAATAGTGGTTGATGGGAGATACATCAGACCTGATTTGCTAGACAGCAACCAGAGGATTTCTCAGTTAAATGCCCCAGGGAGAGATGTTACAGTTTGCAATATGCATAGCTGATGCTCTGCAAAACATGGTATGGGTCCCTGGGGCGGAGTATTTGGAGAGCAGGGGGGGCCAATGCTCCAACAGCACTAGTTGCTGTATAACAGACCACAGCTTGGATCTGGTTTTTAAGAGTTAGCTAATTGGCACTCACCTGTAGCTACTCAATTAGCAGACAGGCCTTTAAAAGAAGAGAGCAGCCTACTCCAAGAGAGAGAGGAAAAGACAGCTAGGAGAGGCTGCGCTTATTGCAAAGACATTGCTTTTGTTTAGGAAATTGGTAAGTGGGAAAGCCACCCAATTGCAGATAGCAAGTACTGTCTAGTAAGAGCTCAAGTAAGAGCAAGGGATTTTGTTTGTTTTGTTATTATTTAAAGTACCTACTTTCAAACTGAATAAAAAAGGAAAATTGAGCTGAAGGTGTCCTGGACTTTGTATACCCTAGAAGGCTGTGGTTACTGCAAGATCGGTGACAATCCTACCTGTAAAAGAAGTGGTTTGTCACATATGGTGGAGAATGCGGGCACCCACGTAAGCCTGAGGGTAGAAGTCATTTAAAGCTCAACATGGAGGATGTTATCAAGGCTCTGATCCAATCCTCCTCTGTGCAACAGGAGACTAACAGGAGAGCTGCAGAAAACAGTGCAGCCCTGCAGCAACTGGTGCTGGCCCAGGCAGAGTGTGCTAAAGTCCTGGCCAAAACACAAATGGAGGGCACTGAGTCCTTGGTGAAACAGCTTGTTGTGACACAAGCGGAGATGTTTAAAGTAGCCCGTGAGGAGCAGCAAAAAGTCACCCAGGGACTACAACAGGTAATCCAAGCGATCTCTGGAAAACTGAATGGAGACCCTGATGGAAGATACCAGGGGCCAAAGGTGATTCGGGCGAGCCACTATCTTCAGAAAATGACCGCATCAGATGATGTTGAGGCGTACCTTCTGGCATTTGAGCGCACTGCTGAGAGGGACGGATGGCCGGCTGGTGAGTGGGCAAGCATACTGGCACCGTTCCTAAGTGGAGAGCCGCAGAAGGCATATTATGACCTAGAACCAGCCGATGCAAGTATCTACAGCAAATTGAAAGCTGAAATCTTGGCACGACTGGGTGTAACCTCTGCAGTACGTGCCCAAAGGTTCCACTCGTGGTCATATTCTTCAGACAAAGCCGCACGTTCCCAAATGTTTGACCTCATACACCTTGCACGGAAATGGTTACAACCTGAAATCCATTCAGCTAGCCACATTGTGGAAACCTTAGTAATGGACCGGTTTTTGCGTGGTTTACCAGCTTCCCTGCGTCGCTGGGTCAGCCAAAGTGACCCCCATACAGCTGACCAACTGATTGCCTTGGTGGAAAGATATGCGGCTGCAGGAGAACTGCTATGTCCTACTTCACAGGCAAACCCTCGCAATCCTAAGCCCCAAGATTCTGCAAGACCGGGTAAGACTGTTCAAGGTTTAAGGGGGGCATCCAGGTCTAATAGGCCTGGGAAAGGAACTAATTGGTGGTCAGACTGTACTGTCAAATGTTTCAAGTGCAAAGAGGATGGTCATATGGCCAAAGACTGTCCATTTAAGGATGAACCTATGGAATGCAATATGGGCAAAAGTGAGGGAACACGTTCATTTTTGCTCAGTTGTTATGGTATTGTTAACAATGACTATGATAATAACGCTCATAAATGCTGTGTAACTGTGAATGGAAAAATGTCTAAAGCATTACTTGATTCAGGTAGTATGGTTACGTTGGTAGCAGAGTCTATAATACCTTGTGTAAAACCTGATCATGGACAGAAAATAGGCATTATCTGTGTTCATGGTGATAAAAAGGAATACCCCACTGCGGAAGTAAATATTGGAACCCAGTATGGGAATTTAAAGTACCGAGTGGGTGTAGTACCTAGATTAGCCCATGAGGTAGTGATCGGTAGAGACTTTCCTCATTTTCTAAAATTATGGGCAGCTTTACAAAAGACAGACCAAAATTTATCAGAAATGAGTCAGTCTGTCGAGGATAATGTGTTCCCTTTTTCCGATATTGACTTGGGTTTTGACCACTGTGACGGAAAAATAAGGAAAAAGAAAAAATACTGCCCTAAACCAGTATTAATAGGAGATAACCCAGCTCAAACTAGTGAGAAGCCTACTAATAATGCAGACAAGGATAAGGACTTAATTGATATTGGAATTAGTCCAGGTAACTTTAAAAGCGCTCAGTGGGAAGATCCCACTTTAGTGACAGCTAGAAATGATATTAAAGTTGTAAACGGGGTTGTTAATCAGCCAGGAGGAGCACTGCCGTTCCCCTATTTTGAAGTACAAAATGACCTAATTTACCGTGTAGAAAAAAAGGATTCAGACATCATTAGGCAGCTGTTGGTTCCTCAGACTTACCAGAATATAGTGCTAAAGTTGGCTCACAGCCACATATTAGGGGGACACTTGGGAGTCGGAAAAACTAGAGAGAGAGTCCTTAGACGGTTTTACTGGCCTGGAGTGTTTGCTGCTATTACAAACTATTGCTCCTCATGTCCTGAGTGCCAGTACAGGGCTCCTTTCAAGACTTTTCGTAGTCCACTTGTACCCTTACCCATAATTGACGTGCCTTTTGAAAGGATCGCTATGGACTTAGTGGGGCCACTGGTAAAGTCCGCTAGGGGACACCAATATATATTAGTCATCTTGGACTATGCAACTCGCTATCCTGAGGCCATTCCCTTGCGTAATACCTCTGCAAAGCTAATAGCTAAGGAACTTATGTTGATGTTCAGTAGGGTGGGTATCCCTAAAGAAATACTGACAGACCAGGGGACCCCGTTCATGTCCAGAGTTACAAAAGAGTTGTGCAGGCTCTTGCAGGTTAAACATCTTAAGACCTCAGTATATCACCCACAGACTGATGGTTTAGTAGAGAGGTTCAACAAAACCCTTAAGAGTATGCTACGCAAGGTAATTGATGCAGATGGAAGAAATTGGGATTTTTTATTGCCATATCTACTGTTTTCCATTAGGGAAGTTCCACAGGCCTCCACGGGCTTCTCTCCTTTTGAATTATTATATGGAAGACATCCCAGGGGAATATTGGATATTGCTAAGGAGACCTGGGAACAGGAGACTACTCCTCACAGGAGTGTAATTGAGCATATAGCTCAAATGCAGGATAGAATGGCCACCATCATGCCTATTGTCAGGGAACACATGCTGGAAGTCCAGCAGGCTCAGAAAAACAGCTATAACCGTAATGCTAGAGTCAGAGTGTTCCAACCTGGAGACAGGGTATTGGTTCTGGTCCCTACTGTGGAGAATAAGTTCCTTGCGACTTGGCATGGACCCTATGAAATAATAGAGAAAGTGAGTGATGTCAATTATAAAGTCAGACAACCAGGAAGAAGAAAGCCTGAACAGTTGTATCATATAAATCTGTTAAAGCCATGGAAGGACAGGGAGGTCCTGGTTGCTTTAAAACCTTCAGAACCTCCTATAGTAGAGCCAGATGTGAACGTATCTAAGACTCTGTCTGTCCATCAAAAGCAAGAGGTCAGAGATTTCATCAGAAGAAATAGGGATGTTTTCTCGATAGTTCCAGGAAAGACTAAAGTGATTAAACATGACATAATAACCGAACCAGGGAAAAGAGTTAACCTCAAACCCTATAGAATTCCTGAGGCCCGGAGGGAGGTTATAAACTTAGAGGTTGAGAGCATGTTAAAACTTGGAGTCATTGAAGAATCCCAGAGTAACTGGAGTAGTCCTATTGTATTGGTGCCAAAACCTGATGGCACATGGAGGTTCTGCAATGACTACCGCAAGTTAAACGCCCTCTCAAAATTTGATGCTTACCCAATGCCAAGAGTTGATGAGTTAATAGAAAGACTGGGCAAAGCTCGTTATCTAACAACCTTGGATTTAACAAAGGGTTACTGGCAGGTCCCGCTCACTGAAAGAGCCAAAGAAAAGACAGCCTTTTCAACACCCAGTGGCCTGTTTCAGTACACTGTATTGCCATTTGGGTTACATGGGGCACCTGCCACATTCCAACGAATGATGGACAGAATTCTTAAACCTCATGTTCGTTATGCTGCAGCATACTTGGATGATGTCGTCATCCACAGTGCAGACTGGGAATCCCACCTCCCTAAAGTTCAAGCGGTACTTGATGCTATCCGCTCAGCAGGCTTAACTGCCAATCCTTCCAAGTGTACGATTGGTTTAGAGGAAGCTAAGTACTTAGGTTATTCTATTGGGAGGGGTTTGGTTAAACCACAGGAAGCCAAAGTAGAAGCCATACAAAAATGGCCACAGCCCCTTACAAAGAAACAAGTAAAGGCATTTTTGGGTTTAATTGGATATTATAGGCGGTTCATTCCAGATTTTGCTACCATTGCTGCACCCCTGACAGACCTTATTAAAGCAAAATCCCCAGTCATAGTTAAATGGTGCCCTGAGGCAGAAAAGGCTTTTAAGAGTCTAAAGGAAGCTATCTGTAGCCATCCTGTCTTAGTGACCCCAGATTTTTCCAGGGATTTTATAGTTCAGACAGATGCTTCTGATGTGGGCTTGGGGGCTGTTCTTTCACAGGAATACCAGGGTGAAGAACACCCTGTTTTCTTTTTGAGCAGAAAGTTAAACCCACATGAGAAGAACTACTCTATTGTTGAAAAAGAGTGTCTTGCTATTAAGTGGGCATTAGACTCTCTTAAATACTACCTACTAGGCAGAAGGTTTCGATTGATAACGGACCATGCTCCTCTGACGTGGATGTATCAGAACAGGGAAAGTAACTCCAGAGTAACCAGATGGTTTTTGAGTTTGCAATCTTTTAATTTCACTGTGGAACACAGGGCTGGTCTGCAACAAGGTAATGCTGATGGGCTTTCGAGGGTACACTCCCTGAGTGTCCTCTAGAATTTGGGTTATTTTGTCATTTATGAAAATACGGTTAAGTTTATTCCTAACAGCTTGTAAACTCAAGCTATTGATTTCCAACATTTAGCTATGTGGCTCTTAGTTGCCATCAAAAACGGGAATAGTTGATTTTGAGGTGAGTGAAACGCATGAGTGTCCTAGGAGACAAAGTTCTGAGTTTGTATCTAGTTTGACTGCAAAGATGTCAGAGGCTAGGTCTATAACGTTAGTCTATAACTGCTGGAATCGAGGGCATGTCCACCATATGTGGAAGAAGGATCCCTATTCTTGACAACCCCTGAAACAATGAGGATTATTGTTCACTTTCCATTTATAAAGTTTGTAGGAGTTATATATATATATATATTGTGAGCATAAAGGTGGAATAGTGGTTGATGGGAGATACATCAGACCTGATTTGCTAGACAGCAACCAGAGGATTTCTCAGTTAAATGCCCCAGGGAGAGATGTTACAGTTTGCAATATGCATAGCTGATGCTCTGCAAAACATGGTATGGGTCCCTGGGGCGGAGTATTTGGAGAGCAGGGGGGGCCAATGCTCCAACAGCACTAGTTGCTGTATAACAGACCACAGCTTGGATCTGGTTTTTAAGAGTTAGCTAATTGGCACTCACCTGTAGCTACTCAATTAGCAGACAGGCCTTTAAAAGAAGAGAGCAGCCTACTCCAAGAGAGAGAGGAAAAGACAGCTAGGAGAGGCTGCGCTTATTGCAAAGACATTGCTTTTGTTTGGGAAATTGGTAAGTGGGAAAGCCACCCAATTGCAGATAGCAAGTACTGTCTAGTAAGAGCTCAAGTAAGAGCAAGGGATTTTGTTTGTTTTGTTATTATTTAAAGTACCTACTTTCAAACTGAATAAAAAAGGAAAATTGAGCTGAAGGTGTCCTGGACTTTGTATACCCTAGAAGGCTGTGGTTACTGCAAGATCGGTGACAATCCTACCTGTAAAAGAAGTGGTTTGTCACAATATATATATATATATATATATATATATATATATCATGTTCAATAGTTTGATGGAGGTCTCCAGGATGCTACTATTCAGTGAACCCCTGGAGAGGTTCTCCCAAGAGATTCTACAAAAATCATTGTCCTCCACCAAACCCAGATCACTCTCCCATTTCCTTATATATGCCAGTTTTTGATCTGGAAGTGCCTTGTTGAAAATGTCATATAGAAGGCTTACCATGCTCTGTGAGAGTGGGGATTTGTCGCACAAATTAGCTTTGTGTTTTCCCAGGAAGCGTTCTGTAGCTTCAATGAAATACTTAAATGGTTGAGTATGTTTTTGAATGCATAATTTGTTTTAGCAAGTGCTCTATCTGGTGAAAGTCATATACACCAATGTCGTACATAAAAAGTGGTCCTTTAAGGTAGTAACAGCTATATTTTCTTATATGGTGACTATAGTGATCTAAAAATAACGTTTAATTTGTGTATTTAATTACTAATTATCAATAAAAAACAACAGAATCTGTATTTAAAGAAAAAAAGTCAATGTAACTATAAAAAAACTTACATTTCAAATTAGCATTATAGCTTCTAGCAGATCTGCCTATTTCCATCTCTTGCTACATGTCCAGGAGGTAAAAGAGCATTTGCCCAAGTGGTTATTTTCTGACCAGGGTAGTTTTGCCTACATTAGGCACTGCAGGGAAGGAGGCAGATACACAATGCAACTGATAAAGACTCCTATCAGGGCAGTCCTCCTGGGTGGATACTCTGCCATCTCCTGGACTCCTGATAGAGGTGGAGAACAGTATTTCTGCTGAGGTCTAAAAAACTAAACTTCACATGCGACTAAGCTACATTGAATTTATTTTCTTCAAATACAGATTGTATTGCTAATCAATTCCCCTAAACATATGACAAAAATATGTTATAGGAGTTCAAAAATATGTATAAGAGTTTTAGCACTTGCTTTTTATTGTTACATAAATTATCTATGTTAGGTGATGTGAGCTGCTGACGAACACAACAAGAATGTATTTGCTACTGGTTAGAAATCAGCTACAGTTGAATTGGCTCTTGACCCAGCACTCTAAGTGTCAAGAGACATAAAAAGATAAACTTAAGATGGCTGCTTTCTCTGTGCAGATTGCTCATCTGGCTTGGTTGTCAGTTCCATCTTTGTTTGACCACCTGTGATCGTGGTCCTCGAGACATTGATGATCGCTGCACCCTTTTGGCCTTGCCACTGAAGGGAGTTGCACAGCTTCCTCTGCTACTGGGCCAACACTGGCTGCCATCCTTCCGATTCTGTCCTGGTTGTAGCCATCAATCTCTCTTTGGATTGGCAAGGGCTCAGCCAGCGGTCAGTCTATCCTTACTCCATCTAGGACTGCCTCCTCCTGAAGGTTTGCAAACACCTTTTCAGCTTTACTTCTCTTTTGATCTAAGGTTCGAGCATCGTCGCCACTTCTGTCTCTGGCATGAGTTCTAGTTCTTGATGGCGCTGTTCAGACAGGGTCACCCAGCGCCAAGTGTTTCTGATGCAGCACTCTGGATTGCCCTGCAGGATCTCCTACAGCCCAGCCTGATGTAGGAGTGCCACCTGGAGACGAGAGCAGACGTCATCAGGTCATCATACTGCTCTTCAAGGTGACCTCCTTTTTCCAGCCAATCCACTAGATTGTTATCCTGCTGGGGCCCCTTTGAGGCCATCCAGTGATCTAGGAGATTCCCCCCCCCCCCCCCTGCAGTCTATCGTGGCATTGCCTTGCTATGGACGCCTCAGCATCCAGGTGATCAGGCTCCTTTTCGCAAGGATCACCGCTGCCAAACTGGCATTCAGTTTTCTCCACAATTCATCAGCCTGCAGCAATGCTTCTCAGGGAAGATTGCAATCATTGCAGTCCATCCTACTGCTGGATCCTGCACCAAGATCCCATCACTACCACCAGTTTGTCACAAATTAGGGAAGGGAATTCAACTCAGCTCTACAGGCATGCTAGCATGGACCATAGATTAATGGGCTTCTCAGAGGCCAGATTCTATTCCAGGACCATCAGGATGCAGAACATAAATCAATGGGTTAAAAATAACAAACAGGGATTATAACCTCTAAATAAAAGAGAGAGAAATATTGCTTATGTTCCCTAGAAGAGTGTGTCTTTATTTGGAAAAGTTTAAAGATTTATAGGCAAACAGAACAATATAACCTTGGTTTCACTCATGAACATGATAAGCTAGGAGAAATGATGGAGGATGGATTTCTGCTATGCAGTATCAGAGAATTTACTTAATTGTTATTTCTAGTCACACAAGTAGCTGCATAGATAATGAAGATTGCTTGGTCACATAGCCTATGAGCTGGGTCTTAAGGTACGTCAATCAAGATAATTTTGCTGTGCTTAGTCAGACCCTAGGAGAGACAAGCAGCTGTATGGTTCATCACTCAGAGCGCTCTCTGAGTTTCTCATAAGCTTTAAGGTGAGATGGTCATTTAGGTGAGATCATAATAAAAATGTTTATGACATTTATCCTTGTAACACCTGTAATGTTTTGCAAGAGGTGAAACATGTGATACTCTGAAGGTGACAATACAGGATTGTAACTCAGGTATCGCTTCACTGGTCCATCACTAAACACCATGACTCAGATTGAGTGTAAGATGGTATAAAGTAACAATGATCCACCTGATGATGAACAGCAGTGTCTGGGCTGGTGTTAGATCTCAGATCCCTTGATCAAAATGTTGAGAACCACTGTCCTAAAGGTAAGTCTGGATAGCTAAAGCCTAAAATATTTAGTCTCTCAAACTTTGATAAAAGTCCTGATGGTAGTTGAACCAAAGATTGTATTTATGTTATGTGCAGACTTATGCAACCATATTTTTTATTTTTTATATTGTTTCTTCCCTCTACCTAAAAGATTTCAGTTTGTTTTTCAATTGAGTTGTACAGTTTATAGGTCACATTAAAGGTGGAAAAAGTTCTGAAATGATTTATCTTTGTCTAATTTTTTTTACAGCACAGAAACCTGACATTTTAACAGGGGTGTGTAGACTTTTTATATCCACTGTATAGAGTAAATAAATAGTACATCCGTGTACACATTTGAGCGTCTAAAACAAGTATAAAAAAAACTGCTTCCAGCTCAGAATTCCCCTCCAAAAAAACAGTTACTACACTGCATTCTGGGAAGCTGAGCTGGGACATGCAAATGTGCCCACAAATGTCTCACTCTTCAATCCATAGCCATTATCAAACATGGCTTCCTTTAAGCTTATGCCTGCTGTAATACACAGCTTGAATGCAAAGCAAAGGTTGGATTTTACACAAGCCGAGAATCCTATCCATTTACAGCTGTTTCAAGCTTACTGGTTATCATCAGCATGGAGCGGGATCTCAGCCTGTGTTGTGGACCTTATGAGTAGTTAGTTCACCACAACAATCATTTATAATATGGTGGGCAAAAAGCGATATAAACCCTCCACCGTACAGTAGTACAGTAAATAAATAGTACATCTGTGTTCACATTTGAATGTCTAAAACAAGTTAAAAAATACCAATATATATATATATATATATATATACATATTTATATATACATATATGAATCTTTTAAATAATAAATAAATAAATAAATATATATATATATATATATACACATACATACATACATACATACATTGGGTTACGTCGTTTTCTGGTTAAGTCACATCGCCTCCCAGGTTAAGACGCACTAATGAAACTGAAACAACAATCGCGACTCCTGTATGCTGCTGCAATCGTAACAGCAGGAGGAGCCTGGGCCTGCAATACTTCTAGTCGCCAGTGCCTGAAAGAGCCCAAATTGAGCCCAAGCCCAGCCTGTGACTATCGGAGCCCAAGTCCAGCCTGTACCTTTAAGAGCCCAAATCCAGCCTGTGCATGCAACAGGCTAAATTGAGCCCTAGACCATCCTGCGCCTACATCCTGACTTCAAAGAAGACTACCACTCAGCAGAAAAAAGAGAGAATCACCATAGAACTCAAAAAAGAGATAATAGCGAAGTATGACAATGGTAGTCGCATCTGTGATCTTGCTGCTGAGTTCAAAATGGCAAGAACAGTAATCCCTAGCATTCTGAAAAATAAGGAAGACATTAAGGGAGCCGATGTGGCTAGAGTTCTAAGTACCATCACCAAACAACGGTCAAAGACATTGGAGGGGAGAAATTATTTTACGTTTGGATAAACGATAAAAAAATTAGCGGGTGATAGCATTTCCCAAGCACTGATATGCGAGAAAGCCAAACAAGTGCATGCTGATCTAATAAAAGATAAGCCTACAGCAAGTGGTGAGAGCTGTGAAGAATTTAAAGCCAGTCACTGTTGGTTTGAGAAATTCAGAAGGAGAACTGGCATTCACAGCATAGTGAGGCATGGAGAGGTAGCCAGTGCTCAAAAAAGGGGCTGCAGAAACCTTTTTCGGGGAATTCAGAGAGTATGTAAAGGCTGAGGCTTTTGTTCTCCAACAAGTGCTCAACTGTGACGAGACAGGGTTATTTTGGAAAAAGATGACTATCAAAACCTACCTACAGAGAAGTCATTGCCAGGGCACAAGCCGATGAAGGACAGGCTAACTCTGTCAGTGTGCGTGAATGCTAGTGGGGATTTAAAAATCAAGTCTCTACTAGTGTACCACAGAGAGAACCCCAGAGTTTTAAAGAGGAAAACTTGCACAAAAGCAACTTAAGTGGCATGTGGAGGGCAAACAGAAAAGCCTGGGTAACCAGAATGTTTTTCACTGAATGGAAGTGTTTGGTCAAACTGTGAAGAAATATTTGGAGGAGAAATAACTGCCTCTGAGGGGTCTATTAATCATGGATAATGCTCTTGCTCACCCTGCATGAGGACAACTTACTGGAGTACTTTTAAGTTCATAACTGTTAAATTCTTGCCCCCTAACACAACTCCTCTGATCTAGCCCATGGACCAGCAGGTCATCTCCAACTTTAAGACGCTGTATACCAAGGACCTCTTCCATAAGTCCTTTGAGGTGACCTCAGATACTGGAAGGACCATTTCAATATCCTCCACTGTGTCACTCTGATAGATAAGGCCTGGCTTGAGGTCTCTCATAAGACCATGAACTGTGGCTGAAGGAAATTGTGTCCAGAAGCTGGAGCTCCGGTAAACTTGGAGGCTGAAACAAGCAGAATAGTGGAGGTCATTTTGTCTGTGGGCAAGTTCATGGGCCTGAAGGTGACTAATGAAGACATGGAGGAGCTAGCGGAGGAGCACAGAGAAGAGCTCAGCACCGAGGAGCTGCAACAAGAGGAAGCTGCTGATGAACTTTCTTCTTCAGGTGAAGAGGAGGGAATTGAGGAAGCACCTACTACACTCATCAAAGAAATGTGTACAAACTTTTGTTGAACACTATCACCTTGACAAAGCTCAAGCAAGCTAGTGAAACTGCATATGACACAGTCTCCAGCAAAGTCCCCAGCAGGGTGAACTGATGTTAAGAGGCATAAAGGACAAACATCCCCTGTGTAAGTGCCTGATGTTCCAATGGAAGAGGACTCCATTTCCAAGCAATAACCTGTCTCTTCCCTCTCTTACGCTACATTGCCACCTTCCTATTGGGCCCTCAAGTCCTCTCAGAACTGTAGAGTTAAAGTGAAGTTAAATTCTAATTGTTTTTAATGTAATTATTGTTGTTTAATTATGCTTTTAGTTTTAAGGTTTTGTTCAAAATAAAATGTGATAAAATGTGAATAATCTGGGGTCCGGAATGGATTGTGCCGTCTGAAACGGATTAACAACTTAAAACGAGGAACCACTGTGTGTATATATATATATAAATATATATACACATAATAAATACACATTATATACACAATATAAATACACATTACTAATAAATACACATTATAAATAAACATTATTAATAATAAAATACACATTATCTACAACTTATAAATAAATACATATCTATATAGAGCTATATTATAAATAAATATATCAACAAGCCCAGCACTGCCTTGGCTCTCCCTGTCACAATAACAAGGCTCCGCCCACGCTGCTCTGCACTCTATAGAAACCCTGAGAGTTCCCCGTGACGTCACAGTATTGTCGCTGGAGCGCGTGACCCTCACCCCCGCGCGCCTCCTCTTGCAGTGATGTGTCTGTGCGCTCGAGCTCGCGCGTGCGCCTGACTCACCTCGGCCCCGCCCATCCGTTTTTTTTTTACCTCAGAACCCGTTGCTAAGGCTCTAGGAAACCCCGTGCGAGCGTAGCCGCCATCTTGGAAAAGGGGAGAAATAGAGACAGAGACCTAGGAAAACCGCATAGAGGAAAGAAAGAGATACACAGTGGAGAGAGGCGTCAGGAGGAGAGGGAGGGGCTGACACACCGAGAGAGCAGCGAGCACCGCCAGGATACAGGTGAGAGAGCTCGCGGGGCGACACTAACAAGGCCGACCCAGCCCTGTGAGGGGACAGCACCCCTAATACACGTAATATTATATGGGCACGGAAAGGAGGGGCCTGCGGGCGGTGAGCACCCTATACATAAACGGAATATTGTACTGTCATGGGCCTCTGAGGTATATATCATTTGTATGTCATCCTTCACCCAAACTGCACCCCATTCACACGTCATGTTATACTGTCATGGGCCTGTCTGATAAGGGAAGGGTTAAATATAACCCCTTGTACACTATATAGTAGGTAAGGTGTATATCCATCCTCTATAGATAAACAAGCATCCTAACTACACCCCACACATCATGTTATACTGTCATGGGCCTGTCTAATAAGGGAAGGGTTAAATGTAACCCATGTACACTATAGTAGATAAGGTGTATATCCATCCTCTATAGATAAACATCCTAACTCTACCCCACACATCGTTATACTGTCATGGGCCTGTCTAATAAGGGAAGGGTTAAATATAACCCTTTGTACACTGTTTAGTAGATAAGGTGTATATCCATCCTCTATAGATAAACAAGCATCCTAAATACACCCCACACATCATGTTATACTGTCATGGGCCTGTCTAATAAGGGAAGGGTTAAATATAACCCCTTGTACACTATATAGTAGATAAGGTGTATATCCATCCTCTATAGATAAGCAAAACCTAACTACACCCCACACATGTTATACTGTCATGGGCCTGTCTGATAAGGGAAGGGTTAAATATAACCCATGTACACTATATAGTAGGTAAGGTGTATATCCATCCTCCATAGATATGCATCCTAACTCTACCCCACACATAATGTTATACTGTCATGGGCATGTGACAGGGGAAGGGTGAAATGTAACCCATGTACACTATAGTAGGTAAGGTGTATATCCATCCTCTATAGATAAGCTAGCATCTAAACTACATCCCACACATAATGTTATACTGTCATGGGCATGTGACAGGGGAAGGGTGAAATGTAACCCCATGTACACTATAGTAGATAAGGTGTATATCCATCCTCTATAGATAAGCATCCTAACTATACCCCACACATAATGTTATACTGTCATGGGCCTGTGACAGGAGAAGGGTGACATATAACCCCTTGTACAGTATAGTAGGTAAGCTATATAACCATCCTCTATAGATAAGCATTCTACTCCCCAAACATAATTATATTGCCTAATGACGTGTTAAATAGACCCCATGTAGCAGTAGATGAGGTGTGTACACCTCATCCACACACAAGCACCCCAAAATACATGTAATATTATATTGTCACTGTCAAGGGCCACTCTTGCATATATATAATTAATTAGACCCAGTTTACATTGTAGTTGATAAGGGTGTACCCATCCTTCACCCCTCTATTGTATTGTAGGGGGTTAAATGGCCTGAAAACTCACCATAGATAAAGGGATTTTATAACTAAAAACAATCAGAAAACATCCTGTTATTAAGGGGTATAAGTATGTAAAAACAACTTAGAATATAACAATAATATTTCCATGTAAAGTTCATCTTAAAACAGTTCTAATATTTTATATTAAATCTGTCATCATGAATACTAGTTAGCAGGCCAGCACAGTATTATGGTTTATAATAATACCTTTCTAAACACAAGGCCATTACATTACTGTGGTGTCTCAGTGACTAGTCCTAAAAGCAAACTAGTCCCATCCGTTTGTACTACCAGACCAGTGCAATATTATAGATTTCCAATAATAAGTTTATGTTAGTAATTAGGATATATATATATATATATATATATATATATATATATATATATATATATATATATATAATTACATTACAGTGTCCAAAACCTGTCAAGTCATAAATTGTGTGTTCCCAGACATGATTTAGTGCTTGGTGTATTTAAATAAATACAAATCAGACAGTTACAATATTATGGTTTATTTGTGGGTGTTTTTTTTTGTCTTAACACCAGAAAGCTGTATATTATGGACACTAGATTATGGCTATGCCTGATATGGTAATGTAATACAATTCCATTGCCATGTATTTGTTGTGTATCTATGTTTATTTAATCTTTCATCTAGTCCTTTGGTAGTGATGTTACATTTTGGCCACTGCCTGATAGAAATTACTTATTATATTATGTTTGTTAACAATAATGTCATGACCAAGCCAGACTTCACTTGGTTGTGAGTTTTTATTCTGAAAACCACATTAGTCACAAATATATAATGCTGCTGCGATCCTCTCATTTATGATATTATTTAATTTATAAACCTGGAGTTTTGATCAATAATGAGGGTCTCATTTAAGTCCTGATTCTGCCCTATCATTTTTAATGATTTTGCAGTGATTGCTCATTTACAATTCTGAGCATTCCCCTCTCTATGTATTTCTGACAGTGGTAATATGATCCCAATGCCAGCGATATTTAATCCCAGATGCCCTCGGTGCAGGGTGTATCTGCAGTGTGCTTAGGCCTGTATATTACCCTGCTCACACAGGGGCTGACAGATTCCGGAAGAGCTTCATCTCGTGACCATTTTTTGTTTATTCTTTTCTCAGGCCGGTCAGGCCTAGGAAGGATCAGCACTAGGCCGCATCCTGTTGTCACCACAGTGCAAGCTGTTTGTTTTTCCCCCAGCCTGGAGAGGTCAGAGGTTGTTTTACCTACTCCGTGTAATGCTTTTGCTAATGAAATGCACAGTGATGTTGTAGGAGCTCCAGCCCCTCCTAGCTCTCAAAGGGCTGAAAATGCAAATTAATGCACCGGTGTAGGGGAGGGGAATGGGGCGAGTCCTACCTGTGATCATCATGTGCTAGCATTGACCAATCAAATATTATGTTGGTATTTTTGCTGTCTGAGATACAGCTGTGGTAAAATGTTTTGTAATGCAATCTACCAATGCTGCATTTGAAGGGACATCGACTATTGTCTTTGTAGTTCTCCTTCCTTGCAAGAGGTTTACTTTTTTTTTTTTTTTTTAACAGTTAGGGTACAAGTCTTGAGGCTTTCTTGAAGGACAACATTCATATTTATGTTATTTTGAAGGACTTATGTGCAAACCTTTGAAAGTAAACAAAAAATGGCTCTAATTTTTAATTATTTGTTTACTGGAGCAGACATTTTGCCATTGCTCCTATTAGTTTGATCTAGGTTATCTTTGTTTTATTGTGCACAAGACATTTTTTTTTTGTACTCTGTATTTTATAAGAGTTTATTAGCAACTAATTGGCCACCTGGAAGGAACTGAATGTCCATTTGTTGCTGCTGATAGGTCTGCCACAATACTGTGAAACTTTTGAGTTAAATAAAATAAAATCTGACACCTGGTTCTCCAAAAAAGAGCATTTTGTAAGTATGAGACTTCAGTGTCTCTTTTAAAGGGAGTTTATTCTGAAGCCTCCCTAAGGACTTGAAGCTGCAGATCCACCATGAGCAAAATGTACCTTACACTGAGGATTGTCTGCTACCAAGCTTCAAGTGATTTTTGCATGTTTCTGCACAAATTGGAAGTCACAAAAATATTGGTCTTAATCTTTTTTTAGCTTAAAAATGTTTTTAGACGTTAACTACCATCTAATTTGTTACTGTTCTTTTAATATGCACATTTTAGTCTTGTAAATTAGATTATACTCAATCTTTTAGAAAAGCATTACTTACAAAACTAAAATGTTATATTTCAATTTTATTGCTAATTATCTGGAATTATCGTAATAACTGTATTTCTCGGAATTCTGAGCAGGAAGCAATTTTTTTTTTTTAACTAGTTTTAGACATTCAAAGATTAACACAAATGCACTATATATAACATTCTACTATATCCCTGGGTCCTAAAAAGAAAGAAAAAAATATTAATTTATACGCATATGTCAGTGACTGATTTATATAGCTCATCAATATACTTTTTTGTGCACAGCCCTGATGTTTGTTCTTGATGTTAAAATCCTTCATTCTTATCTGCTTGATTTGTGCAATGAATTATTAACTTAACAATTATGTGAAATATGTGTGATGTTGCATATCATGACTATGCATTCCCAGTCTTTACCAAAGGCTCCATGGTCCATGTTGAGTATCATTTAGTTCGAAGTACAAAAGGTTGATCCATCTGGTGGAGGGCAATCTGCTACTGTTGTCCTGTTGCCATCTAATACTACCATCTGCCATTAACCATAAAATGTGTTGTCCAATGCTGTTTTAGAGGTCTGTGCTTCTCAAAAACAGTATGTGATCTTTCTTAAAACGCAGGAATTCATCTCAAGAGACTACAACTCTAATAAGAATATGGTCACCTAAATTGTGTATGTTACCATATGTATTGTGTACTTTGTGTTTTAAAGCTGAAATAAAGGAGATGAAATACATTTAAAATACTCAATGGAAAATAAAGTTCAAGTGAAGTAGTCAATGGATAAAGTCAAAGGGGCACTGTATTCTGTTTTTTTTTTTAATCTATACATTTTCATAGGTTACAGAGCTTTCAAAGCTCTCACTTGAAAAAAAGGAACCTGTGGGGGTTACAAAAGCTCTAACCTATGAAGACTTTTTTTTTTTGCTAGTTTTGATCTTTTAAAACGTATAACTTTTTACTACAGCTAACTTGCCTTTTTTTTTTTTTTAGGGACCAATGTGCAATACTAATGCTGCACTTTTTACTATTGTGGTAAAAAATAAATAAAAAAAATCACTTTTCATTAATTACATATTTATGCTGTTGCACTGACCATTTCCATTGTTGTCTTTGAATACCTTCCCTAGCTCTGAGTGTTTCTTGTCAAGTAGGAAGGAGGTAGAGCACGAATAATGTTGGACTACAGCATCTTTTTTTTTTTTTTTAAACCATTCATGGGCAACATATTTCACCTGAGGCCTCAGCGTCATTAAAAGGGGACTTGTGCTTTACGCCTTTGTATTTAACTCAAAGCAATATGGTAAATTAGCTAGAGGAATTAATTAGTAATAAATGTAGAGATAATGAGATATTTACTATAAATGGATATTTGTCAGGTTTAGAGTGATAATGGGTGTTCACTGCTTTCCCACTCCATTGTACATCCTCTGCCGCTTGTGGCCCTTCTTGCCCCTTTTTTAAAGTGTGATAATCAAGACTAGATGACTGGGTTACATTTTTCTTTAAGGTTTTACTTTAGGATGCCACCAATCGGTGTCACTGTAGTGCAGCACATTTTCCTTTTTTTTTATTTTTTTTTATTGAAGATAAATGGGTGTTTTACTATAGCAGTAACACAATTCATTCAGCTCAGTATATCAACTCATTGGTGCCTCAATGATTAGCACTCGGTTGCAGATTGATTGGTGTGTGTATATATAATTACCATCTATTAAAATGTTACCTACATGGAAGACCTTGTACTGAATGTGCAATATATTGTTGTTGCAGCACATTAACTGCCATTTTGACCTCAGATAAGATGTCCACATTGCACTTTTTTATGGCTGGGGTAAAATCTAGAGCATCTTGTTCAATATGCTAAAAATTGTATTGCTGACTCCTATGGTTTCTAAACTAAATTCTTCGCTGGCTCTTAAATACTTCAATGGTCCCTAGTCATCTCTTTATTTTTTTTTAATTTTTTTTTTAATCCACATATGTTTTATAGTTTGTAAGTTATTTTTCTTCATAATAAACACTTATAGTATAGGATCTATAAACGTCATATAAGTGATGGTGAAGTGGTAGTTGTTTAGAGAGTGTATGTATGTTCTAATTTGCATTTTCATTATGCACTCTAGCAACCACTCCTATAATCTTACTGTAACTACATTTAGCTGTAGACAATACTGTTGTGAGCTTCTATTCTTTGGCAGCCGCAGCTTTAGTCCTTGCTTGGTGCAGTCCCCACAGGGTAAATAGCATTTTGTACACTTGTTAATAGCCGTCTAGTTTGTTAGCCGTCATAACACCTACATTGCAGGTACTAAATAGCGTTGTCTCCAGCTATTGAGAGCGAGAGCATAATTGTAGTTCTATTTTTTTTATGGAAATATTATTTTTAATTTTTTTTTGTGCTGCGTCCAATTCTGAAATGAATGATAAAAGTAAATCAGACTTTTTAGCCATGATGTCACAAACCTGGCAGTCCTCTTTAAAAATGGGATCATTAATTGTCACCCAGTAAATAACTATATATATATATATATATATATATATATATATATATATATATATATATATATATATTTATTTTTGTAAAATACATCAACAGTCAGTTGGAAGGGAGCACATTAAAAGGTATTGGATTCATACACGTAATACAATAAAATGCTATGCACTTTTATGTTGTGAAAGCAATGCACTAGGCCGATGCACATTTACCGATTTTACTTGCTTTTTATTTGCCTACCCAAGGCTGTAAATAAGTCTCAATTAAAGTACCACTACACAGTGAAAAAGTTGTCTTTGTTTTCTACTGGACATGCCCCTCTCTTGCCCCACAAACATTTGCTCACAAAATTTTGTTTTTCACCTAAAAAAAAAAAATCTCCTAAAGTATGTCCCAATCTTACACAAGAACAAAAATTCTGATCCACTCTCTCATCATATCTCGCCTCGACTACTGCAACTCTCTACTTGTCTGGTCTCTCCATCACCCATCTGTCCCCACCCCAGTCCATTTTGAGCGCATCCGGTAGACTCCTCTACCATACTCCATCTTCTCAGTAACACTTCCCACAGCGGGGTGTTTACATTTTGTGGAGAGCTGTGATTGTATCTATTCAAACTTCCTGTTTTTTTCAGGGAAAGGGGTATAGTGCAAAGTTCAATCTAATAAAATTATTTAACAATAGCTATTTACATCTTCCTGTTTCTTTTCCCTGCACTCTTCCTTAGCTACAAAAACGTACACTCTTGATGCTGCTCTGAGGATGTGATTTAAAACAATAACACAAAATGGATTGTTATATTAAGTCTCTAAAAATGTTTTTTTTCTCTCAAAATATTTTTACATCCATAACTTAAACAGCTACTAATATTTATTACGTACTTCACAAACAAGTAGCATTTTTTTCTGCAGTGGCCAATTAAGTTCTCTAAATATGTAATCTCCAGCTGAGATCTACACATGTACTCAGGTCTTTTTAGAAATTTTATGTATCTGGTCAAAAATACAATCGGCCATAAATACTGAACAGAAAATCTTTTATATAAATGACAATATAAGTATGGAGAGGTTCTTTAGCAATTGTACCTTTTTATGAAGTGTGTATCTTTTTTTTAGTATTCAGACACCAATAATCCTGTTTTTGGTGGTGTTAAAGGCTTGATAATAGGGTCTACTCTCTGTTTACAGTCCTCTCCGCAGGGGGGGGGGGGGGTGTGTGGTTAATTTCCCAAAATATTTTCAAGATATTTTATATTTAAGTGATAGTCCAATTTTTAATATACATGCATGTACTTGATGTTTTTCCATTCCTCTATGGTTTCTATTAACATACAGTTTCATTTTCCACAGATTCTCTGTTAAGACTTGATTGTGAATCCTGTTTGTTCCACGTCCTTTAAAAGGTAATCCAGTTTTTCTTCATTCTGCATATGACCAGTAAAACAAAGCATAATATGAGAAATAAGGCCATAAAACCCAAAAGGGCAGGTCATACAGGTTTTACAGTTTCCTGCAAAAGTTCAGTCTGTTATGAGGGCTTTTGTGTTTATCTTACAGTTTGTTTGCAGAGTAACCAATTATTTGTTTCCGGTCTATTAAACTTTATCCTCTGCATATGTATCATCGCTGGTGGAAGAACTTTTAACTCCAACTCTCTAAACATATTAGTTTATTTTTATTTTACTTCTGGGCACCCATAGGGATGTATCTCATTGCTCCAAACATATTTGGCTTCTTAGATTCATATATATTTAGATTTGTCTACTTCTGTTTTTAATATATATTTTTTTGTAACATTTTAATCTAAGAAAGGGTTCCCATAACTCATTTGTGGATAGCTGTTACAATTCATATCAGTATAAAAGGAATGATAGACAATTTGTATACTTTAGCAACATGTTTAGAAAACCTGAAATTGCGGTTTGTAACAATCACAATAATTTGAAAGAAAATGTCTTGCTTTAAGACTTGATCTAAGAATATTTGACAATACACTTTTTTTAAATTATGTAAAATGTTTTCTGATTTACAGAATCCTGTACAAAATGGTAATTGGTCTGTAATTGTACCTGCTAGTTTAAGTGTAATATAAGATTAAAGATGTGTATTTTTATACTTCCAGCAACAAAGCGTTCTAGCAATTTACACCATTGCTTATATAGCACATCTTTTGACCTAGTTACAGCTTGGTACAAAGAGAATAGCTTAAACAATGATTTATTATATGCTTGCTCAGAAGTTATTTTGGGATATAAATGTGAATTCAGGCATCTCCATTATTAAATATATCACTTTTTTGCATTTTATTTTCAATGTTTTATATGTACACCATTTTCCAAAATGTTATAACAAAGTGAAAAGAAAGCAAACTGGCTTGTTGGCAGCATATTTATGAATATGGTTGGGAGAGTTGACCTGTCAGAAAATCTGGTCTTGCTCCCTCCTTTTCTTCTTCTTTTCTTCTTTTATTTATTCTTACTTTGTGCTTGAGTTATATATGGAAAACAAAACTAAGCAAAAAGGAGGAAGAAAAGAGGGAAACGTGTAATGTAATTCATTGAGATGTTGATGACAAAAGATAACTGCATTTTTATTCAGAAACATTTTTAATGTATTGTTGGTCAACTGTCATTCTCTCTTGTGACAATAAAAAATATATTAATAGAAGAAAAAAAGAATTCTGAAAATATTTGTCTCTTTTCAGCGCCACCATGGCAACTGCACCTTACAACTATTCTTACATCTTTAAATACATCATCATTGGTGAGTATTTTTTTTATTTAATTTAGTTTGTTTTCTTCCTCTCTGGTCTTGTACAAAATGCTTGCTGGTAGATCACAATTTAGTTTCCAAACTAGCACTATGGATTTCATATGAGACAAAGTGAGCCAAATCCCAAACCTAGCCTTATGGCTAAACCCCAGTTTCACTTTTCTTCTAGTTTTATTGAGACATAAGTCTTTAACACAACGCACACTGCACATGAAGAATAACAACGTGGCAGGGAATACTAACCCATTGTTCTTTTCTTTTACTGTGCTATAGGTCATAACAAGGATGCCTTTATGTAATTAGGCCATATGTTCAATATTCATCTTATTTTAGCATTTAAGAAAAAAATATATACTAATTTCAGACCTGGGAACTATTGAACCCAGCACTCACTCAGCCTGTTATTTCTCAGTATGATTTATCATGTCTTTATTAAAGGACCGCTGAAAATTATAATGAAGAAAAATGATATACTTTTAAGAACGATATCATTAAAAACTAATACTCATATATTGTGCATAATAAAAGTACTCCTAAAGTAAATTAAAATAGTCAACTATGTGTTCTATCTGTGATTGTAAATCAACACTTTATTGTAACATACAGATACTATTTGTTAGTGTGGCTGTGTGAAAGAGGATATAAATCACTCATAAAACAGTCTGTTAATTCCCCCACTTAATTGAATTCTATGCAATATGCCAAAAGTCTACATGGAGATATATCTATATATCTATACAGATATATATCTATATAGATAGATAATCTATGTCTCAAAATTTAAAATGAATAAATATTTAAATTAAATCAGAAATAAAATGTATATATGGGATGTCAAACCAACTCATAAATGCTGGAATCCCAAAGCCTTTAGAAGAGAGACTTAATAGGGCAGGATTATCTTGAACATTGATTTCAGTTTTATAAACAAATGAAAAAAATAGCAATTTTCCAGTGTAGTTCCTGGATTTATCTGACAAATATTTTAGTACTCTGACCTGTAAACATAAAATAGCAATACCAAATTAAGCAGAATTTTTGCAGACTTTTTGAGTGACCAGAAAATGTAACTACAGGTCCTAAGATTTTGCAGAAATTGTGGCTGATCTACACCATTATCCATAAAGAAGAAAATGTTTTTTTTGTAAACCTACATTTGTTTTAGGGACTAGCAGCTGCTACTTTTTTCTTTTAGTAAATGGGATAGGATCTGCTCAGGAGCATGTCCTAAACATTTCTTTTAGACCGGCCTGTTTATCCAGGAAATAATTACTATACAGTCTGCCATCTGTGCAGATGTTCCACCGTCCTTGGTCACCTATAAGGGGGTGGAGAGAAGCTGTTCTGCCTGGATGTGCAGCGCTGGTTTCAAATGTGAACAATACAAGCTACAGTGATTTTTTTTTTTTTTTTTTTTTTTTAACAGCAATTTTTCTTTTCTGCATTGTGTCAATGTCTTTGGTGTAACACTTAGATCAGTCAGATTAATCAGGAAGTACTAGGAATTGTTTGGGTCTTGTGGAATGGGGTACAGTATGATTGCCATTTAGGGAATTCTACTTTAGGTTGTTGGTGGTTATTCAGAAATAATATGTCTGGTAACAATATCAGAGACAGTTTCACGGTGAATTATTAGTTGTAACCTTTGACCTGGAGCAAGTCATTTTTGTGAACTCTGCATTGGTGACATGTAAAGCAGTACTTTTCATACCAATTTTCAGGGAATCTTTGATGGTCCACGTTTAGGATAAACATTGTTAAATACACTGAAATTGCCTCATTTTTTATTCAGACAATGCAATTCCTATATCTTGAATTTTCTATTTCTTCCCTCGAAGGATATACGCCCTTTTCTTACCTTTTTGAAAAGTCTTGGCGGCTTATCTTTAATATACAGGTAGGACGCCAATAATCCAGCATCCTATGTTCGAGGACCTTGCCGGATTAACCGATTTGCCTGGCCAGTGGTGGTCGCAGAGTAACTCTGCCCACAGTAACCATGTGAGCACCTGCAGCCACCTGTTTATTGATGACCAACTTAGGGCTGTGATCGGGGCATGGACTGACAGCTGAAGTGGTGATCCGCAGACAGGTCAGAGGATACTGTGAGGAGACTGCTGGAATATCCAAACCGGACAATCGGTGTCCTACCTGTATATAATATCCAGACTAAAAAGTAGAGAAGACAGTCAGGGTTGGATTAAATGATGGTTTCTTTAGAATAGGTGTTTATCTATTCATGTGTTTTTCTGTTCTGACGATTTAACTAAAACATAGCTTTGGAACACTTGATTTAAAGAATTTCAATAACTATTATCCAAAAAGCGAATCCAAAAAAACTGGTAATGTGCCACCTATTTTATTTGAAGAGCCATAAATGCAGCTTTCAAGTACTTAAAAGTACAACTCAAGACATTTTAAACTATTTGTTAAAAATGGTGAAATCATTATAGGGAGTAGTAAAAGATTAGTGACCCTACATTGCTTGGCCCCTAGTTTTTGTCCAGGCCTGTTCTTAAATTCTACCACATCTGGAAGCAAATTCTTTCTTTCTCTAGTGCTGTGATCACTGCATTGCACAGAGCAGTCTTGAATTTGCTGCTCTGGTGCAATCTCCTCACAAGAGGCACTGCAAATTCAAGATGCTTTCTATGAGTGCTATAATCTTCTCTAATCTTAGCTCTCGGGATAGGGTTACAAAGGAAATGGTTCTTATTATATTGGTGATAGATAAAACAAAAACATACACGTGCATACTAATTTTAAGGATTTAAATTGTAGGAGCCGGGCTGGCATTTTTAATCACCCTTTTGACCTGGTGACTGTTTTTTGTTGGGCCCTTGTTTAAAACTCTGGGTAACACGTTCTGTACCCAATATGGATACACTGATAACTTTTTAATGAGCCAGTCGCCTGAATGCATTGTTACGTCTAAAGTCATCGGAAAATATAAAGACTGAGTGTGTAAGTGTATTTTGCCAGGGGTCATAATTGCTCTATGCCTCTGAGCCCCAGGGGGTTAATTGGCAATTATAGTTTCCTTTAGAAATAAATATCAGTGTGCCTTTTAGTGATTGTAACATGGAAAGAAATGCAAACTTCAATGTTTTTTTATTAATTTTTTTAAATATATATATTTTTTCAATGGAATAGCAATACCATACAGATAATGTCCCCAAAACTGATCTTGTATCACTTTAATGGAGACAGACACTATAGATAATGGGATAGAGGAGTTCTCTTGTGTAAGGGAGTGCTATGCTAGATATGAAGGAAGAAAATGGACGTGCTCTTCCACTACCGAGAACAGGCTGGGGCCTTATGGATATCCTCCATGGGCCATCTGTTGCACACCACTTACCGTATTGGTCCGAATATAAGCCGCACCCGCATATAAGCCGCACCCATAAAGTTCAAGGGGAAAAAATAGAAAAAAGATAGTACTCAAAAATAAGCCGCACCCGTAAAATTGGAGAGAAAAAGACTCTCAAAGTGATCAGCCATTGCAAGAAACAAGCTTTCTAATTAGCACTGTAGCTTTTTTTGCAGGTTACAGGCTTTACAAGATGTTAGAATCACTAAAACCGTAAATCGCTATTCAATACCGCAGTCTAAAGCACGAAAGTCAGTACCCTTAACTCGCAATTGCGCAAATCGGCAGTAATTTTGCATTCGCGAATAGAAGTCGCACGCGTTACAAGCAAAGTTCGCAAATCGGCAATGATTTTTTGACTGTCGCGAATATAAGCCGCACTCTTAACTCGCAAGCTCAAAAATCGGAAAAAAGGTGCGGCTTATATTCGGATAAATACAGTATTTATAATCTGAAGACCTGAATAACTCTTATTTTATTTGAATCCACTAGGAAGAGTGTGTGTGTGTATGTGTATATATATATATATATATATATATATATATATATATATATATAATCCACTCACTGTCACGAGCTGCTATAGAACAGCATTGTTCATTCAGCCTTTGTCTAATCAAATCATTAGGTGGCTTCTTGTACCTGATACCAACTTGTATTAATAAGTAACCATTCAACTCTCCGGTCAATGAGTGAATACAGTTCACATTATACAGTGTATCAGCCAATGGTCTAATTAGACAATTCTGATGCTGTTACTATGTTATACTGGGAAGTAACACACAAGTATACTGAGATTTAGTGCTTACCAGCGTGTTGCTTTTATTGATTCAGCAATACTAAAGGGTAGACATATTTTTTTGCAAGAGATGATTTGAACACAAATGCAAACTGCTCCAGTTCTGTGGGTAAAAGACCATAGCATAGATTTACAATTGAATGGTGGTCAGGATTTGTGAGACCTAAGGTGAGGAGAAACAACTGCTAGTGTTTATTCTTTTTGTTTGTATTAGGTGGTTATCACTGTATTAGGAACTCAAATGGTATATCTTGGAAACTCTAGCTGGAAATAATTTACCCTCCATGGCTTCTGTGCTAACATTGTCAGAAATTAGCTGTTTTAAAACTGTAGGTGATAACGAGCTCTTTATCATTATGTTAAAATAATATATTGCATTTTCTTTCACAAAAATATTCATGCTCCCTGGGTTTGAGAAACTAAACAGTTTACAGTAAAGAATAATATTCTTACAATGTTACAAAATGTGTTTTTTTTTATTATTTATTTTAGGATACATCTGACCACATTGGTTCTTTTTAAATTGATGCATTTCTTGTCATATCTGACAGTTATTTTTATTTTTCTCTTTACAGGTGATATGGGAGTAGGGAAGTCCTGCTTGCTGCACCAGTTTACAGAAAAGAAATGTAATTTTTCTGCACTTTTTATTTATTTATGATTGGAGTATTAAAAATTATGTTCATACTAGGTGGTGCATAATACTAAAAAAATGAAATTCCTATACTTCTATTTTATGATGTTGGACAGTGAATATTCAACTTGTTACAAAATACTTGTATTCTAGTTCATTGTAGATCTTAAAAATATTCAACATCATGTTTTAGGACTAACAGATTATTGATATTGTTTCCCTTTTTGTTATGTATTGTACTCTGCCACTGCATGCATACATAATTGGCCTTTTAACAGGGTAGCTAGCATTATTATTCAGAATCGCATTACTGTTGAAAATGTCTTCCCACAGCAAATCCTCATTGGGGTCATTTGTTGAAAAATATATATTTATCCTTGTGATTTAGCTCTAAGTAAGTGGTACAATGCAACAAGTGTAGCGCTCTGCAGAAATCAAACCTTATGGTTGTGTCCTTTTCTTATATTTGTATGTGAATCAAATTCGGAACAACCCAGGATTGTACTCTTTTGCACACTATATATAGTGTGATAAATCTATTTTAAAATGATATACCATGAATCTGGCTCCTAACGTTTTTGTAATGCTACATATAGTTTCCTTACGAGCCAGGGAATGGTATATGTATATAGATATAACGGAAGCCTAAGTTTGTTATACCTTTTTCAACAACTGTGGTACAGAATTGCACTATTAAAATATACAGAGTAGTTACCATAGTTTATACAAAGTAGCTTCGATCCTCAGTTTGCCATGTTTAATAATTCATCCAGCTTGAGGTATATATGCTTGTCTGATCTAGATTGTGGAATATTATATTAAAATAACGATGAAAAACACTTCATCCTGAATTGGTGGCGTTTTCCATTCTTGCCTGTCGTAATAAAACTTTATTGCATCTCTCAAATACTAGTAAACTTAAATGAGAGATTTTAGGTGAAATATTTGTAATGTTCTAGAGTGACTTACCATTGTCAAGACTTTTGTGTGTCACTATTCTTTGCTGAATGTCACAGGAAGTTGTTGAATTTACATGCGAGACTTGGCTGAGTAACAAAATGTTTACTCTCTCTCAAAAAAAAAGGAATTCTTTCTATATACTTGCTAGCTGGGCATTAGTTTACTTTTACGTTTAAATTGCCCATCACTTGGTGTATATCTTCTGATTGTATCCTGATATTACACATTAGTAGAAACCTTTTGGTATCGGATAACTTTAATGAGTATTGAGCTAAGCAATGACACTGGTATAATTGGTGCAGAATTTAAGCATCATTTATAATAAATGCTTGAAAAATATTTAAACTTTTAGCTCTACTTTTTGAATCCAAACATACCATTATGTATTTTCTAGAATGTGTTTTTGAAATCTGTACAGTTGTGTGTAAAACTTTTTATATTGAGCTTGATCACAAGGTCCTCTAATGTTTCAACTGGTGCTTCAGTAGACATTGTAAAAGTGGAGTGGTGTATTCCTACATTCATTTTTGAAGAATGTGTATTTAGAGTTACATTGTAAATGGGTTTCACTGTGCTATAATTAATTTTAATTTTTTTCCCCCTCTCTAAATTACCAGTTATGGCCGATTGCCCACATACCATTGGTGTTGAATTTGGCACTCGGATAATTGAAGTTAGTGGCCAAAAAATTAAACTCCAAATCTGGGATACAGCAGGGCAGGAAAGATTTCGAGCTGTTACCCGAAGCTACTACAGAGGAGCTGCAGGAGCACTTATGGTCTATGACATAACTAGGTAAGTTTATTGAAAAGGGTAACAAGCCCTTCATTTCTTAATGTGGAATATATTCAGTTTACTGCTGTATTTTTAGACATTAAGAAATATGCAGAATTGTGTGTGGTATGCACAAAGGCGGTACCAGTGGTTGAAACACAAGAGGTTGAAAAAAAAAATGTTAATAGGACCTGAGGTCCTGATGGAATACATCAAAGAGTACTGAGGGAACTGGGCTCTGTAATAGCCAAACCATTATATTTAATGTTTCAAGATTCACTCAACACAGGGTCTCTACCTGATGACTGGAGAAAAGCAGAGGTGGTACCTATATTTATTTAAGAAGGGAGCAAGAAAAAATCCAGGAAAAATATACACCTGTAAGCCTCACTTCTGTAGTGGGAAAGCTTTTAGAGGGGCTAATAAGGGGTAATATACAAGAATATGTCTATTTAAACAAGATTATAAGTCAACTCAGTGGATGTAGTCTTTTTGGATTTTGCAAATGCCTTTGATACAGTGCCACATTGAAGACTATTGTTAAAACTGAGGGATACAAGAATTGCAGTAAATACCTGCTCCTGGGTTGAGAGCTGGCTAAAGGACAGGAAGCAAAGGGTTGTTGTAAATGGAAAATACCCAGATTGGACTAATGTGGTAAGTGGGGTTCCTCAGGGCTCAGTATTAGGTACTCCCCTTTTTTAACATATTTATTAATTACTTGGAAGTAGGATTAGAAAGTATTGTCTCCATTTTTGTTGACGCAAAGTTGTGCAAGGTAATTAAATCCGATAATGATGTACTTTCCCTCCAAAGGAGTTTGCATAAATTAGAGAAATGGCGACTAAATGGCAGATGAGATTTAATACGAATAAATGTAAAGTTATGCATCTGGGAAGGAAAAACAGCCATGCAATTTTATATTCTCAATGGAGCAAATCTAGGGGTATCTGATATTGAAAGGTATTTGGGAGTACTTGTGGACAATCACCTAGGTAACAGTGCTAAATGCCAAGCAGCAGCTGCAAAGGCAAGTAAAAGATTAGCATGTATTAAGAAGGGTATAGAAGCAAATATAATTCTGCCACTATACAAATTCTTAGTACGTCCTCATTTGGAATATGGAGTAAAATTTTGGGCAACACTACATAAAAATTACATTATAGAGCTGGAAAAAGTGCAGAGAAGGGCAACAAAACTAATAAGGGGAATGGAGGGGCTAAGTTATGAAGAAAGACTAACCAAATTAAACTTATTTTCTCTAGAAAAAAGGCGTCTACGAGGGGATATGATTAACTTATATAAATACATCCAGGGTCAATATAAGGCTTTGTCAAGGGAACTTTTTGTGCGAAGAGGTTTTCAACTGACATGATCCTTTGAGATATTAGAAGTAAAAACAATTTCACCTTAAAGGAACATGTCAGTTGAAAACCTCTTAGCACAAAAAGTTCCCTTACTGTGAAGAACCCTTTTTGTTTCTTTGAGATATTAGAAGTAAATAAATGTCACCTTAAAGAAAGGTGAAATTGTTTTTACTTCTAATATCTGAAAGAAACAAAAGGGTTCTTTACAGTAAGGGTGGTTAATCTGTGGAAATCTCTACCAAAGGAGGTGGTGACAGCGGATTCCATTGATAACTTTAAAAAGGGATTGGATATATATTTATTTAAATAAGGGAATTCCAGGTTATCCTGGATAATTAGAGGGAGTATTGATCCAGGGAGGAGTCTGATCTCTAGTATCTGGGGTCAGGAAGGAATTTTTATATAAAAAAAAAAAAAATCTTCCCTTTTTGAGACAATTGGCAAAGTTTTACTGTTTTTTTCCCCCTCCCCGTCTGTTTGCCTTCCTTTGGATCAATTAACAATTAATCCGCATATTGCAGATCAGAGGAGATCTAAAGAGGTTGAGCTTGATGGACTAAATGTTTTATTTTTTAACCTCCATTACTATGTAACTAGGAATGATTTTCATGGAAAATAAACCATTTTAGTTAACCTGTCTTGTACTATTATAGAAAAAATACTGACTTTGATTTAATAAAAAAAAAAAAGAAAAAGGAAAACAATTTAAATGTGTTTTTGCACCTCAAAATCTAAAATGATAAATAACATATGGCTATAACCTATAATCTGGTCCACAGTAACAGTGGCTAGAAAAAGCCCAAACACAAAATAGTGTTATAATGTACTAAAATATGTTTTATATAGCATATGGTCAGCAGCATGCCCATCTAATTCTCCTGTTGGACCTGGATATATAGTCTTGAAATGTTGCTATTTTAAAAGGCCACATTGATTTAAAAAAAATAAAACTAATTGACAGTTTTAAGGTCCTAAGTTATATTACTTGAGAATTCAAAATAAAAATCATTGTTATAATAACCTTTTTTCGGTGTCAGCAGTTTCCACAGCCAAATGATATTTTATGATGAAACTTCTTTGTTCTGCTCTAAATACATGGCGCTCACTGAAAAGTCACTATTAATGTTTCAATGCAGAAAAGTGTCAAACTCTGCTTGGAAGAAAGTTTATGATCATTATAACCTTTTCTGCTAATATTTCCTGGAGGCATGGTATCCTCCTACTACTACTTTTTTAAATCGGTCCATGCTGTGTATATCTGGATGAATAAGTTTCAGGTCCTTGAGAGAAGGCTTAACACTAGCACCATAAACAGTTTATTTAAAAATAAAAACCCTTTTATAGAATTATCTCGCCCTACCAAATAAGCTCTTATTTGGGGCTCCAATTGTTTAATGAAATCCACACAATTTAACACCTTTTTGTTTCTCACTTGCAGGAGAAGCACATACAACCATTTAAGTAGCTGGCTGACAGATGCCAGGAACCTCACCAATCCAAATACTGTAAGTATTCCAATATAATTGCTGAATTAAATAATTTCAGCATTTTTATTGCCTACAATCTTGGAAAATATGTTCTCTTTAATAATTAAGTTTGTGTATGACTTGGGTTTGTATATTACTCCAAACTCATATGAATATGTTATAAGAAAGGCAAAATGTCTTCTGCTAGTCTGCCTCTACATTGAGGGGAGGAATTATCCTACTGGAGCTTATTATTCTACAGAGGACTACTTTATAGTGGCCATGTATTCAATCAAATGCTGCATTTATTTTTAAATGTAAATACTTTATGTAGATTGTCATGTTCTTAGACAGCACAACCTTATGCTGTATATTCTCAGATATGCAAGTGATCTTTCTCATCTAATATTAAAGCACCACTGTACTTTAGGAAGAGATACTTGTTTGCCAGTGATGTTAGCATGTTACATACTACACAGTTGTGTAAGTCTTAGACATAAATGTTTTGTTTTTTTTAATTAGAAAATGGGAAAAACATTGTGTAATGGAATCCATGTTTGTGTTTTTTACATCACTTCTTGTGAACTTAATTGTGAGGGGGATTTAGTCGAGAGAGCGATGGAGGTGAACTTTGACAAAATTAACAAAGCTAAAGTTCCCGACTGACATGGGCACCGTACCCCTTCCGCCTCAAAGGCCCAGAAGCTGGACGTTTGCATCAATTGATGCAAGCACAGCTGTCTATTAATGTAAACACCCCTCTCATGCACAGCTTCCACCAATGTATCATGGATGCCTCCATGGTCACATAGGGAAAAAATAATAATTTGCAAGTCTCTATTTCAAAACATGCTTAATTACCTTTTTTTCCTCACCAAATGATGTCCTCAGTAGGACACAAAATGCCAAAAATATATGTTTATGACCATTTTAAATAGGCTTCTCCATTCTGTTGAAATTGCTTTACTTTTGTTGCTGGCATTCCTTTCACTTGTTTGTGCTTTTTATTATTGTGCTTTAGGTGATCATTCTAATAGGAAATAAAGCAGATCTTGAAGCTCAAAGAGATGTTACATATGAAGAAGCAAAGCAGTTTGCTGAAGAGAATGGTAAGTGTCTATACACACACTAAAGTGGCAAATAGAGGAGCTCAAAGTAATAAGACCATAAAAGTGAGGGGGGAGAGAAAAAGGACCAATTTAATGTTGGATGAAAACACTGTGTAAGTAAAAACATATACTCCCAAATCAGTGGTATTGGTAACTGTAGGGATATCTGTCGTACAGAAAAAGTGAGGAAAATGAACATGGTGGTGGCCTTACTTTTTTATATTATGTATGTAATCAGTCTGTACAAAAACCTTTTTGCTTTTCCAAGTGGTTGGAAAGCCAGAAGTGAAATGAACGTAGCAAATCGGTTAGCCATTCCTATCTGGCTGAGCTCAGTACTTGCATGGTGTCTATCCAACTAGAAAGTGTTTTTCTCACAAGGAAGTTACTTGGTTATTGTTGGGAATCTTTTCAGCTTATATTTTTTTTAAAGACCACTGCACAATGAAAAAAATATGTTTGAAAACTTTGAGTCTGAACATAATTAAGTGTAAAATGTTTATTTTATTTTACAGGGCTTCTGTTCCTTGAAGCAAGTGCAAAAACGTAAGTGTACAAATGCTAGAACTTGTGACCACTGTGGCGGGTATTTCAGATTTATATCATCGCAAAGAGTGTTAAATATATAATTTTTTGTTTAGTGCAGTGTAAATTTTTAAAAACTTTCAGGTCTCAGAGCATAATAAAGTGATGTAAATATGTAACTGCTTTGAGAGTCTTGTTGCTGTCAGCCAATGAGCAGTAATCTAGATATAGAAGTGCAGTGGAAAATATCGCTTATATCGCTCATCTCCACCAGCGCAAAGTGCGCCTTCTGCGCACATTGCCTGCAACTGCGGGCCTCGCTTTGCGAGCCTGCGACCTTGGTGATTCTATGTGTACTGTGCATTAACTTTTTAATCTTTAGTTTGTAGAAACGAGTAGCAGATAATTAGTGTCATTATTTAGATGTTGCCTCTCCTGCTTGCTTGGGATTCTGAGTGTCTTCTATAATGTTTTCTAGAGGTGAGAACGTGGAAGATGCATTCCTGGAGGCTGCTAAGAAGATCTACCAAAATATCCAAGATGGAAGCCTGGACCTGAACGCCGCAGAGTCCGGTGTACAGCACAAACCCTCAGCTCCCCAAGGAGGGCGGCTAACCAGTGAGCCCCAACCGCAAAGAGAAGGCTGTGGCTGCTAGTGACATTGCCCCATGGCTCTGTTTCTGATCTTTCCACCTGTCTGTCTGTAGCAGTATTTTTTACTGCCCCATTGTCTTCTGTACATCTTATTGGTTTAAATTAAAGGTGGGGGGACTCTGCTAAGACGACAGTTTAACACAATACTAAACTGCTAAATAACTATAGATGTAATCAGGTTATCAAAGGCAAGTCAAGTAATAAACACACAAAAAAAACCTTTCCTGCATGGTAAACTCTAGAACTTTTTTTCTTAATATGTCTTTGTGATGTCCGCAATCCATGATTTAAATATAAGCACTGATGCTGGACTTCTTGATTTCTTGCAGGGCTGTCCTACAGTTTAATTTTTATTGTATAAAGCCTTTCCTTCTGTGACTTGTCAAATGCCCACAGTAGCTAATAAGTTTATTTGCTGTGAATAATTTCATAGTTGACAAATGGGATCTTGTAACTGTTGGGAAGAGTTTCCTGTTGGTTTTCGCTCATACTTTCCCCGGGGGCATCCATTACTCTGTCTTAACCTTTTCAAAGGAAAAAAAACAAAACCCTGTTTACTTTTTTTTTTTTTCTTTCCTTGTGCGCAATAGCTTTATCTTGTGTTTTTTGAGATTTTATCCTTTACAATTTAACAAAGTAAATATGTAAAAAATGTCCGAAGGAACCGAGCTAACCTTTAAATACATTCTGTGTATATGATTTTAATGAAGAAAATAAATTGAATACTGGCATTAGTATATAAGAAAACATCGGTTTGTACAGTACAATTTGTGTGCGCAAGTTGCCCCATGTAGCACAGTAGATGTAATTGCAGTTTATCTGATCTTTCTCAGACTCGTGTCCCATTCTTGCACCGTGGCTTTCCTAGCAGCGCCGTTATAACTCCATGTGTGCAGCTGGCCGTGCGCTTTGTATACATTTTTGCAATTCGGGCCTGCCTTACATTGTATAGAAAGAAACTGGGTTGACTATTGCACATTTTATCCTCTCCTTCCGCCTCTTTGGATTAACGTTCTGCTGCTTTTAGACTTTTAACAGAATTTTTGTGCGTTTTTAACACTACGGTTAAGATGGTTTTTACAGCGTCAATCCCTTCTCCATTTTATTTCCGATGTGGGGCATGTTGTTTCTTTCCAGATGTTGCTTTTGTTTCTTATGTATTGATACATGCAGCCATTGCTTAAACACATTAGGTCTTTTGTATTCGGTGTTTTAAGCATTTTGATGTGTAATATAAACCTGTTTTAGTAGAGGAGCAATTTCATTTCTAATGCTTTTTGTTTTAATAAAGACCAATAATAATTGCAAGGTCCCTTGAGCATGTTCAGAATCAAATAGGCCCGTGACCTTACCCTGACCAGCTGTAACTGCAGTGTTACGTTACAAAACAGTTTTAAAGAGCGATTTCACTAAAAAACATTGTGTTTGTACAGTAAAGGGAGGCCAAAACTGGAATGTGACATTATTAGGGTTAATTTTGTGCAGTCCATTATTAAGTCTGGGTATATATATTCATTTTAATTTTTTTTTAAATATGGGATCTTCAGAATAGACCAGTACACGTACCGTTAGAGGGTTAATGCATTTTGCCATCAGTAACGATAAGCCCCCCCCCCCCCCCCCATGGTTTATCGAGGGACCACGACCTGCTGATTTTAAGACAGAAAATTTTGGTTCAAAACTATTAGCCACAGCTTGTCTCACGTTCAGGTGAGATCCCTAAGTTCCTTAAGTTACAGTCGGTCACCTGTTTATATCTGTGACTAAAGGAGGTGTTTGGACTGCTGTACTTTCCCTTGATGTAACAAAATGCTATTAATCTGAATATTTGTAAATAAAGTACCTGTATCTAGATAATTTAAAACCGGTTTCATTATTTATTTTACAAGTTTTAATCCAATACTGCACTCCTTTTTTTGGGGGGGTCTCATTTTAAATTAACAATTGCTGGAAGAAAAATACACTTTTTTTTGTTTAATACCATTTTAATTTCCAAGCGTATCTGAAATGCAACGCACCGGTGTAATATGTAAGGGGATACACCTGCTCGGGTTACTGCATTTTTTTTTTTAATTTTTAAATATTTCTCTTCCAAATTTTGTTTTTGTGATCACAGGGCTCGGAGACATTTACATTTGGGAAACTCCTTGTAATATGTAAAGTGACCCAGCATGGTATAGGTAATAAAAAGTACTTTATTAGATTGACGTTTGTACCTGCCAGTCAGCCTTTCTGATCCATCCATTACAGAAAGTCTGAACCTATAGACCCAAGTGTAAGCCAAAAGACAGGGTCATCTTTGTAGCCTTCAGACCCTCCAGATTGTGACCCCAGTTGCCATTGTCTCTCAGTGCATGGAACAGAACGACTGACTGATCTCATTAAATCTTATCCAAATTATAATATACTTGTTATTCTAGTTTTAATATATACTGTCCGTGTAAGTTCTGCGGTATCACTTTGCTGTAGAAATATTTTGATGCATCCAAAATGTTATATTGTGTTTTTTTTTTTTTTACTGCCTAGTCCAGGGGTGGGCAAGTTCAGGACTGGAGGGCCACACACATGCGCCTGGGTTTGAAGATATCCTTTCTGCGCACAGGCGAGTCATTCAGGATGACAGAAGAAGTGATTGACTTGCCTGTGCGCAGAAAGGATATCTTCAAACCCAGGCGCATGTGTGTGGCCCTCCAGTCCTGAACTTGCCCACCCCTGGACTAGAGAAATCCTATCGTTTTTGTTCCTCTGCGTAGTCAGGCAGGCCATTTTTTATTTTTTATTGGTCAAGTCCTCCCATAAGTTGTCTGTCAACCTAGATCATTTTAGTTTTTTACTTCCGTGGTTCCCACCATCCTAGACAAAACTGCTAGTGAAGAACTGGAGCTGAAGACTTCTTCTGCACTCCTTATAAGAAAGTCCTATATTTATTCTAGATTTTAAAGCAACAGTATTAGTTTGCAAGGGCATATCCCAAGGAAGCAGAAAAAATGGATCCCTGCAGTAAAGTTGCAAATAGAAGTAAGGGCTGTGTGTGTTTGCACGCCAACTAACTAAATCTGACTGCATTGGTCCTTTAAAGGGTCGTGGAGGATTCATTTTTTTAATAAGTGTTTTGTATATTTAAATATTTTATTAACAATTGCTTAAAAGTAGTTTTTCCAGCCAATCATTGTAGCTCAAGCACAGTGTGTCTGTACTACTAGATGATTATGTATAAAATGTTTCTATAATACACACACGGGGACCCCTGTAATGCCTAGCTGAACAAGCTCGTTATTTCAATTATACATGGATCATTAATAAAATTCCCATTTTTTTATTTTATAATGACAATATTTATTTTAAAGATTATACTATAACATTTCAGTTGAGCGCTTGTTATTCCGGGGAAGGCGAGGGTTGGATGAGAGGTCTAGAGGCGTTTACAGACCATTCGCTTTGATAAAGAGCCTACGCTGTAAGGGGCAGCCTAAGGAAGTCTCCCGCCACTCCTTGGGTTACACAAAGCTGCCTCCACCCATTGCTCGTACATATAGTGGGGCTGATCTATGAAAGTAACGGTGAAGATTGCTTTTGAAGGAAAAAAAAATGTATTTGAATATTGATAATTTCAAATGATGGTGTATATCCTATTCATCCGGTCCTGATGTGGGGGACGTGCAGCCTTCATGTTGGACGACTTCTCCATCGCTGGGGGATCAAACCGGCACTACTAGAGACTACTACAGTGATACCTTGTACGCCAAGTGATTGGTTCCAGAAGGCATGTAGAGTGGCGAAAACGAGTACCAAATGAGTAATATAAACAGACTCATACAGGTCTTAGCAAGCGTGATGAGCATCAAAGTGCGTCTAATAACAAATTCAAGAGACAGCTGCGTACTAGGTTACCACTGTATACTGGGAATGCACTTACACCAAGATGGTGAAATGGCAAGAAAGACCTTGTATGAAAGGCAGCTTTGTGCCATATTTTTTTCTGAACACATTAAATGTCCGACCCACTTCTCACCCTTAAAGTTTTGTGTAAAAAAAAAAAAAAAGAAACACACACACTATAAAAGTTTATTTTTATAAAGTGTAGCAAAACCATACATAATTAGTCACATTTTGGCATAGTGGAAAACTGGTCAATAAAAAAAATATACAAATAATTTTAGAAATGTCTGATATTAAAAAAATAAATTAATTCTGTACAAGTCAGTGCATAGTTAACATGTTTTATGGATCTACAAACGGTCACATCTTATACAAGTCTAACAGCTGCCTCTGAAAGAGGAGCATATAATATATATATTCCTCAAGTGGTTCTGTGGCTTCATCTTTGTACCAGCTCGTCCCTGAAACAAACCAAAATCTTCTTAAAGATATCAAGATGACAAATTATCAAACAAAGCACAGAAAACAGTGAGGAGAAAAAAAAAAAAGTTTAGAAAATATATTAACATTTAACTATTTTCTTTATATAACCCAGTTATTCCTGCTACTGTTTAAGGAAGAGAAGATGTAGAAAGAACAAAAAACAAATGTCCTGCAAATGCAAAAACAAAAAAAAATTCAGCAGTTTCTAGCTGCAGTCACCGAAAAAATAAGCTGAAATTCAGTGTAGTAAATAAACAGACATTTCTAGCTCCTTCTCCCTATAAACCTCAATATAACAAACTGTGCAGCTGACTTGCAGAACATATCCAAGGTAAGTACGTACTTTAAGGGCTATAAAAGCCAACACTGCAGTGAAAAGGCCTTCAAATTTAAGTTTTTGCAGCTTGTCCACTTTATTTTAGCGGTTCTACATGATAATGCGACCAGTATCTGCAGCATCCATTTCGATAGACATTGCAACTTAATGTTATAATATATATACGTGGATTAAATGTATTCCTGGAGTTATAGTATAAAAAGGCAAATGTTTCCCATCTTCCTCCTCTATTCTTCTTCTTAGAGCAGGACCAGCAGCCATACTGTAAACATTCTTACGTACAACAACATTTGATTAGCAAGTGTTTTCTATAGCTAATTAGCGTTTTTTTGTATACAACTCAAACTGCTAATTGACGTTCACATACATGGAGAGTCCCGTCACTAATTGGCTGCCTTTTTGTGCGTTCGCTAATGGCAAGAAGGTGCCTAACGTACACTTATGAATTTGATTAAGTGAGTGAATGAAAAAATACATTAGTCTACGATAGCAATAGCGCTGAATGATGTGTAGTAATGCAAAATACAGCGAGGGGCCCGCGTGTGCACGGTGACATACTACACACTAATAAGTAAACTGGAAAACCCATTTAAAGAACCATACAATACAACATTAGCCCTATACATGACAAAGCCGTAAGTAGCTATGAAAAGGGTTATTTGTGTATTGAGTGCACTGTTACTGCCACCACTAGCTAAGCTTAGTAAGGGCCCTGTAATTGCTGTTCATTGGTCTAGAAAACCAATGGGGATGTTAGAACGCTTAGCGATTGCTAAATAGCGTAACGAGCCCCGAGGAATTGTATGTAAGATGTAGCGAGTGAAGTCATGGAGTAAGGGATCCCACATGTGGATCTTCGGTCACTGTGCATAAAGAAATAGACTACAACCTCCCCAACTTGACAAAGCTGGGTCCAAGTCTATTTGGAAGCCGCATCCCGTCAGAACACAGGGGTGTGCGGCTGCGCCACAGCAGGTGGTGCAAAAAATGTACTGCAGGCAAAGAACTATTTCATCCTCTGATCTCACTCATAAGGCACGCCGACAGAAGAGGCCTTGAGTTATGAGAAGCGCTCCTGAGGCCCTGGGGGGCCCGAGTGCCCGCACAGAACATAGTGATAACTTGGCTGTCGACTCCGAGTTACGCCACGTCGGAGGATGGAATAGTTCTTTGCCTGCAGTAAGTTTTTTGCACCACCAGATGGTGCTGTGGCACAGCCAAACACCCTAGTGTTCTGACAGGATTCCAAATTGACTAGATCCCAAAGCTGCCCAAACATAGATATGAGGCTGGTCCGAGGAGAGTACCCAGTGTTTCAGGGCAGGACCATCTTCTTACATGAGACCCCATTGACACCGCTGTAGTCTTACAGCTACACTTTCTGTATATTATTTTGAGCACAGATGAATAAATCAACTCACATTAATGCATCATGTTAATTATGAAAATCAAGCTTCAAACCAACCCTCGAGGACTGAAAATGGACAATCCTGTGTTATTTCTGTACTACAGTACTATGTAAATGCAGAAGACCCTTCAATCCCAAGGGTGGAAAATCCAGGGATCTTGGGCCTAGAAATAATTTCTTCTACCTCCTAAATATTTTTCTGAATTATAATATATCTCAATGGAAGGACCCCCTCCCTGGCTCCTAGAAAATCTCCCTGGCTCCTAAATATAGAATTGTCCTGCTCAGTCCACAAGGCCAATCCTGTTTTATGTGAAGTCAACTCCTAAGATTATGACTAGGCCCGACCCCTTTTAATTTAAACTTGTACTAGGTTTAAAAATGTTTCACACAAATAATAAATGTTTTAGGGCTTAGTTTAAAGTACTTTATATTTTTTTCATGCACTTTCACTTCTTTCTTCTTCCACATTACAGTCAGTCCGTTTGCTTCAAGGCTGATCCACAAAATTCACCACCCGCTTCCTTATAGCTGATGCAACGTTTCATTCTTAGATTTAGATTTACAGGTAGGATCATAATGGGCCGTATCTACTAAAGGTGAAGTACTGTAGAACCTCTCCATTGCCCAACTAGCACATATACTAATATGTGATCTCGCCAAGGCTTCTGAAACACTTCACTCTAAATAACACATCACCCCAGGTACTCATAAGATTAAGATAACAGAGATGCTTGATAGTGGATCAGAAAGGTTGAGTGGAAGGTAAAAATTCCAAAATTCCATGTTTCTTTTAATATTTTACCTGTTTTTCATGGACGAATCCCACGCGTATAAGTTGAATTGAATCTTTGTTGCTCTGCTGTTACTCCACGTTTGTCCATAATGTGAGATCTTTTAATACTTGGTATTGAACTCTGAAATAAGAAATCTATTTATTACGATTGTAGAAATCTCTAAAGCACATAAATAATCATATAATAAGAAATATTAATACATAATAAATACAAATATAATAATAAAATGAATCACACAAAGTCCATAGAGCTGCAACATTTAAAAGGCCACGGCAGAGATGGCAGTTATATTAAGATGCGAATTGCTGGTCAAAAAATGATGGCAATAAAAATTTAAGCCACAATGCCAGGCTTTCGAGTGCCGAAAAATGGCAAACAAGGCTCAAAATCTCTTCCAACCTCACTCCCAGGCTTCCTGGAGTTACGCTCTACATGCTTCAACAGCTCGCCTCGCAGATGAGCTCCTTGGGCGCTCATCTCGCATGTGTGATGGCGCAGCTGGCTGCAGAGTGTGCCTTTGGTGCTCATTGCAGCAACTTGCGAGGCGCGCATGCGTGACGACAAATCGCAGCTTGACAACTATTATATGTGATTGAAGTTATTAAACAAACTAATTTAATAACAGAAAAACAGCTTTAAACGGCAACCCTGTGACGGTCACTAAGCTCAAGAGATCCCCCCACCAGACTAGTTTTGTTATCGGTATCAATTTCCATCATGATCAATAATCACTCCCTGGATTATTGGCTTTCTTTTTAAGGTCTTAATCTGTGAAATTTATTAATGCATCAGAACAATGCAAAATGTGGACATTAATCCACTAATGAGTTCATGAAGTACAGGAAAAACCCCATTCTGGTGGCATGATCTTCTGAGTGGCATGGCAGCCTGAAACCGTAACACTCAGTTATTTTTCTATTACTAAACAACAATTTCAATTGTAATTATTTATATTTTATGTAATTTACTATCCTACCATAATTAGAACCTCTGCTGTGTCTATATATAAAAGCTTTACTCATTTGTAACAATCTCCCAGTGCTGTCTTACCTGGTTCAGGTGATCAAGAGCATCTTCAGGCAGGTGAGGCATTGCACCCGATGAGTGGAAGGAGGAGTCCGCTGAGGTGCTGCTGACCAGTTCATCCAGGGCATCGACCTGTCTCTTTAGACTGTGCAGGCTGCCCTCGGTCTGCTGCCTCCCTCGAATCAACACGTCGGCTTGCTTGGACATGGAGTGATGGAGCTGAGCCTAAAATAACACGACCCGTTTAGGTTTTATTTCCTACTTTGACGCTCTTTATTGTGTCTTTTATAACCGGATTCTCTCTTTTGGAGTGACTGGCTTCAGTAACTAGAAGTTTAGCTTGGAGGAATCATATCTTAGAGAAAGACTAGTGGACATCATCTACACCTACCTGTCTCGATCACTCTGTGTATCTCTCTCCCAACGCCATCTTTGATTCTTTCTTCCACTCTCTGCCTCTCTTTTTCTATACCTCACTCTCTCCATCTGTCTACATACATAACTACATACCACTCTCTCCTTCTCTATCTTCTTCAATCTCTCCACCTCCCTATCGTGCTCTCTCCGTCTCACTGACTCTCTCATGTTCGACCAACTACTTCATTTCTCCCCTCCCAACCTCTCTCTTCCCCATTTCTGCCCTTCCTGATCTCGCTCTCTCACCTCCCCTCCCCACCCCTCCTGATGTCGCTCTCTCACCTCCCCTCCCCACCTCTCTCTCTCTCTCTCTTCCCCTCCTGATGTCGCTCTCTCACCTCCCCTCCCCACCTCTCTCTCTATCTTCCCCTCCTGATCTCGCTCTCTCACCTCCCCTCCCCACCTCTCTCTCTCTTCCCCATTTCTGCCCCTCCTGATCTCGCTCTCTCACCTCCCCTCCCCACCTCTCTCTCTCTCTTCCCCTCCTGATCTCGCTCTCTCACCTCCCCTCCCCACCTCTCTCTCTCTTCCCCTCCTGATCTCGCTCTCTCACCTCCCCTCCCCACCTCTCTTCCCCTCCTGATCTCGCTCTCTCACCCTCCCATCCCTACCTCTCCCTCTTCTCATCTTTCTCTCCATCCCACTCCAGCGCTTTTTCTCTCGCCCCCTCTTCTTTCTCCTCTATCTCACGTCACTTGCTACATGTTTCACTGACCATGAGAGCCAATTATCTTCCTCTATCAGTCTATGACCAGGCATCTTTTGTTCAATGTTATTACTTGTTCATGAAAACATATTCCATACATGTGCTGCTATTTTACATGTTTATAGAACGGTATCTGTATCAACGCTGCCATTGATAAAATATATTACCACCAAACACTTTAAGACGCGTCCCAGTATATGCAAGACTACCCAGAAACAGTTGTGCTGCTCTATGATACTTATATAGTCTGCACTCCCTGGCACCACATACATATAATGACTTCTGTTGCCTAGGGGGACCTGCGATTCAGTGCCGGCCACGTGTGAGCCAGATCAAATCATCCGAGTCCTGTGGGAGGTTATTTACCTTGAGTCTGTCCTCATGTTGACGCAGTTTTTCCCGAAGCGCCTCTCCTCGCCAGTGCTCGTCCTACACGAAAAAACAAACACACAATGGGATTTGTATTAATCAGGTTTTCTGGAGGTCCTTTGAGTTTAAAATGCTTTATCCCGGCAGAGAGCGTTACAGACTCCATCATGGATATGGTACAGACCCAGAGTATTCCTGCATTATCCAGTCCCAATTATTGTAGAAAATGGAAAGTACACGGTCTGCTGACAAGGACATTTTGATTGGAATTTTAGTTGAAAATTAGATATTTAAGTATAAATTATATATAAAACCCCTCGCTCTCTCTATCCCTCTTTATCAAGGGCTATTGATGCGGGGTGATGATGAAAAGCATGATAATTTCGTATAGATTAGAGTAATAAGACTACATGTCTACAAATATTATTTACCCAACTGGGCATGCTCTTCTGCTTTAGCGCCCCTCACTGTGAGAGTTACTTAGTGGTCGGTCATATATAAAGAGTTACTGAGTGGGAGCTTCTTTACAGATCATTTATTCTTAAAATACTTATCGTTCAAGGTAAATTATCTTGCATTTCCACTTAAAATACTTAATAATAAACAATTGCAATTATATGAATTTACTTATTTCTGCAATGCTAGTTCTTCATATCTCAGCAGATACGCTTCTCTCCACCCCCCATTAGGAGTTCATGGGGTGGGAGAGGAGCTGACCAGGAGTTTTTATTAGGAGTCTTTATCCGCTACCTTCCCTGCAGCGGCCAACGCCTGGCAAAACTAGACCAGTCAGAAACACGACCCTCCTGGGGTATACCTGACATAGCTTCATTTTTATCGCACTTTTATCCAAAGTGGTTTTATCTGCGACAACTTACTTTCCAGGTTTATGACAGTTTGGTTGACAATACAGATTTGAACATACAAAGAGGAGCCGAGAGCCCTGCCAATGACAGCCTAGGGTATATGCTGCATTTAGGGTATATGGTGCATTTAGGGTATATGGTGCATTTAGGGTATATGGTGCATTCAGGGTATATGGTGCTCACATACTAAAGCAAACCAAAGGGAAGGTTAGAGACCATAGGTGAGAGGTTAATGTGAAGGACCAGAGACGGACTCATGATCATGGTTGTGCCTGGTCATAGTGCCATGTCACAGCAATGAGGAGATCATGGATAAGGGTGGGAGGTTAAGTAACCTGGTGGCAGCCGTGCGTAGCCAATGCTCTTGCATAGAAAGAGGCGGATGTTGGGTGGAGAATGAAGCCAACAGCCTGTTAGGCAGTCAGAACAGGATTATTGTCTAAATAGAAAAGCAAACCAGGGTTCCAGAAAATAAGATAGATAGGATAAATAGATCAGGCTCCGCACAATATCTGCCAAAGCGAAAAGGTAAATAATATAAGAATGAATGAGGGGTATGGGAAGTGAAGGATACTTTATAAGTTCCCAATATTCTTACACAAGTAGTCCATTAAAAGGAACCATTTTAACCTTTGCAGAACTCATTTCTCATACAAACCAAACGTTTAAAATGCAGGATAGAAAATGTGTCCTTTTACAAATTAAAAAATATACAATTAGAAGTTGTCCTTACCATAAAATGTGACTTGGATACGCCCAACGAAAGCTGTGATGCCTCATTCTCACTGAAGGGGAAGTTTTCTTTAAGACTCTCGAGTTGAGACTGCAGAGTGTCGTTGGCCCCCAGCACCGCCTCCACATCATCCAACAACCTGTGGGGGTCCACAACCTGGAAATCTTTCAAACTGTTCTGTATTTCCAGCTTCACTTGTGTTTTCACAGCTCTCATCGCCTCGTTGATCTCCTCTTGTCGCCTCTCTAGTTCCTCTTGACTTTTAAGCTGAGGAGAAAAAACACAACAATTTATTTTTCAGTAAATTTGCTCAAAAATGTAATTCTGACACTTTAAAAAACTACAATTCACGTCTGATAAAATAGAACATTAACAGGTCATGTTATTTTATAAAGCCAAGCTAGATCAGTGGCCTTTACATTCATGTTCAAACATAATTATTTATTCTGCAGGGATCCATCTTCTCTTCTCAGCTAATTCTGAACTTTCCACTTCAGGTCAGAAGAAACCGAAATGTTATATTCTACCGCAGCATATTACATATAAATGGTAAAATATTACAGTCTTACATTCTAATCGCATTTAGTCTGTGTTTACATATAGTTCTTCAAAAGAGTATCTTATAAATATAGGGTAATGTCCCTTTAATTTGCATAGATAATAAATAGGTACAATATAAGTATTGCATTTAAGGGATTGTTTCAGTTTTATTTTTCTAAGCAAATACATGTTTTTTAAACTTGTTTTACCATCACAAAGGAAATATTTAAAAACATACTTAAAAGAAGCTGACAGCCTAACAGGCTGTTGGCTTCAAACTCCACCCAATATCTGTCTCTTTCTTTGCATTGTGCCAACTCACAGATATGAAAGAAATGATTGGCTAGCACACTTTAGAAACAGGAAGCTAGTTGGTGGAGCTTGACCTAAACAGCTTGCCAGGCTGTTTCCTTCTCATTCTTTTTGTCTCGTCGTTCCCGTCTCTCCGTGACCCTATGGACCACAGCACATCAGGCACAATTGTTGTGTCTCTAAATGTGCTTATCCATAAGGTTTTCCTGGAGTGGGCTGCCAGTTCCTTCTCCAGTGGACTGTGATTTTTCTGACCTCTGCTATAACCCATCTTGGGTGACCCTACATGGTATAGCTCACAGCATATGAGATACGCAAGCCCCTTCAGCACGACAAGGTAGCGATACAGAGAGGGTTACATTAAAATATGTTTAAAATATTATATATTTTTGCTTAGAATCATAAAACCCCAACAGTCCTCCATTACTGATACCCCGTCTGTACCTGCTTCTTGAGGTCCATGTGTTCTGTCTGAAGCTGCTTGAGGTCCTTCAGTAGCCTCTTCGCCCGTTCATGGTTATCATAGGCTGCTTGTTCAACAGAGAACAACTGCTTTTGCAAGTTACTTTTTTCATGCTTTTGCTCCTAAGTAAATGAAAACAATTGTGAAGATTAAGCAATAAATCTCGTTGATGTCGCCGCCTTGGAGTCGGCGCACAATTGTAGTGCGCGAAAAGGTCGGGTGCAGTGGGAGAGGAGAGAAGAGAGAGCCTTAGTTAAGATAATTGGAGAAGACTGAAATGGACACCACAACCATTCTCTGGCCCAGAGCAAACTCCTTGCTTCAGGAAATGCAACCATATCTCTCATACTTTCCACCAGTGTATCATAGATCCCACCAGGGCCCAGAAGAGGCATGTACATTTATTTTTATAAAAAACTAGCTATATGACTTTTTCTGATTAATTTTGCTCATAGTATCAAAGTTCTCAAACTAATATTACTGTGCACGGATCCTTTAACAACTCCAAGGTCACAGAGATTTCAGAACCATATTAATAATAGAAGTAATAAACATGGGGATGAAACTAAATATTAATAATTCAGATTTTTGTTTTCTTTACCCTTGAAAGAAAAGCCTTATGTTTCAGTTCCTGTATAGATGAACTAGATTATGAATAATTAAAAAACAGAGCTGTGAGGCCTACAGTATAGTCCGTTATAATGCTGTGTCATCAACTTCCGGTACTGATCTAATACTTGAATGAAACCGCTGTTAAAGTCCTATGGATACCACACTTCCGATTACTTATTATTCAGAGGCAAAACTATTTTTATAAGGTTTAAAAGTATGATCTTTTAAATGCATGAGTAAAAGCAATTATTATTAACTTTAATTTGTAATGAGCCAACATGGAGCCAACATGGAGCTCCATTCTATTAGAATCCCGCAAATGCCTCTAACTGGTAATTTTGTCTACGGGTGTTTTGCTAAATGTTTAGATGTATTCTATTGACTCAAGCTCAGAATTTACCTCCTTAAGCCTAAACTCGTAAACCCTGCCTTTTTAAGTAGGATTTAAGGGGGCGTGATCATATAATCTGACAATATTTAAGCAAACCAGTAATTTACTTCTTAGACACAGCCAATAGTAAACAAGACCGCCATCATGACGTCAGTAAACGGAAGTTAGAAGTAACCTGCAATCGGAGGCTTCTAATTCATTAGTGCCAATAAGTAATATCTGCTGATCGGGCTCACAATCTAGCACTCTATAAAATGCATTAGATCATCTGTTTTAGTCCATGTGAGTTTCATGATATGAATTGACCCCATGAGTCCTGGGATCGATATTACTATTAAAATGTTTTTAATTGCACATTTGTTGGTTTGAGACTGTTGTGCAATTAATTCTAATGTGTTTCCATGCCTTCCGATGCTGTTTAAGTACAGTAGTGTACGTTTAATTGCTGTTACAGCTCTAATAAGTGTTTGATAAGGCCCCTTTTTAGTATGCTTAATATTTTTGACAGAAAATTGATACTTTTTTTAGTTGCGGGACATTATTTGCAAGTTAGAGCTACGGGTTGAATAGAATATCATTTTTGTGTAACTTAAATTATTTAGTGCTCGTATTATTCAAGCTGTGCTAAAACCAATGGAGTTCTAAGGCCAAATTTGCTTCTTTGGCTGGCCAATAGTGATTGCTGGCGGGGAACTCATAAAAGGATTGCGAGTAGCTTATAGAATATGTGGCAACATTAAGAGTGATTTTAAGTGTGTATAAATATACAAATTGGCCAATAGAATAAGAAACCTCACATATATTTGGAGATATAAATCCAATCGCCAATTTGATGGTCGCGTTATAACAGAGATTGACATTGTATATTTGCTATGCCTCTTTTTTATATCATCATCATTTTTATTTTTGATTAATAGCAGTCTTTTTTTTAAATAACTAAGTAATACAAGTAAAATGTTATTGCGGTGAATAATTTTGGTTCTTAATCATGTACCTTATAGTTGTGTTTGGTTTTCAACTATTGTTTAAGTATTAATAAATGTAATTACACTGTGGGACAAACATTGGAATAGGCTACTTTTGTTTTGACTTATTTTGGATACATTGATGATCTATTTTTGATTTGGAGTGGGGATATTTCTCTAATTGATGATATTGATGAGCGCAATGTTACATTTACTGCTGAGTACAAATGTTCATACATTGAGTTTAATGTCAATTGAGTTTTTTGATCAAGTCCAGCAATGGCTGGAAATATATAGGAAACCGATGACAGTTTGTTGCGCTCCATGACATTTACATTACAGCATTCCTAAAGGTCAGTTCATCAGATTGAAATGAAATTGTTTATTTGATGAAACATTTGATAAACAATCCCAATTACTGATCCTACATTGAAAACGATGTACAATCCATTTCATCGGATACAAAAAGGGTTCAAAGACGTGAATCTAATATCAAAAGAACGGCCCCTGAAATTACAACATCAGAAGATAATTCTTGTACATTCATTACAACGTTTAGAGTTGGATTATTCTGATAAATGTAATTCTAGATCACATTCCAAGATTGGTTCTAATGATCTTAAAGTCTTTGGTAACAGAAGGTTGTCAGATTGTATCTAGTAATAAAGTAACCTTTGGTAACATACTTGAACTTTCAATAAAGGTTATAGAACTAATAAAAATGGCACGTAAAAGGTAACTTTGCAAGTAGAAGATGTCACCACTATATTAGTACTAAAACCTTCACTATATTTAACACAAATAGGACATATATTTCCAAAAAACATATAAATTGTGATCGTATTTATGCGATTTCTTTCATCTCATGTACACAAGGTTTAAATCAATGTCTTGGACACATTTCGATACAACTAACAGGTAACATTTGAACAATACAATGTAATGGCGGGTCTCCTGATGTACATCATTGCATACATTTCACTTCCAAGCTCTTGAACATATTAGTTGTTTTATGCAGGTGGCGTTTTGGATTTTTCACTTAAATACTAGGATTCCTCTCGGATTTTATTTTGAACTGGATGTAACTCATTATTTTTAATAACTATCTACCCTTCTGCTTTCATGTCTTTTTACTTTAATTAGTAGATCATTTGTAAAGCTTTTGTTTTATTTCAGTGTTCAATAACTGAACCTATTAGTGTTTATTACATTTTGATACAAGTGTTTTCAGACTTTGTTATAAAATGCTATTTATTCTAGCTACTTTGTAATCGCGATATTAAGAGTTAAAGTTACTGAGCAGTTTTATACATACCTGAAGTATGTTTTTTTTTTTTTGAATATGTGGTTTATTAATTATGTACTAATTAATCAGGCTACTTAATAAAGCAGTTGGATTTGTCTCCACGATGACAAAATGCTTGTAAGAATGAAACGCGTCAGAGGGTTTATCGGTTTTGATCTGGCATTTGCTTTTTGCAATGTGTTTTAAATGAAGAAATAAGAAGTCATTTTGCTGCCGAACTGTTGCTTGAGGATTGAGAAGCAGGTTCTTCAACTTAAAAGATGACAGAGAACTTGGAATGTTATCATCTATTTGGACATACCGTATATACTTGAGTATAAGCCGAGTTTTTCAGCCCTCTCTGACCCCCCCGTGTCTCTTTCCCTCCCCCCTCCTCATCCTCAACCCCCCCTTCTCATCCTCAACCCCCCCCTCATTCTAAACCCCCCCCTCATTCTAAACCCCCCTCTAAATACCTCCCCCTTTCCCCTCACTTACCTCCATCTGCAGCTGCTCCTCCGGCCTCTGCTCCTTCCTGCGTCGGGACCCGATATATGCTAATGACGTGACGTAACATGCACGCCACGTCATTAGCATGGTCGGGTCAAGACGCAGGAAGGAGCGTGGAGGCCGGAGGAGCAGCTGCAGATGGAGGTAAGTGAGGGGAAAGGGAGAGGGGGAGGTATTTAGAGGGGTAAAGTGAGGAGGGGGGTTTAGGATGAGGAGGGGTAAAGTGAGGAGGGGGTTTTAGGATGAGGACGGGGGGGGGGTTTAGGATGAGGATGGGGAGGGTTTAGGATGAGGATGGGGAGGGTTTAGGATGAGGATGGGGAAGGTTTAGGATGAGGATGGGGAGGGTTTAGGATGAGGATGGGGAGGGTTTAGGATGGGGGGGTTGAGGATGAGGTTCGGGGGGTTGAGGATGAGGATGGGGAGGTTGAGGATGAGGATGGGGAGGTTGAGGATGAGGATGGGGAGGTTGAGGATAAGCATGGGGAGGTTGAGGATGGGGGCTGATGGAGAGAGGTTGAGGATGAGGAGGGGGGTTGAGGAGGGAAGTTGAGGATGAGGAGGGAGGTGGAGGTTGAGGAGGGGGGTTGAGGTTGAGGAGGGGGGTTGAGGTTGAGGAGGGAGGTTGAGGATGAGGAGGGGGGTTGAGGATGAGGAGGGGGGTTGAAAATGAGGAGGGGGGTTGAGGAGGGTGATAAGGGAGGGGGGGAAAAGACACAGGGAAGGGAGAGGGGTGAAGAGACACAGGGGAGGGAGATGGGAGTAGAGGGACACAGGGGGCAGCACATTTCCCACCCTCGGCTTATACTCGAGTCACTCATTTTCCCCAGTATTTTGTGGTAAAATAGGTGCCTCGGCTTATACTCGAGTATATACGGTATTTATGATTCTGATTATGCTACAACACTGGTTCTTCATGCAAAAGCCTCTGCACTTAATGCAAATTATGCACTTAGGAAACAATAAAAACACCCCGAAAAAGTAGAATATTTACTTAATGGTGATATGATCACAGGGACAGAAGAGGAAAGGGATTTGCAATGTATTATTTCAATGATCACGTAGTAGGCAAACAATGCACCAAAGCTGATAACTAAACATGAAGAAGAAAAACATGTTGTTAGAAGTAAAAATATATATATATAAACATGGCCTTTCCTTTCTTGGCTTTTATCATACAGAATATAATTTTGGCGATTTCAAAATGAGTTTTACTGAGCATCTACATAAACATACCTGGATGTCTTGTTCAAACTGCACCCGCTGGCCATTAATGGCTTCTTTCAGCATTATGATTCTCTTGTCATTTTTCTTTCTCTCTGCGGTCAGTTGATCTTGTACGCATCGGAGGTCGGCTTTACAATTCTCTATTTCCTTCTGTAATCCCTGCAGTTCGTTTGTCTTTTCTTGTAATTGGTGCTCTTTTTCTGACAGTTGAAGTCCTGGAAACACATTTTTCCAGATTACTTAAACAATACAATACAATATAATATAATATAATATAATATAGAAATGCATCTCATGCTTCAAGTTGTCAATAAGTGTTAGTATCAGACAACACTAGATATACAGAGTCTTAAAAATGATGATTTTCACAAAAAATGGGGATAATGTTAAATTATTATAGAGGTTTTCTGGAACTACAGTGGTATTTATATTTATAAAGCCAATGCGTAATCCTTTTTTGTACTATATATTTATAACATTTTAACAAAATGTTTTCACTATTTGTGATCCTTTTACCAGGTGGTAAGATATGGCTATTTTTTTTTTTTTTTTTTATATATTGAACACTGTTCCTTGGGCTTTTGCCGCCTCCTTTTAAAGAATCACTGTACAATGAAAAATATATGTTTTCAGACTCTGAGTTTGACAAGAAGAAGAATTAGGCAGGAAAAAATCAGTTTTTATTTAAAAAAACATAGTTTGATTCCTCTGCTGGACCCTGGATGAATCCATGATACGTAGGTGGAAGTTTAGTGCGAGAGAGGCGTGTTTACATTTATGGCGAGCTGCAGTTGCATTTCCTGAAGCAGGGGGTCTGCTTCTAAGCCAGTGAAACGGAAGGGGTACAGAGTCAATTTCAATATTATTCATTTATCTTAACAAAGGCTCTCTGATCCTCCTCCACCACCATTCCCTCCTCCAGAACACACAACCCCATGATTAAGCTGTGATGTAGCAAATACAAAATGGATTTCTGTATTCATAAACAGTCTTCAACATTTCAGATGTTCCCAAAAAATATTTTTATGTTTACACAAATCTTTAGTTTGGTACATACTTGACAAACAAAGGCTATTTTTCTTGAACTACAGTGTTCCCTTAAGAGAAGCTTACTAGTATTAGTGAGCGTTTCCTCTAGGGCTCCCGACCACTTCTCCTCGTGTTGCAGTTTGGTGGCTCTGTCCTCCAGCGTGTTTACTTTTGTGTTCAGCATTTCCAAGGTGTTCTGTCTGTTTGTAAGTTCCCATTCATACGTCTGTTTGTGATCCTGCAGTTTGGCAAATGACTCTCTTAGCTGCTCCTCTTCATGCTCGATGTCCCTCCTAATCTGCTTTAGAAGCTGAAGACAGACATGTACAACATTAGTAAGGTTAGGCCAGGGGGAGGCACGTCCGGGCCTGGAGAGCCACACACCGGCCTAGATTTGAGGATTTCCTTTCTGTGCACAGGTGAGCCAATCAGGATGACTAAATAAGTGATAGTCTTTCCTGCACATAGCAGGGATATCCTTAAATCCTGGCATGTGTGTAGCTTTCCAGGACCATACTTTCCCACCCCTGGTTTAGGCCAATGTAGTAAAACTCTTCAAGGACCACAGCAAAAGAAATGGAAATGAAACGTATACATGCAGATTGGGAAAGTGTTCTATGTCTGTGACGTCTGCAACAAATTAACATTAGCAGCTGTGGGCATAACTGCATTTTTTGTAATACCTTTATTTTAACAGGCTTTACAGATTGATACAATGTATTAGCTGCCTGTGATTGGCTAAAACGACTTATGAATTGTATGCTATCACTGTAAGTTGAACAATGTAAGTTGGTGGGTGTCTATTTTACCAGCTCCTGCTTTGACAGCTCCTGCTCCTTCTCCTCCGTCGCTCTCTGTAGCTGTTTCAGTTGCTGCTCTTTTCTCTCCTCCTTGTCTTGCAGCAGTTTAAATCTCCCTGCGCCTTCAGCGATATCCTCCTTCAGACAGGTCTGTTCTCTGAGCAAATCATCCCGTTGCTTTGTTGTATTTCTCAGGTCCTGGGAATAAGTCACAAGTATTTCAGTGAGATTCTCAAGGACACAAACACAACAGAACTAAACATCATCAAGAAATTAGCACAACAGTCTTTAAAATCTGCTCCAACAACTACTTAGAAGACATGAAAACCAAGGTCATTTTTTTAAATATATTTAAAATTGATATATATCAGTTTCCTAAAAATGTTTTATATACCATAGCTATTTTCCATAGGCACTACTGCTTGAAATGGAAATAAAAGAATCATCGGCCTCCTGCAAATACTCATGTTCTTGCAACAACAAAAAATTCTACTTATTTTAAACAAACAAAAAATATGACATTTATTATTATAATAATTTAGATGGAGCTTGTAATTTATGGTCCCTTTAGGAGCAGAGAGCTTCCATTTTGTTCTCCCTATAAGTCCAGTAAATCCGAACTGTAAAGTGTCCTTTCTCTGTTTCTATAAGACCTTAGCTGCAGGTCCTCAGAAACTAAGAGGGAGGAGTAGGGTCTTTTACATTTCAAACCTACAACTTGCACTAGTCATAGAAATAAATACATTACTGATGAGCATGTCTGCAGTTCAAACCAGTGCAAAAACTATATTAAAAAATGAGCACTAGAGGATAATGCACCTGGGCTTTGCTTAAAGCTGTGTAATATAGCAGGCATATGCTTAAAAGGAGCCATGTGTAAAATGGCACTGGATTAAAGAGTGAAACATTTGTGGACTCATTTGAATGTCCCTGCCCAGGTTCCCAGATGCAATAACTGTATTTCTCAGAATTCTCAGCAGGAAGTAAGTTTTTCTACTTATTTTAGACATTTATATGTGGACACAAATGTATTATTTATTTTCTCTGTGTGTGTATATATATATATATATATATATATATATATATATATATATATATATATATATATATATATATACATACATATATCACATATATAGTTGTGAGCATACGAGCCGTTGCTCACGCAGCGAGGGTCGCAGTTGCTTGCAAGGAGCCCCGAAGGCGCTCCTTGCCAACAACTGCGACCCTTGCAAAATTTACATCGTAACGCAAATAAAATAGGAGACACGTTACAACCCATTACGACCTCGCAAAAATCGGCTGCAACATGTGCACATCAAAAATACAACAAATACACACAACAAATACATAAAAAGCTTACTTACAGGAAGAGGGAGCATCCAGGACCTCGAAAACTGAAGTTACACCTTAATTCAACTCAAATTAAAAGAGTTTAGACACTAAAAAATTCTCTAAGCGAGAGAAAAAATGGCCGCCGAAAAAAATGAAAACGAGGCTACAGCAGTCTAAAGACGTGAAACACCACCAAACACCTACGTATTTGCCAAAAAACACCTACGAGATTAGAAAACAAGGACGCAACCCGCGCAACCCCAAAAACATTACAAACACAAACAACAAACACATAAAAAGATTACTCACAGCAAGGGGGGGGGCCCTGAGGACCTCTGCAAGTGAAGTTACACCTCCATTTAACCACAAATTTTCGGAGTTTAGAGACCCGAAAATCACCTAAGCGAGAGAAAAAATGGCCGCCGAACAAAACGAAAACGAGGCTAAAGGTCCCTGAACACGCAAAACACCACCAAACAGCTATGGATATTCCAAAAAACTTGCACGACATAGAAAACGAAGGACGCTACATCAGCCACATTATATACACCAAACACCCTTAGCTCACTTACAATTTCATTGCCGTCATTTTTTGACGGGCAATTCGCTAGTATATATATATATATAGTTCTCATCGGTAAGCTCTTTATATTTACCTGTTCGATTAGTTTTAGCTGATCCCTTGAGTCTTGCATCTCCTCCTTCAGCACGCTCAGCTCATCCTTTTTCTCTGCAACAGGAAGCAATGGCTGAATATTTTGCAATCAGTTCAATAGATAAATACATTTAAAGAACCACTGCAGTTTAAGAAAAAAAGATATTTGGTTGTGAAGTAGGTACCAAACGAACATTATTAGTAGCTGTGTAAGTCACAGACATAAAACATTTTATTTGGAAAATCTGAAGTTTTGAAGACCATGGTTATGAGTATAGGAATCCATTTTGTTTTTATTACATCAACTTCCTCAGACTTGCATGAAAAGGCTGTGTGTTTTGGAGATAGGGATATAAAAAGGAGGGAAAATAGATCCTTTGTGAACATAATTAGATAAGATTGAAATCAACACCACATCCCTTCCTGGCCCAGAATCAAATGCCTTGCTTCAGGAAATGCAACCATATCTCGCCATTAATGTAAACCTTCTCCCATAGCCAACTTCCACCTATGTAATATGCATTCCCCAGGGCCCAGAAGAGGCATCAACATTTTATTTTCTAATTAAAAACTAGCGCTGTAACCTTTTCCTGCCTAATTATTATATAAGTTTTCAAACATATATATATTTCACTGGAAAGTTCTGTTAAAGAAAGGTGGAACAACAAAACTACTAGCAAAGTATTTATTAGGTCTGTATCTCCCTTTAGATGTATTCTAACAAGCTGCTGCTTACTTACTTAACAACGAATACATATAGGTTTCAATATTTAAGCCCAAGCATAATCAGGGATAGGATAAAGTAGTTTATACATCCTGAGCCCTATAGAGTCATTTTAATGGCCCGGCTTCCAAATTGTAATCAGTAATTATCATAGTAATCAACTTTCCAATTTATTGTGACTGAAGAAGTTGACTTTTGTAATAACTTGAACTGAAAATAGCAGTTTGTTACATCTATCTTGAAACTCGCGCTCCTGGCATTGGTGGCAGAGTATACAACCACTTCCCTGTATTGATCTTTACTACTTGCATATTATAAATGTTGGAGCATTGCAGTTGAGCTATAATGTGATCTATGTTTATTCTTAATATATTAAAATAATGCACACCAGAGAAAGTTAGATTTTTTGTCCCTGTCACTTAGCTACAGTTTTTGTAAAATATTCACTGTAATGCCCCAACGAGAGGGGGCAGTAGTTTTAATTATGCATTGAATATTAAAAACATTTGTATTGATGTATAATAGCAATATTCAATATTAGCTTAGCTTTTTGACAATGGACACCCTTATCACAAGCATTGTGTTTACGCCATCTTGTACATGACAATATAACAGCTGACTGCTACACAAGGCCACCTCCCCATTGTCCTAATTGTGGGTGGATACCAGCAGCAGCTCAGTCAATGCAAATTTTATATTGAATATTGTTTTTTTTTAATATGATTTTTATTAATGACCTCATGTTAGTTAGGGCCTTACTATGGTCTTTTAACTCAATAACATGGTTATTTCTCCAGGGCTCACCTTGCAGTAGCTGCTGCAGTTTCGCAGTTTCTTGTCTCACCGATTGCTTCTGCTTGTTCAGTTGTTCAATATCTTTTTCCAGCACTTTGACCTCAGACTCCAATTTCTCCAGATTTCTGGTAGCCGTATTATTACAGTCTTCTGTAGCTGCCAGAACCCTGTCATTAAAAAAACAAACATCTTAAGTCTCGATCGAAAGAAAGAAAAAAAGAAAGAAAGAAAAACATGAGTTTGGATGTGGGAGAGAGTGGAGAATTCAGCTATACAGAAAGAGGATAAAGAGTTATGTTATCACGCTGTTTTATCGTATCCCCCACTCTGAACTAAACATAAAACGCCTCACAGTCAATGATAAATAACTCAGGAATTATTTACTGCAGAATAAAACACCCAGTATAATGTATAGCTAGTTTTAATGCCCGTTTCATATAAAATCAACTTGTTGCGGTGAGAGTTTCCCTTTAAATGATTGCCCTTTGTAAAAGCGTTATTACTTTTTAGCTTGCAGTAGTTTCTTCTCCAGGTCCTCGCTGACCTCCTCCAGATGTTTCTTATCGTTGCTCAGGACCTCCACACTGTCCTGCAGAGTGTGCATCTGGGTCATGAGAAGCTCGATCTCCCGGTGGTCCTTCTCCAACATCTGCCTTTGCCACTCCACCTCTCCGTGCAGGAGCTGGGAAGTCCGCTGCAGGTTTTCTATTTCCAATTTTCCCTATAAAAAAAACCAAAACCCAAAAAACAGAGTTTATTTCAAGCAATATAATGATTGGAGAGCAATTAACTTTAAGATGTAAGTGGCAAAGTCACCATATCCAAGGATTTACCAGCATGACAAAAAAGTGCTGCTAAATGGATTGAGTCTGTATAGACCCCTGAATCTAAATATAGGTTTCCTATGCTCACATTCCTGATATGCCCCCACCCTATTTCTGCTAGGTGATTTCACACCCAATTCAATGATCGACAAGCATCAAGAGACTAAAAATCCATAAGAATAGAGGATGCTTTAATGCTTTCCTAGGCAGCGGCTTAATCTAAGAGTTCTGCTCGGACCTTGGATACTACTGCAGAATATAAGTTCTTGTATAAGAAATCATCTCTTACCTCCAGCAGCAACGACTGAGTCTTCTCCAGTTCATTAACCTTCTGGTCGTGTTGCAGTTTAACCCCTTGCAGCTCATTGTTTTCTAGCTGCAGCATTTGGAGGACGTGTTTCAGCTCTAGAAGAGAGTGCAAAGGTTTATTAGAGAGGTTCTAATATATGCATACAACATGGCTTATGCAATTAAAGAGCCTTAAAGGGACAGAACGAAGAAAAAAAAAATGTCACACATTCCCTACAATTTATTCAGCACTTTTTGCTGCAACAAATAACAGATTTCTCCGTCTGTTTCTACATACAAACTAATGGAAAAAGCTGGAAAGTATTATCGCAGTGAATTGACGATATAAGCATTTAAAATGAGCTTGTGATTTATGGTCCGTCATAGTCTCGATAAGCTCAAAATATCAGTTGATGCAGCTGAACTGGAGATAATCCCCAAAGTAAGTGCCATAGGAGCTGACACTGTAGCATTTTCGTATGAGAAAGTGCCTTTAATACAAACTTTGGATAGAGCAAATTGAGTGTGAATAGGTTATTTTTCACAAACACTTAGGGATGTTACAAAACCAGTAAAATAAATATAATTAATAACATAATTTATCATTTAAGGAAAAAAGGAAATGGTCTGATGATGTCATTCTAATCTAACGTCTGCAATATGGTTTCTGAAACTACCACAAAAACTGCAATCTGATTAGGAACCAAGCGACTGTGACTGTAGATGTGTCCAGATATATGAATACCCGCTTCCACCTAAAAATATATACATCCAAAATTGTGATGATGTAAAATTTCTATTCAATAATGAAAAACCAAATTAAATAGTATTACAAATGTAGAAATATATGAACGACTAAATAGAAGGTACAACTCATTTTTAGTAAAATATTACATTAACAATATAGTGATGTGATAGATATTTTATTTCTAATCGATCTATCACGTAATGACATCATGGCAGCTTAGACTTCCCATAAACAGTAGACGGACACATAAAGGCCCCACACGCAGAGGATGGTCCTGTGTACAGACCTGAAATGAGCACAGGGTCACTACCACAAAAGGACACAGAAAGGATTGTATTCTTTGTTGCATCTGAAAGAGGTATTTGCACATGTGTTGTTGTGCGTTTTCTTTTGCCAAATGATGCTCTCAGAGCACAATAAATTGATTCTATTATTTTCCTGTTCTGGGGGGCTTGCCCAGTTAGTCAATGCGCAGTAATATAGACATAGGAGTTATCTACCTGTCTGCCAATGAGGCCTTGATCCCACAGTATGCTCTGTGCATTTCATGATAGTATTTTTCAACAAAAAACTAAATTTCTAATACTTATAACATGCTCTATCAGAATAATCATTTATTTTTTTTATACTCCATCAGTCCCATTACATTTCTGAAATTCTGTTGCGTTACAGAGCTATTACAATGAACCATGCCACAAGCTACAGGCCGTAGACGCAAGCCCGTAAACTGTTTCCGCGCACGCACGGTGTTAAGGGGCTGGCCGAGCCGCGATCGTCTGTAACTACCTAATTGCGGTATAACGTAGTGCGTCACAGGCCTATCAGCCAATAGAAAGCGGTCTAGCCGCAGATGATTGACAGAGCGAGATTATAAATTTGCGTTCCAACCGCCCATGCGTTGACGGTGTTGTATTTTCTTTTGAAGTACCACCCAGCCCATAGTTGGTGGTTTTTGAGAGACAGCAGGAGTATTTTGAGAGCAGTAATTTGCAGTTTTGTTGATTTATCTTCTACTATTTAATATTTTACACTTAACCCTTAAATACATATTTACAGATTAAACATAATTTAAACAACACACATAGAGACACATAGAGCTAGGTCACACCATAACCCCCCCCCCCATCCCATCCCCCAACAGTTATTAATTACACATAATAAACACATTTTTCCCCCATCATATATTAACAGTAACACTTATGTTTATTTATCGTTCTATTATTTTTGGGATTGATATGGAGGAAGGGGAGAGGAGGGGAGAGGAGAGGAGGAGAGAGAGGTGGCCATGGGGAGTAGTGGTGGGGAGGAGGATGGGGGTGTGGGGGTTTGTGCCCTGTGCCTAGGCGGAGAAGGACCTAGGGTCTGCGCATATCTCAACAGCACTCCTCAGTGACAATCTATTGGTCACAATGTTAACCTAATCGAGCCTGGCTATAGTCTTGGATCTTGGCCTATGTGATGGTGATATTTTGTATGCAGATGGCTACCTCCCATCATATGGTCCATGATCCTCTTCTCTGTGGACACACAGGGTTCTATTGAACAAGTCACCAATTGATGGTCACTAAGGAATGCTTTTGAGAAGAGATGCTGCAGTTCCTATAATATGTTAAGGCCTTATTTTGTAGGTTTTGTCTATTTGTTCTTCTTTTTTTTTTTTTTTTTTAGGTACAATTCAGGTCTATGAAGTCATCTTCTACATCTGCAAGCATTGTGAAGGAACTGTAGACATTCCTTCAATGACAGCCCCCCCTTAACATATAGCTCCTGCAATCCTAAAGCTATCATATAGCCCGATATCTAAGAAATGATTGTTGTTAGCCTAAATGCAGTGCAGGGGGAGTGAGGCGGGCACAGGTCACACTGCGTGGCAGGAACAGGGCGCCGACACCTGGTGGGGGATAGACACACACGGCAGGGGTGGTCACGGGTTGGGGATCTGGGGCTGACTGCTACAATAATGAGGGGGAGCGTTTGCGGCGCCCATATAGGCCAGTCACGGCGCACCAGTTTGGGAACCTCTGATATATATAATAATAATAAAGGGTTAATACATATGCAAAGTCCAATTTGTGATACTGTGGAGTATAAACATTCCCCTGAAGGCTAGATAACAATATGACAGGTGATACGGGAGTGGGTTGCCAGTTCCTTCTCTAGTGGACTGTGATTTGTCTGACGTCTCTGCTATGACCTGCCCACCTAGAGTGACCCTACATGGTATAGTATAGTTCACAGTTTCATTAAAGTACACAAGCCCCTTCACCACCACCACTTAGCAAAGCTGAATGGGACCAGGGGAGCATACACCACACTAATCTACTCTAACCAATCAGGAGGGGCCACAAAAACACATGGGGGCTGTGCAGAGGCACGTGGATCAATAGCCAACTCACCGTTGCTGGTGGCCATGTGCCACGATGTATAGCCATTCCCATTCGGTGACCTCCCATTATGTTTTGCTATTCATCAATTCACACGTGTATGTTCCCCTGGTCCCCTTGTGGATTGCTAAGTGGTGAAGGGGTTTGTGTACCTGAATGAAGCGGTGAGCTATACCATGTAGGGCCAGCATAGGTGAGCAGGTGATAGCAGAGAGGTCAGACAAACAGTCCACTAGAGAAGGACCTGACAACACACTCCAGTATCTTTGTCATGCAAACCTTGTGGAACAGCACAGGCAAAGACTTAGCTAAATGTGCTGCAGTCCATAGGGTCACAGAGAGTCGGACACGACTGAAGGACTAAAACAACAAATATGTTCCACTAGGACTTGATCTATGTGATGTGGTGGTGTAATTTGACCACTATTTGTTTTCCCAATGTAGATGTGATGAGCGAGATGTATATGCAATCATATATACATTCCAGGGTCTACATTAAAGCCTCTGTGAGTGAGAAAGGGTTAATATGGCATCAGTTTCATGTTTTTGTGTTGCTATTTAATCAGGTAGCGTGTCTTTAATTACTTTACGCATCAGGCAGCATGGCTTTTCATATTGGCATATGAATGACCATTCCAACATATGATAAAATAAAATATTTTTTTAATGCCTGTTTTTTATTTGGGGATTAGTGTGCAAGTAATTGTGATGCCTTTCCATGCTTTCCCCATATTTAAAGTCCTGGTGTGTTTATATTGTCTTTTACAGTGTTGAAAAATTGTCTGTAAACCCGTTGCGGGTCATATCAGGAGGGCGTAATATTTTTGCCTCTATTTGCGGAATATAGGCTTGAATGCCAGGGCGTCTTTGGGGATTTGTAGCAATTTAATAGCGATTTAAGAATGAGTTATGGACTTGACAGATCAAAGGTTTTGCGGCAACGGAGTTCAGTTTTCGACATCCCGTAGGGTTTTTCTGCCTGTAACCCGCAGGTTGTTTGAGAGTAGCTTTAAGATGCAAATTTAATGGCTGCAAGTCTTGCGGGCTCCGTTACGGACTACGGTTTTACACGTTGGGTGACGTTAATAGGGCTGCATGTCTTTTTAATGCAAGATTTACAATTATTTTCATTTATCAGTGAGATCATTTGTTTTATGTTCATAAGATCGTTATATACAGTGCCTTACAAAAGTATTCACCCCCCTTGGCATTTTTTGTGTTTTGTGGCTCACAACCTGGAATTAACATGGATTGTTTGAGGATTTGCATCATTTCATTTACAGAACATGCCCACAACTTTGAAGATGTTTTTTTTTTTTTTTTTATTGTGAAGCAAACAACAATTAGGACAAAATAACAGAAAAATTCAAGATGCATAACTATTCACCCCCCTAAAGTCAATACTTTGCAGATCCACCTTTTGTGGCAATCTCAGCTCCAAGTTGCTTTGGATAAGTCTCTATGAGCGTGCCACATCTTACCACTGGGATTTCTGCCCATTCCTCCTTGCAAAACTACTCCAGCTCCTTCAAGTTGGATGGTTTGCGCTTGTGAACAGCAATCTTTAAGTCTGACCACAGATTTTCTATTGGATTGAGGTCTGGGCTGTGACTAGGCCATTCCAACACATTTACATGTTTCCCCTTAAACCCCCCAAGTGTTGCTTTAGCAGTGTGTTTGGGGTCATTGTCCTGCTAGAGGGTGAACCTCCATCCTAGCCTCAAATCACGCACAGAGTGGTACAGGTTTAGCTCAAGAATATCCCTGTATTTAGCACCATCCATTTTTACCTCAACTCTGACCAGTTTCCCAGTCCCAGCTGCACAAAAACATCCCCACAGCATGATGCTGCCACCACCATGTTTCACTGTGGGGATGGTGTTCTTTGGGTGATGTGATGTGTTGGGTTTGCGCCAGACATAGCGTTTTCTTTGATTGCTGAAAAGTTCAATTTTAGTCTCATCAGACCAGAGCACCTTCCTCCATACATTTTGGGAGTCTCCCACATGCCTTTTCGCAAACTCAAAACGTGCTATTTTGTTTTTTGCTGAAAGTAATGGCTTTCTTCTGGCCACTCAGCCATAAAGCCCAACTCTATGGAGAGTATGGCTTATTGTCGTCCTATGTACAGATACTCCAGTCTCGCTGTGGAACTCTGCAGCTCCTCCAGGGTTACCTTAGGTCTCTGTGCTGCCTCTCTGATTAATGCCCTCATTGCCAGGTCTGTAAGTTTTGGTGGGCGGCCATCTTTTGGCAGGTTTGCTGTTGTTTCCATTTGGTTATGATAGATTTGATGGTGCTCCTGGGGATCATCAACGATTTGGATATTTTTTTATAACCTAACCCTGACTTGTACTTCTCAACAACATTGTCCCTTACTTGTTTGGAGAGTTCCTTGGTCTTCATGGCAGTGTTTGGTTAGTGGTGTCTCTTGCTTAGGTGTTGCAGCCTCTGGGGCTTTTCAAAAAAGGTGTGTATATGTAATGACAGATCATGTGACACTTAGACAGGTGGACATCATTTCACTAATTATGTGACTTCTGAAGGTAATTCGTTGCACCAGAGCTTTTTATGGGCTTCATAACAAAGGGGGTGAATACATACACACATGCCAATTTTCTGTTTTCTATTTCTAAAAAATAGTTTTATGTATATATTTTTCTCATCTCACTTCACCACCGTAGACTATTGTGTTCTGATCCATCACATAAAATTCAGATTAACAAAACATTGAACTTAAGGCTGTAATGTAACAAAATAGGTAAAAAGTCAAGGGGGGTGAATACTTTTGCAAGGCACTGTATCCCTTTGATATATCATAACTACCCAATATTGAATTTGTGTTGTCATTACTATGTGATTGTAGGGATATTACATACGGTACTTTGAAGCTGTAATATATTAAACTGTGTATTATACTATTCATACATTACCTGACTTATGTTTGTTTATTTGTGAGACCACTTTTTGCAGAGTCTCCTCCTCCTGCGCCACTTCTTGCTTCAGGATGATAAGCTGCGCTTTCTTTTCATTTAGCTGCGCGTTGAGTTCTCCTTTCTGGACACTTAAATCCTCTAAGAGAGACTTCACTTCCTGCCACAAATAATATGGTCAGCTGATTACTTATCACATACCAATGTATACCTAGCCTCTAGGATGGAAGACATGCCATGAAGGGATTAATGGCACTTGCATCCCAAATTATTATCATTACAGCCTGAGGTAATATAACTGATTTTATATTGTTCAGGATCCCGAAACTTTAAGGAAAAGCTGCTAATTCTCACCCCTCCCTCTTGAGATTTTATCATGTATGTACATACCAAACTCTCTCAATCTCTACGCTGTCCACTTCCTCCCCAGTTTCTTCAGAAGCCTACTTCCTTCTCACGCAATTGCTATGCAGGCTCATTTTTTCCCTTCCAATCTCTATGCCGGCCCACTTCCTTTCTCCAATCTCTATGCCGGCCCACTTCCTTTCTCCAATCTCTATGCCGGCACACTTCCTTTCTCCAATCTCTATGCCGGCACACTTCCTTTCTCCAATCTCTATGCCGGCCCACTTACTTTCTCCAATCTCTATGCCGGCACACTTTCTTTCTACAGTCTCCATGCTGGCTCCCCTCCCGATGTCTAGGCAGCCCCCATTTTCCCTCCTGATTTCAATGCTGGCCCCCTTTTTCTCTCTCAATCTATGTGACGCCCCCATCTTAATACTGCCCCATCTTTTTCACTTCTAATCTGAATGCTGGACTCCACTTTCTCTCCTAATCTCAATGCTCTTTGCAATCCTGCCTAATCCATGCTAGTCTCTATGCAAACTTCCTCCTTCCCAGTCACCATGCCTGGCCTCTTCCTCCTTCCCAGTCACCATGCCTGGCCTCTTCCTCCTTCCCAGTCACCATGCCTGGCCTCTTCCTCCTTCCCAGTCACCATGCCTGGCCTCTTCCTTCTTCCCAGTCACCATGCGGCCCACTTCCTCCCTCCCAGTCACCATGCTGGCCCACCTCCTCGCTCCAGTCACCATGCCGGCCCACCCCTTTCCTCCAAATCTCTTTGCAAGCCTACTTCCTCCATGCTAGACTTTATGATGGGCATTTCCTCCCTCTCAGTTTCTACCCTGATCACTTCCTCACAATCTCTTTAATTATTAGCCTAGTTCTGTGCAAATTGTAAATGGGTAAATGATGCACAGAATGGAACAAGTTGGCTGTGCAACTCAAGACTGGCTGCAGCTTCCACCCCCTTGTGCAAAAATATTATGAGATTGTTAGATTAATGTTTAATATGTTTCAAGAGCTGCTGTTGTGCTGGCATTATTAGAACTTTTTCAAGATTTCCTATGCCTCGAATTTCATGCTTCAATCATGCTCATTAATACAAACTAAAATTAAAGTGTTCCATGTTGCTTTACTGAACTAAGGTGGAAAAAGTTCTGTGAACAGTAAGAATAAAAGTCTTACCCTTATCTCCTGCCGTCTTTCAGCTACATCCATCTCTCCATCCCGCAGGGCTTCCTTCAGTTCTCCTTTCTTTTGGCCAATGTGATCCTGAATCAGGTTTAACTCCTCCTTCTTCTGTCCCAAACGTCTGTCCAATTCAATCACCTCTTGCTGCTGTATGGATACCTGCAAGGTGCATTATTTATAAACCAGACAATCTCTTCCTGTTTACTCCCATATAACAACATTCAAGTTCAATTATCTACTTAGTAAAGATCATCCTTTTCACAAAACTACTTTTCTGCATTTAAGAGACAGGTTTAACAATTAAAAATAAGGTTTAAAAGCTATACTGATTTTCTTTTTTCAAATTCAGCTTTTTTTTGCTAATCTGTTATTACATAAAAATAGAACCCCTAATTCAATGGCCTTTTAAATAGAGTCATTACCTGGTCATCTATCCGTTCAAGTGCAATTTTCTTCTCCTGAAGTATATTTTCCGCCTCTCTAAGAGTCTGCAGACAGTGATTCTCTTTCCCTTCAGCCACCACTATATCAGCCTGAAGTTTCTGGAAACTGATGGTGTGTATTGTAGTCAGTAAATGAAGAAGAATTGCAGTATGTCTAACATGAGCTGATTATATATTATAAGTATCTGCATGAAAGGGACTTACGTGTCGTTCATCTTTTCGATTTTATGGCTGACTGACTGGAACTCTGTGTCTCGTGAAGACACCACGCTGTTGATCTCCTTCAATATACTCTCTTGTTCGACTCTGTGCTGCTCCAGATCCCTGGCATTTGCTTGCAGTATCCTAATAAAATGACAATTAGCAATACATTGCATATCGTAATAATCACCCATAAGAAAGATTTTGTATAGTGGGTGGATCAGAAAGGCTTACTGACAGGTAAAATCTTCAATATTCACTGTAAGAAAATGCATTTAATTTTTTTGTTTCAGAGGATACTTACTTATTATTACCAATAGTAATATATTATATCATACTTGGAACCTCTGCTGTGACGATTTACGAACGCAAGACAAAAATTGTGCACTTGAGATTGTCATATTAAAAATAAAACAGAGCGGGAGAGTGACACATATCTGAGATGGGGCAATGACAGGTGGTAACCATTCATGGTGCAACCTCTCATTATAGAGGGGAAATCTACTGTAACATACCAGAATGACTATGCCCCCAAAGGACAGGTTAGCACCAAAATGCCAGGGACATGCACAGGAGAAATAGCAACACCCCAGAAGTAGCTTTCAATCTCTTACTTCGTGTCCATCAAGTGCTGCAAATCTAAGTTAGCTATTTGCATACTCTTATGCAAATAAGAACATAAGGCTTATTTGCATAAGAGTAAGAGAAGCATCTGAGAACAGGCAATTATTTAATTTACAGTAGGGCATTGTCGCACTCTCTCCTGGTGCATCTCATTCTGACCCTGCCCTCAAGCACAGGCCAATACAAAATGCTAGGAAAGCCTACTCTGCATAGGAGAAACAGCAAGACTCCAGATGGAAGATTAAGTGCAAGAGTACTGCTTCCCAGAAAAGTAGTAGATATGTGGTAGGGATATTAAAGGAACTCAAGTGTACCTGGGATATGCATGATGCTGCCTAAGGGTTAAATCATGAATGGAGAGACTAGATGGGTCTTCTGGTTCTGGTCTGCCATCACATCTATATGTATCTCAAGAATTATTTAGTTTAGAGAAAAAACTACAACAATTCAAGAAAGTAATGATTTTGTCTGCACCGATATCAGGTGTTCTCAGCTGCCTCTCTGGCATAATGTTGTTTTTCCTAAAGTTACCCATAAGCCTCAGCTCTCTAGGTTGCTTGTTGCATTTTTCAGTTTATGATATAAGTATTCTCCACTTTTCATACTGATGTGTTGCAATTTTACATTATGGGACTTGGAAATGTGTCTAAATACCTTAACTGCTGATCTGCCTTCACCAGCTGGATGGCCGTCTCCTGTGCCCGTCTCTCCAGCTCTTCGGCATCGCTCTCTGTGTGGCTCAGATGTGTTTTAGCAGCATTGTACTTCTCAATAATATCTTTGGTCTGTAAAAAAATAAATAAAAATTGGTTAACGGAAGCAATACATTTAGTGATGCAATTTTTTTCCAGGTATATTAAATAATACAATCTGACATTGGGCAAAATGTTTTTAGAAAGCAAAAAAAAAGTAAACAATCCCCTTTATAGTAATTATTCTTTACTATGCTTTTTTCTTTCTGTGGCGGTCTCAGGAGGGTGCGCTTTGGCAAACGAACAAGCTTTTCATTAGGGCTTATGAAAGCACTGGCATTTGTATCTGACATTTTTCCATTGTGCACATAGTAACTTCCTCTAAATTCAAAGACCTATAAGGGAAGTAGATCATTGTAAGCCAAAATGGTAGATTTCACTTTTGCAAAAATGCACAAAACAAGTTGTTTTTGGTTTGTGCTTATTGGGGGCAAAACATTTCAGTATTAGACTAACCGTACACTTCGCTTCAGTGTGGTAAAACATAAAACACTAGCTTTAGAGATGAAGTTCCACCTTGTCTCCTGGACTTTACACTTTTATAATTCATATATAGCATATATATCAGACAGGAGTCTGAACTCAAAGTCACATACAGGAGACTATCAGCCCTATTAAATTCAAAGCCCGTAAGTGCAACGTGAGACCCGCAACGGCTGCAGGCTTGAAATTTGGCCGAGTTACAAAGCTATTAAATTCGAGTATGGGGCAAGTTACGGGCTTGAGAGGCAAACGAGTAAACCAAAAAATGGAGGTGGGATTTCGAAGTCTAAAGGGTTTCAATTACGAGTTACGATCGGACCCACATTCCAGAAATAATGCGATATTGGTAAAGCCGCAAAGTTCAGATTTCGACATTCCGTATATGCAATTGCCTCTCTGCAATTTGCTTCTCAGTTATGGCAATACAGTCTCACCATCAACCATATACACTCCTATATTTCTATAGTGTAATAAAAGAGCTTGCAATTTGTTCTAGTACAAGGACAATTTTAAATTAGGAGAAAAAAACTTCACCATGAGCATAAAATAATTTTTGGAAAAAATCTAAATGTTTGCAGCTTCCTTTCTTCGGGTCTCAATCGTCTGGCTTCAGCACTTTCTGGTGGACTTGAGCCCAAGGGGTATGCTTGTATTAGCAAGCAGTGGAGGGAGGAGTGGGATTAGTTACATCACTAGAGATTTTAGTATATAATCCCATTCTCCTCATTCTCCACACATGCTTAGCATCAGACAGTAGCAATATCAACTGCAATCCCTGCTCTTTCAGTAGACAACAATTTCAAAATATTATAGATGCCTCCATGGTCTAGAGACATAAACATCTTTTTTTCAAATTAAAAAAATAGCTTTTTGACATTTTCCATGCCCAATTATGCTACCAACCCTCTCCTTCTAAGCAGATGCCTGCCGTATTACACAGCTTTAAGCAAAGTCGGTAACCTAAGAACTTGCCGTTTTATTTCTTGTTTTATTGTAATTGATCTGTTATTTCTATAAATGCAGCTCTTAGCCCTTTGAGATCCAAGTTTACGGAGGCAGAGGCCTAATATGTGACTACCCATAATCCTTAGATGCAGTTAACTCCCTGTACTTCTGTGCACAAAGTACATACTACATGGTATTACTATTTACCTTTTCCCGAGTGTCCCGCAGTTCAGTTTCCGCCTCTGTAAGTAATCTATCCGCCTCTCGCAGCTCCGCTCGTCTTTTTAGCAGCGTCTTCTCTATGCATTCGATCTCATCCGCAATGTCATCGTGTTGCTGCAGAGACTTTTCCAGCTCCAGTTCTGTGATGAGGGTGTCAAGCTGTCCATCTACAAAGTCTCTGCCGAAAATAGTTTAAACAAAAAATTATCTCTTTATATTTAAACTAAAAAAGCACAAGTAGTGTTAATGGTGTAATCATTCCGGAGACCACTTAGTATAAACCTTATGGATAATTTATTTTAAGGGACAAAGGAAATTAAATTAGTATTGGTTTGTAAAACACAACAGAAAACCCCTTTCAAAGTAGAATTTTTTTATGGTTTTAAACATAATGTGAAGCTGTTCCACTGGGAAGTAGTGAATACATGCAGCCACCTCCATGTTAGCTATCCTTTACTGAAAGAATTGAATGATGGCTTCTCAGCCAATCAAATGGGATTATAGACATCCTGGGATGTGACCCATGACAGGCTGAGAACTCAACATGCAATTTTCACATATAACACGTGTTTGAAAATTCATTTGCTATGTCACACAAGCTGCACGTTATTGCATGACATATCTGAGAATATAAATCTAGACCTAAGTGGTGCAAAAAAAAAAAAATTCTATCATGAATCTAACAGACTATTTTAATTACGAACAGACCATGTGCATATTGTGATTTTCTTTTTTTTACATAAAACGTTTCTTGTTACTGCACTTGTCACAGTATGTAGGAAGGGTAGAGCAAGTGGCTCTCTTCTAGGCCTTGGTTTGCAGATTAAGTAATTTATCTCAAAGAAATGTTTTGTGTTACATTCAAATGACTATTAATGGCTTATAAAATGCATTTAAAAATGTGTATTTAAAAAAAGAGCAGATTTTAATTACTGGCAACATTTTAATTTGCATGAAAAATAAGTGCAAATTAAAAACTAAGCTTAAAAAACACTTTCTAGTAACTATTCAGAAATACAGCTTGTACGTAAAGTAATTTATATATTAAAATACTAATCTTATATATTGGCTACTACATCATCTTCAACAGTACATACTTTCGTTTACGCTTTTGGGCTGATGTCCTTAATGCCTCAACCTCTTTCTTAAATATTTCTTTCTGATGTTCCAGATCTTCGATGTCTTCTTGTAATCTTTCCGTTGTCTTTTTTTCTTTTTGCCGACGAGACTTTAAGTGGCCGATAATATCCTCCAGGCGAGTGACTTCATGCTCCTGTTGATGGGCAATAATATGATAAATAAAATGCTCTTTTAAGAGTTTTAGAGATAAGCATGCCCAGATAAATAAATAATTATTGCAAAGACAATTAAGTGGTAAAGAGTCATAATTACTCTGACTTATACAAACTGGTTATACTCCTGCAGTTTCATTAGTTTTAATTAAGTGACCAGTTGTACTTCTTGAAAAAGATACTTGTTTGTTAACCATAAAACAAATGAACAACATTAGCGGCTGTGTAAGCCGTGGACATTTAAAACAACATTGTTTTATTGTCCCTCTCATACACAAAATGTCACCAGTGTGTCATGGATACCTCCAGTGTCCTGGCATCAAACTGTATTTTTTCTGATTAAAAACAGGCGTATTGCACTGATTTATTTATTTCCACTGCTCAGTGGGCCATTAATGGAAGAGTTTTGTGAGTTTTATTTGCTTAACAAGTACTCCACTCCTGTGAGAGGCTCCTCCTGCCATGGTGTAAGTGAAGCCTTTGCTTGGCTCCTCCTCCAGCGATGACATAATATGTGCATACTCTATTGCAGGCACAAGCTAAACAAAATGGAGGAGTATAAAAGTGAGGGAGAATGGCAGCTCCTATAATGAGCAACATGAGTGGCAAGTAAGCTCAAAATATTTCAGATATTTCACTAAAAAGTATATAAAAAGGAAGGAAGAGATTCATTTTGATTCAATGTAAAACATTTTTTTTAGAGTTTAGGGGTTCCTGGTGAGGCCACAGGGAAAAGAAGGGGTTTCCTGGGTGAGGCTGAGGAGATCGGGGGCCCTCCTTTACGGGCCTCCCTTCTGCGCTCATCGCAGGCCTCATAGTTGTGGTAATTGGGAGTTGTGGTTGTGAATGTGCAACCTGTAAATTTTAACACTGCGTGACGACAACTCGCAATTACCACAACTATTATATGTGATATTAAAACAGTGACTTGTTTTTCACCACTTTTCCATTTATTTATATATAAATATATAGACTATTAAAATTATTTACAACTTTGCTATAGTAGAGTACTGTATTATAGAAAGCATGAGACCACAAAACAAGAAACCTACAAATTCGGTATCAGTACAAAGACCACTCTGGGCTCAAGGCAATTTTCCATATTAAAACAGTGGTCAAAAGTGCACAATTATTATATTATACCATTGGGGGTTATTAGATAGTTTTTGAAAAGTGTTATTAGTTTCTTTTGCTTATAATTATGTAAATGACAGAACTAGCTAATTAATGAGACACGTGTTTATAAACTTATAACATTTCTCTGAAAAATATCAGTTGGCGATTCCCCCCTTGGGATCCCGGGGTATAGAATAGAGTGGCCCTCAGTGTCTCATATCCCATCTGCACTTATATGTCCTTTTTTCTTTAATAGTGATATTCTCTAATTATGTTCATATTATGCATATCTGATAATCCTTAATCTTACCAGTTCATGATGTGCAGGTACATTGCAGTGAAGCATGCCAGTGGGGATTAGTGGGATAGTAAAGTGCGGTGGTGGAGGTCCGTAAACAGTTTGAGTCCCAACAGGAGGGGGCCCGTATATAACAGTCCCAGGAGCCACTGCTCTGCCATAAGCAGGAGGTGGGGGGCCATAAATCACAGTGCCTTGGGGTGCAGGTGAGCCGTCTGGAAGCACAGTATAGATTACAGAGCCAGGTGGAGGAACAAAGTGATAAGTTGGCGGCACGGTGGCTTCATGCTCGGATTCACCATCATCTCCATCTGCACAGAGAACATAACAAATGTCAACTGCAAAGGTTACTCATAGCGAGAAGTATCATTTTCTGTGCAAAAGTGGCACTTCTTACACAGGGCAGTGTTTATTTAAAGGGACATTGCATGGATTAACTAGATAAGTAATATACCTGTGTATTTATTGACTTGTATTGACTTTGTTTTATTACCAAGCACTTGAAAGCACTGTTTTACTGCCAAATAGTCCCTGTATGGATCTGCCCCTTGTAGCTCATACATACAATATTTCTACTGGCACAAGATGTACTAGCCAATGACAGGCTGTCTCTCAATAGCATGTTGTTGATTGCTGTTGAGAGACAATGTTTGATTGTGTGGTACAACTAGTACTATAGAAACACTGTGTGCAAATGTTACAGGGGGCAGACTGTTATAGAGACTGCTTGGAATGTTTCAGTTAGAAAAAATAATAAAATGTTTAAATAAGCAAATAAATATTTATTAGAGTAGTTTAATATTAAAAACAGAGAACCTTTCAAGGCTGACATAGTGCACGTGATAAAACAAATGAAACACATACAATACAGACTGGCTCAGCTCAAAATGTATGTTATTAATATGGTTTTACAAATATTCTTTATCAATGACACACTATATCAGCTTTGCAAACATAATTTATACATAAACATAATTTATACATAAACATAATTTATACATAAACATAATTTATACATAAACATAATTTATACATAAACATAATTTATACATAACTTTCTAAAAACTATTTGAGCATTATCATTTCTATTTCTTCAAATGAGTAGTAATATAAATATGGGACTTCTGTGGTCTTTTAAACTGCCTCGTGCTCTATTAACTTGTTTACAATCGTTTACATAAAGGACCACTGTAGCTTTGGAATAACTTCACATGTTTGTTAATTACCGTATGTTAGAAATGAGAAACTATATAAGCCGGGAGCAAAAAAAATCTTAACTATAGCAGACTCTGGCCCTCATTTAAATGTGATTTGGCCAATTGAATAGGGCTCTATATAAGCACAGAGCATGTTTTTAGTTAGTAAACTTCTATCCAAAAGCAAGGTCTTCACTAACTAAAAACTTCTGTAAAAAAATACGCTCTGTGCTTATATAGAGCCCTATTCAATTGGCCAAATGGCATTTGAATGAGGCCCGCTGCTTGTATCATGGGAGCTCCCATCTTGGATAGCTAGTTTGCTAGAGGGGGAGGTTTACCCTACTAGGAATTACTCTTCAATTTAGACTTATTATCAAGTGGCACTTTATAGTGGCAGATCGGAATAGAGATGTTATCTGCATCCAAGGTTTTTTCGAGGTGTCTAATCTTGTTAGTTTTTTGATGGTGTAAGTTGTTTTTTGCTTCTAATTCTTAAAAATAAAGGGTTGCTTTTATTTATTTATTTAATTTGTAAAACAAGTTGTGGTTATCAAATCTAGTTCTTCATAAGAGCGCACCAGAAAACATGACACTTTGGTTCTTTAATGGATCCCTTGGCCACTAAACATACTAATAAGTAGAGGATGTATATGAAAGCGGATATTGTGTCGCAATGACAATGCCTACATTTAAATGTATGTTTTTCAGGAACTGTTCAAGCAGGAGGATGACCCACTCGGACAATCTAAAATACATATTTTAAAAATACACAGGTGGGTCATTCTACTTTGCACAGTAGAATTACCCTTCTGGGTATTTTAATGTATTCAAAAAATTCTAGATTGTCAAAAGAGAACGCTGTATATATGTTCTTTTAATGTAAATATCACACAATAATTATGGCTACTTCTGTATGAGAAAATTAAGAAAATGTTCAATGAATGGGCAATATCACTGCAGCTACTTCTGCCAGAGAGGTATCTCCATTGAGCTTTCGACAACAGCAGTTTTCTCCTCTTCATATAGATTACATTCATTTCTGTGATATTATATTTAAGCACATAGGTTGTTTTCTTAGTTTGTTTAGTGAATTTAAAGCTTATTGTGATATATATATATATATATATTGTCATCCTTTTGCGGTTATTCCTTTTGCCTAATTGCATTACCTCTCCCCACCTTATTTACACAGGCTTGTATATTTCGGCTTTCCCTGAGTCGGTCTCTCTCTTCTGCCAAACACAGCAATCCCCACCATGCCCCTCTCCCACCCACCACTGTTTATTCTTAATTTATGGAATCACTCACATTACTTGCGCCTGATCAATCAATTGTACATGATTAGGATTCCTACTTATTCCTCTTAGATTACTCTTTTGGCCACTGTGTTCCTCTTCATCTTAAGTTTCTCAGACTATACTCCTCAGTTACTCTGCATTATGTCTCCAACAACATTAACATCTCATCTTCCTAGCTGTCCTTCCCTCTGCTTCCACAAGCTCCTCTCCTTCCTTAACCACTATTTAATTCATGTTCTAAAGCACATACACATATATGCTTCTGCAAGTCCTACTCTCATCTCCTCTCCCTGCTTATTTTGTTTGTTGTTAGTGATATATCTCCTAACCCTAACCCTGACCCTCACTCAGTCCCACCTCTCATCTGCCATGCTCAGCCCCAGGCCTGCTAACTCTGTCCATACTCCATGTGTTAGAATTTTGCCCATATGCTATATCTAAAATGTTCCCTCCCACCTAAGCAAACTTTCACCTCCATCCTGACCCTTGCTATTCCCTATCTTTTCTTCCCCAGGTTTCTGCCTCTTCAGTACCATTTAGATTGTAAGTAGCGAGTTTCCAATCTTGTAGAGTGCTTTGGGAAAAAAGCACTTCCTACAAAGATTCTAAGCTCAAAAGTGGGCCCTCCATTTTCTTCAGTTGTTAATATTGTATTTCTCCCTGTTCTCTTCCCCTGTACAGAGCTGCAGAATATGTCAGCGCGTTACAAATAAAAGTTAATAATAATAAACTTACCTCCACCAGAGTGCATGTGCAAGCTATGTCTGAGTGGTGAATAAACCCAATGACCCATCGCTGGGGGAACAGTATCCTCCTTCTTGGTGTACCTGGAGTGGCCGCACCTCCGTCTTGCAGGTGACGATGTGACTGGGTACTGCAAACCAACACCTGAGTCTTTGGTACTCAGGGAATCACAATGTGATGTCTGAAAGATAAATGTGAATTGATATATAGCCAATGCCTTAAATGGACTCTGTCAGCACAAAATCAAGTTGCTAGTTTTAGATTCTTCTCAAATAGCATGAAAAACTGGCCGTTATGTTATCATTTTCTTTCTAAAGTGAATAAATCCTGGAAAATTCCATGTTGCTTTGTCTATATGCAAAAAAGATATTCAAACATGTTAATTAACTGCTTTATTGTGCTCATTAGAATGACAGTCTGCTTGTCTGTCTCTGTAGTGCAATATTATCTGGCGATTAGACCCCCCCCCCCCTTATCAAGCACTCTGAGCTGCACATTAGCATACAGGAGGTGCAAAATCAATTCTAAATATTTCAGAAATGATTCACCGAGTATAGCCAATTTGATTGCTCTTTTAAATGAAACCAACTTCCTCCTGGAGTTCCTTTAACATGACATAGCAGATGTTCAACGAGAGACCCAGAGCCGCCGAGGCAGTGCCATTCTGCTCAACAAGTCTTGCAGCTCTTGTTTTTAAGATTACAAGAGCATATACTAAATTAATAGGATTTAACTGTTACAGCTGGACAAAAAAATATGGATACCCAAACCCTATCACAATACAAAGTACAACAATATTAAAAGACCACTCTAAAAACTTAACAACAGAAGCACAATTTTTAAATAGGCCCTGAATATAAATAATATTCATCTTGAATGATTTAAAAAGCAATATACTATATTGAACTTACTTTCAGACACATCAGATGCTTTAGCCAACCAATATAAGGTCAATATTCTGGCTGGAAGGTGGCGTTAAATTGTCAGGCAAGATTATAGCAAAACAATGCTATTCACTTGCTGTGTTAAAGTGATTTCCTTTGACGTTGAGCTATTGCTGGGGGCAGTCTATTAATGATTATCTAGCCTCTTATTTAATCAGATTGTTCTTAAAGCCCTTTAGTCCAGCTATTCCACCAACCCTGATGACTCCATACAACAAACATCTTAACTGAAAGCGGATCTAATATTTGAAAGTAAGTTTAATAATAAACACAAATTTTATTGATGACCAATGTCTAATTAAAACAACTAGCTCCTCTTGATAGGACATTACAGTGGTACTTAAAACAAGTGCATTAGGATCCTATGCTTTGCCCAAGACAGTCTGTGCACTGTATTTTGATGTGGGCAAATTAACTGATCTAGCCAGACAGACTATAAATGGCCTTATTCATTATGGCATTATAAAATGGCATATGTCCCAGTATTATTATTTGTTCAAAAAATTGCAAAGACGCAAGAAAACCTTACACTAGATGGTGAGGGCACATAGTACCAGTAGCCCTTTCTTCGGAATGGGTCATCCCTACTGGTGATGTAGTCGTTCTGGTGACCCAGAGCATGGCGAAGCGATGAGATCTCATCCAACAGGTTCTCCATCTCTCCAATGTTGTCTGTGAAATAACAGACATAGTGTCACAATACAACAAAACAAACAGATGTCAGGAAACCACTGTCTGGCTCATTAAAGCTGGTGCTTCTGCTAACTGGCACAGTCGATCATCAAGCCCTAAGAATCTCATCTATGATGCTGGATTGGTTAACCGGACCTCTCCACAAGCAAAGTTCACTTCAGATAGCACAAAGCAGTTTTGAGATATCAGCCTCATTTTAAAGGACACAGAATAAGGGCACTTTTATTGTGTTGGAGGATCGGTGATTGGGTTCAATGAGACCACAATCTGATAGGCCTAAGCGCTAAGGTTGATCTTCCAGTGGTGGTTACCGTGGTCTGCTGGGCGCCATGGTTACTTTATGTGTCGGGAGGTGTATGACTAATATGTGGTGTGCTGCTGTCTCCCAAGACACTGTGCACGCCGGTGTCCTATACGTATACAAGAAAAGAGAGTGGGGGAAGATTGTATAGCGCACAATCTGTAGTGTATCTGATCCAATGGTCCCCTCTAATGACTCTTGTAAATCAGTGTCATATACTAAGTGCCAAATGCCCAATATATATTTATTTGTGGGTCGGCTTGGGATAAGTATACAGAGGTGTAAACTCTTACTCAGTCCGTTGTCTTGTGCTTGTCGATAGTGTGGTCCTAAGCACAAGAATTCACAGACGCTATCCAAAAGAATAAATCTTTATTGATAATGTAGGAGTTCAATTCCAGTGGTAAAAAACATTGATGAATACAATAAATTAAGTGCCAGATGCGTTTCGCTGCTCTGGTTCGCAGCTTCCTCCGTGACAAATCCTTATTTAGGTCGAGGCCTGCTCAAACCAAATGTGTAGGAATCGAGTCTTTAATTGTGTTGTATGCTTTGAAGTAGCTACCTAGTATGTAATGCTGCCCCACTTCTAGCATGATCTTACCATTTCTAGCATGATCCAGTAAATGTTTTAGGCGCTCGATTTCTGTCCTTTGTTTTCTCAGTGTCTGGTTAAGTTTATCGATCTCAAGTTGCTGGAGACTTGACGTGGTCTTTCCAGCATCAGCATTTTTCATCTCCTCTTGGATCTGGTGAAAAAACAGTGAACATTATAATAGAGAGAATTATAAATATATATGCGCTGCCTCTTAAAGGTCCACTTAAAAATGTGCTATCTTTTGAAGAATGTGATAAGTGAATTATATAGCATCACTGTAGCACAGAGCTAGCCTGATTTCCACCATTTAAATGCAACTGCAGTCACCCCCTCCCCCCAATTATAGAATTTTGAATATCTATTGGTAATGGGCAACATATTTTTAGAAAGCAAGAGCCGATTTGGTCTGCTACTTAGTTCAGTTAGTTCATCAGAAAAAAAATGGTAGATTCCACAGCAGCAAAATTGCATACAAAAGTTAATAAAATAGAGGCTATAATATTTAATTTTCTTGTTACCATCATATTCCAAGGAAAAAACACTTAATGGTGCAACCCCCCACACACAATTTTTTTATTTGAAGGTGTGAATTTGTCTATATATATTTTCTTTGTTATATGTGGAGGAGCAGATAATATAGTGCAAGTTGAAAAGAGTATATGTAGGAAATATAATGTAGGAAAAAATAGGATATTACAGCAAATGTCAATAATCAATGTTTTATTAAAATATGTTTATTAAAGATACAAACAATCACAAGGCATGCAGCCGTATGCTTGTGTAATAGAATTGATCAGAGTAAACATTATTGAATGAATATAATGAAGAGATATATTGAGATAAAGAATAGTGGAATATATTTATCGATTATACATGGGTTCTTTTCAAAGTTGTAACAATGCACTTGACATGTACTTTATATCGTGTATAAGAAACTTTTGTAAAATGTTTGTAAAACTGTTGAAAGTGTTACAATAAAAATATAATATTAAAAATAACACTTGTTTGTGATGTATGTAAAAACTAACAACAAAAGTAGGCGTGTAAATAATATTTTTAGGGCAATTTGATGGTTTATGATTCAAGGAATATATTTTGTGTTTGTTACATTACTTCCTATGATCATGAGCTGGATCATGTGTTATTTCATGTATCAGTGGAGGGAGGGGTGGGGGACTTAAGTACAGGGAGAAGTCAGGTGGTTTTATTAAATAGCTGGATCTGACTGAATTTGGCACCACACAACTTCCCCTCACAGGTCTAGAAGCAGGCAGCTTATATCAGAAAATGCAAGTATTGCTCTGCAGAAATGCCCCTCTCACCTTCCACTAACTTATCATGGATGCCTCCAGGGTACAGCAGAGGCATCAACATTTATTTATTAAAAAATATCTTAAAGACTTTTTCCCCCTACATAGATATGCTCTCAGATTTAAAGTTCTCAAACATATGTTTTTTCATTGCACAGTGGCCCTTTAAGATGTATGAAGGTCCAAATGTAATATTAATATCACTAAAATGAAAATAAAGCCATTTACCTGCTTTTCTCTGTCTTTCAGGATACTTTGCAGCAATTCAATCTCTGCTTCAGCTTTCATGAGATCCCGAGAGGCCCGGGCAGCTTGGGAACAGAAATTCTGAGAATCCTGCATTTCCTATAGTGAAAAACAAATCACATATAATAGTTGTCAAACTGCGATTCGTCATCACGTTTGCGACAAATCGTAGTTTGACAACTGCGCACCGCGTAACCGGCCTGCACGTGCGCATTGCGTAAGCCGCGCATGCTCATAGCAAAAGGGCCGTGCATGCGCATTGGGTGCCGAAGAGGAGGGGATAAACACAGGGAAAATGTGGGAACAGTGGGGACAAACACAGGGCAGGGACAGGAAGGGGGAAAGAGACACAGGGGAGGGGGGAAGAGACACAGGGGAGTGAATGGAGGAGGGGAGGAGACACAGGGGAGGGGGAGACACACAGGGGTGGGAGAGGATGGGGGTAGACACACAAGGGAGGGAGAGGAGGGGGGGGAGACAGGGGAGGTAGAGGAGGGGGAGCGAGAGAGGAGGGGAAGAGAAACAGGGGAGGGAGAGGAGGGAGAAGAGACACAGGGGAGGGAAATGGGGGGGGACAGAGACACAGGGGAAGGAAATGGGGGGGAACAGATACATAGGAGGGGGAAGAGACTCGGGGGAAACAGACACAGGGGAGGGAGAGGGGGCAAGAGACACAGGAGAGGGAGAGGGGGCAAGAGACACAGGGGTGGGCAAGAGTCACAGGGGAGGGAGAGGTGGGGAAAGAGACACCGGGGGGACAGGGGGGAGAAGGGGGAAATGAGACACAAGGGAGGAAGTAGACAGAGGGAGAAATTGCAAGGCCCATGATGAGCGCCAAAGGCGCTCATCGCGAGGCCAGTAAAGTAGAGGGGGACAGGCTCCCATTGTGTGCCTAACAGCATTGCCAGGATTCACATTTTATTGCTGTCATTTTTGACTGTCAAGTTGCAAGTCAGAATATATTTACCATATAGTGAAAAAGGATCAAAGTTTTAAATGTAGAACATTGGTTATTGAGTGAAACTGCAATCCTTATACAGTAAGGCATTTATCCACATCAATGCCTGGATTTCATCAAAGTATGATATGTCAAAGTAATGACCTCATGCTCATGCAAGTCAAGGAACCCTACCATCAGAATTGTACATATTTAGTGCAAAACATAATCTGTATTTTTGTACTGCAATATGACTTACCCCGGTCCGTTCTTGATTTAACTTCAGTACGGTCCCGTGGAGGGACTTCAGCTGATCTTTGGCATTGGACAGCTCAGAGGCTGCCATCTTGTCAGATATTGCCACTGCTCTCTTCAGCTCCTGCAGTTCTTTCTCTAAGCTGAACAACTTCATCTGCGCCCGATCATCTTCCATTTTTTGCTAGAAAACAACAAACAGAAAAACGAAATTTAAAGATACAAAGAATTAATAAATATTGCTCTACATTATCAAACAGATCACTGAAAACAAGCGAACCATACTATTCAATTTTTTTCAACGGATTCATATTTTAATGTTTTATAATAGTTTAACAGTGCCCCCCCCCCCCCCCTCCAACGCCAGCGCATGTATGGAGATTTCGAAACTGCAGGTTCTGAAAGGACCAAATATCACAAGCACTCTCAAACACCTGTGTGCTACACCAAAAATGTCTCTCTTATTCCTTGGGTTGTTTAGATGTTCTAAACCCAAAGGGGAAAACATTGTGAAATGTATTAATTGCAGTGAAGTTAGTATATAAATATATATATACATAATGTAAGCTGGTACAAATGGTTCTGAGTCCACTTTCTCTCATTCCTTTACTTATATTGGCCATATATCGGTTTACCTGTTTTCTTGCCGTACCTTACTTTCCAAGTTGTGCAGTTCGTTGAGGAGTTTCTCACGCTCCTCATCGGCTTCTAAGAGTTGTTGATCTGCCAGCCCTTGGATTTCTTCCATGTTTTTCATTTGTTCATTTAACCGTCTGATTTCATTCTCCAGCTGGCGAATTTTAGCCTCAAAATGCCTCTTTTCTGACTGCATCTAAAAATGTACAATTTAGCTTTTCAGCTGGATATCACATGTGGAAGAAATTAAAGTCCAATACAGATCCCTCGAATACTGTGTCGTGAAGGATCTTAACTTCTATATCCATCACTTGCTTTTGTTATTTTTTTCTTTATTAAGCAAAACTAATGAACATGAAATAAAATGTATTTTGCCACTTATATACTAACATCCTCTATTGAACCAAGAAGCCCATTTCTTATCATAATGTAATTACCTGTCCCCCTTTTTTTCATTCATGTTTTCGTTTGCAGAATTATTTTATAAATTACAACATTTACCCAGAATTTACCATTTATATCCGTCTCAACTTGTAAACCAACATTTTTTTATTATTAAAAAATGGAAATAAGGAAATGGTTGAATATGAACGCACAAAATTCCATATCAAATGTGGTTGCTTTAAACATTATGGCATCTCTCTATAGGACTAACAATGTGTGAAAAATAATAGTATAAATCTGAAACTGTACTGATGCTTGATGAAGCCATGTTATATATACAGTAGATTTGGGGTGGATATAAGCTGTGTACAACCTTTAACTACAAATGCTTATAAATTAATTCAGCAGCAATTGAAAAAGAAAAAAATACTTTCCCGACATCATTTCCAGCCCTTTAAGGTTCACATCTGGTGTCTTGAGTGCATCTTTAAGCTGGCCAAGCATTCCTGGCTTATGATCACTTACCTTGGCTTCGGCTGCCCTGTTGCAGGCTCTCTTATAATCCTCAGGTGCCTCTCTAGCTTTGTCCTGCAGTGCCACTATCTCCTCCTGCAGTTTCTTCTGCCTCTCCTGGGCGTCTTTTTTCTCTTCTTGGGATTTAGCGAGAAGGTCATTGATCTGTTTTTGAAGATCTGCCAGATTTTGCCCTAAAACATCTGATGGACTGTTGCATCTTATGAGAACAAAATAGAAAGTGAAAAGACACAAGAAAAAATTAAACAGATTTATTTTTTTCATTTTTAGTAACAGTATATATATATTTGTGTGTCCCAGCTCAACTTCCCAGAATGCAGTGTAATAACTGATTTCTCTGAACTCTGAGCTGGAAGCAGGTTTTTTAACTTGCTTAAGACATTCAGATGTGAACACAGATGTACTATTTATTTACTGTACTACTGTACGGTGGAGGGCTTCTATCGCTCTTTTGCCCACCATATTATAAATGATTGTTGTGGTGAACTACCTACTCATAATTTCCACAACACAGGCTGAGATCCCACTCCATGCTGATGATAGCCAGTAAGCTTGAAACAGCTGTACATGGATTGGATACTCAGCCTGTGTTCTTTCCAACCTTGGCATTGCATTAAAGCTGTGTAATACAGCATGCATAAGCTTAAAGGAAGCCATGTTTGATAATGGCTACGGAATGAAGAGCGAGGCATTTGTGGCCACATTTGTGTGTCCCAGCTCAACTTCCCAGAATGCAGTGTAATAACTGTTTTTCTCGGAATTCTGAGCTGGAAGCAGATTTTTTAGCTTGCTTTAGACATTCAAATGTGAACACAGATGTACTTTTTATTTACTATATATATATCTATATATCTATATCTATATATCTATCTATATATCTATCTATATATATATATATATATATATATATATATATATATATATATATATATATATATATATATATATATATATATATATATATATATATATATATATCTCACAATGGAGTTAAATACAGAAGAAACAAATTACAGGTGAAATTAGCCAATTAAATGAGCGTGACAAACAATGTATGAATTGTTATTGTTTAAACCAGAGCTGCTAGGACAGGATGATTGCTTGTATACCTTGGCTAAGTCTATTTTTGATGTCTCAATTCTTAAAAGTATTTCATGGTGGGGCTCAGAGAGGTAAATTACTCAACTACCCGTGACTCCAGGAGTGATATGGAGCCTCTCATATAATTCAAATTGTATGGAGTCTGGGATTCCCTATTTCTGCTGGTAAACCAGATCACATAAGTATATTCTGTAACTTACCGAATCTCTCCAACACCAGTCTGGAGCTTTCGTTTCAGCTCTCCGACACGGGCCGTGACTTGTTCTGGATGAATCATGTTTTCAGCAGCATGATCAAGCTGGTTCTTAAGATTCTGGATTTGCTCGTTCAGAAATTTACTATCAGCCTGAAAATAAATAAATAAATAAATCTGTCTTAACGGACCACAAAAGTGTAATTTCTATCAGTTGTGTTTCCAGGGTCCGGCAATGTTTTTTTTTTTTTTTTTTTAATTTAAGGACAACTGTGGTAATTTAAAAATGTACTATTTTGAAGAACTACACTTAAAATTAAGCAGCATGTTTTTAGAATGGAAAATAATTAATAATTTATTTCCAATTATGCTGCAGAATCTACTATTTTTGCTTCAGTGGATCAACTTTCTGAGGTGGGAGGAGACGTTGTGCAAATAGAATATGGCAGTTCAATCTGCAAGTGTTCTCAGCAGTATTAAACAAATATTTATTAGTGCACAAGGAGAACGTGGTTTTGATGTGTGCAATGATTTGATAGACTACAAGGGCACACCCACCTGAGGAAGTAACAGTTTAGTAATCAAAATAGAACCGCACAGTAAGAAAACATTGCATATAAAAGTTGCAAAATATAAAAATTGAGTTTACTTATTGCGTTCTAAAAGCATTTTGCCCAATATTATGTTTAGTTATTAAACAAAAAATATACAAAAAATGACCACAGTGTTCCTTTTAAAAACAGATACAAACTTTTTCCTGCCTAATTAGTAGTAGTTAAAAATATAAATATATTTTTTTAGCATCTAGAGGTACTTTAATGACATTTTATAATTAAAAATTGCAGATAAGAGAATTTTTTAGATATTATGTGAGATATTATGTGTGAACGCTTGAGGATCACGTATATTTATCTTACAAATAACATCTGCCATTAAAACAAAGAGTTCTCTTATACAGAGCGCAGTCTGTGGCGTCACCTACCTGCAGCTGCTTTACTTGAGACAGTAACTTCTTGTTCTCATTTTCTTTCTTCTCTAATAATTGTGCCCTCGTCAATGCGTTCTCCAGCGCCTGCCTATCTTTTTCTAGTTCTGCTTGCAGGGCAGAATTCTCCATCTGTATAAACATCAAACACAACATTCTCAGTTTTCTCTGTTAAAAAAAAAAAAAAAACACTGCGTGTTTATTTATGAAGCAGAGACATTGGGGCACTCACGTGACTGAGACGTTTTCTGCGTTCCAGTTCTTCCTTTAACTGGTTGGCCTCGGCGTCTCTGGCTTTTAATTGGGCCTCCAGCTCTGCTTCATAGGCGCTGAGATCTCCCTGAGCTTGGCGCAGAGATTCGTTCAGTTCCTGCTGCTCCTGAAGGCTGTGCTCTAGGTCTGCAATTTCCTACAATTGTACATAGAGGTTACATGGCCCTTTAAATGGATTATAGAGTATTTCAGAACTAGGTGCAAGAAACTGAATTGTAAATTCTCCTCAAAATGTGGCACCTTCCATCACACTGTGCAACTATCACCCGGCCCTTCTATGGGAGCTTACAAAGATATATATATATCAGTCAGGTCCATAAATATTGGGACATCGACATAATTCTAATCTTTTTGGCTCTATACACCACCACAATGGATTTGAAATGAAATGAACAAGATGTGCTTTAACTGCAGACTTTCAGCTTTAATTTGAGGGTATTTACATCCAAATCAGGTGAACGGTGTAGGAATTACAACAGTTTGTATATGTGCCTCCCACTTTTTAAGGGACCAAAAGTAATGGGACAGATTAACAGTCATAAAACAAACTTTCACTTTTTAATACTTGGTTGCAAATCCTTTGCAGTCAATTACAGCCTGAAGTCTGGAACGCATAGACATCACCAGACGCTGGGTTTCATCCCTGGTGATGCTCTGCCAGACCTCTATTGCAACTGTCTTCAGTTCCTGCTTGTTCTTGGGGCATTTTCCCTTCAGTTTTGTCTTCAGCAAGTGAAATGCATGCTCAATCGGATTCAGATCAGGTGATTGACTTGGCCATTGCATAACATTCCACTTCTTTCCCTTAAAAAACCCTTTGGTTGCTTTTGCAGTATGCTTCGGGTTCTGAAGCATTTGGCTGAATATGAGCAGATAATATTGCCCGAAACACTTCAGAATTCATCCTGCTGCTTTTGTCAGCAGTCACATCATCAATAAATACAAGAGAACCAGTTCCATTGGCAGCCATACATGCCCACGCCATGACACTACCACCACCATGCTTCACTGATGAGGTGGTATGCTTTGGATCATGAGCAGTTCCTTTCCATCTCCATACTCTTCTCTTCCCATCACTCTGGTACAAGTTGATCTTGGTCTCATCTGTCCATAGGATGTTGTTCCAGAACTGTGAAGGCTTTTTTAGGTGTTGTTTGGAAAACTCTAATCTGGCCTTCCTGTTTTTGAGGCTCACCAATGGTTTACATCTTGTGGTGAACCCTCTGTATTTACTCTGGTGAAGTCTTCTCTTGAATGTTGACTTTGACACACATACACCTACCTCCTGGAGAGTGTTCTTGATCTGGCCAACTGTTGTGAAGGGTGTTTTCTTCACCAGGGAAATAATTCTTCGGTCATCCACCACAGTTGTTTTCCGTGGTCTTCCGGGTCTTTTGGTGTTGCTAAACTCACCGGTGCGTTCTTTCTTTTTAAGTATGTTCCAAACAGTTGATTTGGCCACACCTAATGTTTTTACTATCTCTCTGATGGGTTTGTTTTGTTTTTTCAGCCTAATGATGGCTTGCTTCACTGATAGTGACAGCTCTTTGGATCTCATATTGAGAGTTAACAGCAACAAATGCAAATAGCACACTTGAAATGAACACTGGAGCTTGTATCTGCTCTTTGTAAATGGGATAATGAGGGAATAACACACACCTGGCCATGGAACAGCTGAGCAGCCAATTGTCCCATTACTTTTGGTCTCTTAAAAAGTGGGAGGCACATATACAAACTGTTGTAATTCCTACACCGTTCACCTGGTTTGGATGTAAATACCCTCAAATTAAAGCTGAAAGTCTGCAGTTAAAGCACATCTTGTTAGTTTCATTTCAAATCCATTGTGGTGGTGTATAGAGCCAAAAAGATTAGAATTATGTCGATGTTCAATATTTATGGACCTGACTGTAAATAGACAGATAAGAAGATATAGAGAGAGAGAGAGTGAGAGAGAGAGAGAGAGAGAGAGAGAGAGTGAGAGAGAGAGCGCACAAGACAGACAGCGATATAGACAACAGATAAAATATGAGGGTGTACATCGGCATGTCTAGAATACGTTGGCATAATCGCTTCCACAATGTAAGAATCTGAGAGGATGATTAGCAATATAATATATTTTGCCGCATCTTCGGGTGGGTAATTGTGCAGATTGATGGGTCCTTACCTTTCTCATATTTTCAGCATCCATAGCAACAATCTCTAGCTGGTTCCTCTCCTCTTCCAGCTCTGCCAGCCTTTGGAGTAGCACTTCCTTTTCAGCCTGTAGCTCCCTGCACTCGTCATGAGCCTGCCTGGCCTGTCCTTTAACACTTTCCAGGTATTCCTGTAGGCCGGAGATAATGGCTTCTAGATCTCTCTTCAGGGCTTCGTTTGCGGCGATCTGACCTGAACAGAACAAGGAAACACAAAGCGGGTCAGTAATTAGTGCAGCAATTAAATGTCTGAGCAAAATATTAGGATGGGTGACATCTTCACTTGTGAATTTTAAAGAACTAGAATTGATAATGGTTTAAAACATGTAAAATCAACCACTAAATGTACTAAATATATATACAGTTGCAAGCAAAAGTATGTGAACCCTTTGGAATGATATGGATTTCTGCACAAATTGGTCATAAAATGTGATCTGATCTTCATCTAAGTCACAACAATAGACAATCACACTCTGCTTAAACTAATAACACACAAATAATTAAATGTTACCATGTTGTTATTGAACACACCATGTAAACATTCACAGTGCAGGTGGAAAAAGTATGTGAACCCCTAGACTAATGACATCTCCAAAAGCTAATTGGAGTGAGGTGTCAGCCAACTGGAGTCCAATCAATGAGATGAGATTGGAGGTGTTGGTTACAGCTGCCCTGTCCTATAAAAAACACACACCAGTTCTGGGTTTGCTTTTCACAAGAAGCATTGCCTGATGTAAATGATGCCTCACACAAAAGAGGTCTCAGAAGACCTACGATTAAGAATTGTTGACTTGCATAAAGCTGGAAAGGGTTATAAAAGTATCTACAAAAGCCTTGCTGTTCATCAGTCCACGGTAAGACAAATTGTCTATAAATGGAGAGAGTTCAGCACTGCTGCTACTCTCCCTAGGAGTGGCCGTCCTGTAAAGATGACTGCAAGAGCACAGCGCAGACTGCTCAATGAGGTGAAGAAGAATCCTAGAGTGTCAACTAAAGACTTACAAAAGTCTCTGGCATATGCTAATATCCCTGTTAGCGAATCTACGATATGTAAAACACTAAACAAGAATGGATTTCATGGGAGGATACCACAGTGGAAGCCACTGCTATCCAAGCAAAACATTGCTGCACGTTTACAGTTTGCACAAGAGCACCTGGATGTTCCACAGCAGTACTGGCAAAATATTCTGTGGACAGATGAAACTAAAGTTGAGTTGTTTGGAAGAAACACACAACACTATGTGTGGAGAAAAAGAGGCACAGCACACCAACATCAAAACCTTATCCCAACTGTGAAGTACGGTGGTGGGGGGCATCATGGTTTGGGACTGCTTTGCTGCGTCAGGGCCTGGACGGATTGCTATCATCGAAGGAAAAATGAATTCCCAAGTTTATGAAGACATTTTGCAGGAGAACTTAAGGCCATCTGTCCACCAGCTGAAGCTCAAC